>VWYE01002733.1:243212-506099 GCA_013398995.1 Alaudala cheleensis
CTTCCCCTTCCTTTTTTTTTAACATATTTTGAGGACTTTGAGTATCATCAGATAAATCTAAACTTCTGGATACATCTGAAAATGGATATCTTGCCTTAATAAGAAATAGCAACATATCTGTGGCACAGAATGAAATGTGTCCATCCAGTTATGTCCAGTGTATTTTAACATCACAACATATTAATATCCCTAATTTTGTTTTTCAGAAATGTGGTTTGCAAGCCAACACAGACATAAGCTAAATGAAGGAAAGTCATCTGAGAAACATCATGTTAGGACCTATTACACTGTAGTACATGTAATGAAAATATACAAAGACTGGCAAACCTGATGTGGCTCTTGCATTATCTGAATCCAAAATAAGGAGAAAGTTGTAGAAGCCTGTATATCACCCTCATTAGGCACTCATTCTCCCTATAACTTAGAGTAACAGATATAATACTTTGTCATCCACAAATAGATCTTATGAATAATCAGGAAGTGAATTCTTTCAACTTTAGACTCATAGGTGCCCAGTAATATAAATATCTAAACTTTAACAATTGAATTGATTTCCTAATTTGCAAAAGTGTAAATGAAAAGATACAGAGTGTGTGCATGTGGTACTTTTTCATAACTCACTATTCTAATGTTGAGTTGTAATGCTGTGACCATGGCTACAGTAATTTGTGATCTTGCTTAAGTCATAAGACATTGCCAATTAATTTCTGATTTTCTGAATACAGAAAAAAAACAATCAAGGAACCAAACAAAAAAACTCCAACCCAAGCCAACAAAGCACCTCAAGGGAGAGGAATCATCTGAAGTGATGCAGTGAGTAATACTCAAGCTATCGAATGTTCACTGATTTTTATAGGTGAAAAGTAATATCCATATTTGCAAAATGTTTTTAGATTACATATACTTATCTTGTTATATTTATAGTAGTGCCTCAAAATGAAATTTTGCAGAAAAGAAAATGTATTTGTACTGCTGATAACCTGATACCGTTAAATTTTACCTTATCAAGAAGTCAATTTGAGCTACCTAATGTATCACTTTCAACTGCATACAATTTTATACTATGCATGTTTCTATCTCTACATTGTGGATAAAACAGCTTTATTAAAATTTATAAATTTAACATAAATTTGTGTGATTAACATTGATTTATTAAAAACTGATATATGTCCCAAAACCAGTATGACTTTCATTTTATGGAGCCTACCTAGTAAGCACAGACTCTTGGCCTGAGACAAGTTAGTACTAGTGCTCTTTGGAGCACAATTAAATGACAATACCAGGCAGCTCTTGTCTCTGATGATTTATTTGTTTGCAATACTCTTATTCTACAAAATAAAGGTTTGCCCATGGAATGAGCCATTAAGCTGAGAATACGTTCTGCAATTTCTTTCAGTTTTAATTTTGCATGTAATAAAGTCCACATGGGAATACAAATGCATATTGTGTTTTCTGTGTCAATTTCTAATGCAAATGTGCCTGATTTTAAAATACTCTTTTCAAGCCTTTAGCTGTACAGAGCAATGTTACTATTTACCAGATTATGGCAATAGCATGGTCTTTAAGGTACTGAGAATTAGACAAGTAAATTCTACTCATAATTGCTACTGCAAATTTAAAATGTGTGCAGACACCCTTTTAAAACCAATACTATTTGCTATTTACACTGCAAATTCTCAGCTATGGTGTTAAAAGACACAATTCCTCCACTTAGAGGATCTGTGGTACACAAATCTCTGAAACTTTTATCTCCCAGGGCAGACATAGCAGTCTTGTCAAACATACACTGGAAGAAAATTACTGGTTTGAGGCATTAATAAAAGGAATCAGTCATCAGTAATCAATGAGCCTTTATGAGTGATATAGAAGTAGAATTTGATTTCTGTAAAGAAAGTCAGTACTTCCACATGATCCAGGCTATAACAATAGCTGGATGTAAAATATGAAATTAGAGACATGTAAATATTGAATATTTTGGTCAGTCCTGGACGGCTTTACTCAATCTAGAATTTATCTGTTTCTTTTATGAATCATGCTATGAATTTTCCTTAAGTCTGGCTTTGATGTCTGACATTGATGTATTATTAGGAATACATATATTTACCTTGATGGGATAACATGAAATTTCTTTTAAAAACTATTCCACCTTTTGAGACAAGCTAATTTTGGGTTTTTTATCATACAATGTGATTAATTTAGTTTTACTGGAGTAAAATGTCTGGCTACACTAATTTGGTTTTAAGAATATGTAATGCAAAACACGACATTTATTAGTCATGAGATTATTGCCTTTATCACTTAGACATAGGTAAAGAGCCTATCTGAACATAGCATCTTGAAATTTCTTTACTATATTAACAAAACTTCTACCCAGCTACAAGACTCTAAATCTTATTACAAAAGTATTTTCTTTCTTTGCAAAAGCTTATATGTTTGAGAAGTGTGTGGAATAAGGTATTAATTAATTGTGATTTATTGTCTGTTATTAACTCATCTGGAAAACTTTTTTGAACAAAGTATGACATATGGTGTGGTATTACATTGTTACTTGATGTGTTCTGCAAAGGATTAATAGGAGGTAACTATCAGAAGAATTTCTTTCATTTAATTCAGATATTTCTGCTTTTAACCTTGGACTGGGGACAATTAAGAGCAAGAGGAAGTTGAAATAGTTTTTTTCCAATTCTGTCCAAGTAGGTAGTTAGAGTTACTTTGAATGTGATTCTTTTCAGTGGCACAGTTCATATTAGTCAATGAAAGATATCCTATATTTTGGGCCTATAAGCCTACAAACTGTCCCTTTTAATGTTGTAATCTGAACTGTTTACTATATATGAACACATATATAGTCCTCAAAGTTTGATTTTTAAAATATTTTCACATGTATTTCTGTTGGGAACAAAATAAATGGATAAGTAAAGTGCTATGGGGAGTATTTAGGGGTCAGGCTTTCTCCCTCACCCTGATTCTGCACTTACCTAAGAATAAAGCTGACCTTGGGAGTCTAAATACTTTAGAAATTCAGCTCACTTTGGGTTTATCATCTGTTTTAATGACAGTCAGAATGTTCATTGTAGAAATTTCTTGTATGATATTTATCAAAACATTTTTGTCCACGCAATATTCAGAGCAGAAGCCTGTTGCTCCTCCAAAGTAGATGCAGATTGTCTGAGGTGCACTAAATTTTGCCTTCATTAAATCAAAAGTAATTACACTGAAAAAGAGTGTCAGGTTAGTGTGTAATATTGACTATGTATTTTGCTAATTTTTTGTTTGTTTTTACTTGAGAAATGTGCATCCTTTTAATTTGAAATAATAATAGAGCAAGGTTATTTGCTATTCAGTATAACTCTCATTCTCCTCTTTTCTACATGTCAGCTTTTTCTTTTCCATGACAAACAAACAAAGCCTCCAGCTTTATTTCTGTAGTTTAAGAAATATTAAAGAGTTTAATATCAGATCTTCATATATCTGTAAACTAGAAACAGACATTAGCAAACCCACCTTAAAATGTAAAATACAATTGTGTTTGTTTTTTCCTTGTAGAACATTTAGTGCATGATGAATACTACAGAATGTCACAATTTTTGGAGAAAATTACTAGCAGAGCTAGCAAAAAAATCAAACAAAAAATACACATACAGAAGATGTCTGATTTTGTAGTTATGCTTTTATTCTTTTATTACTGTCATACAAAAATATGTAGTTCAAAATCTGCACTATAGTTACACTTGTATAAGCAATACTGGCTTCTAATATGTATTCAAAGAAGGTTTCTCTGCCTCCAAAGTGTCACTTTTATGTCATCTGGCCTCCTTAGCAGTTGATCCAAAAAAGCAAAGTTCATTTCAATTATTTCAGCATCCTTCAGCACCCTGTTAGTAAACAAGCAGTTTGAAGCATTCACTGCTATGAGCAAGATCCAGACTTAATGATAAAGACTGAATGAGTGGTCAGCAATGGCTGGGAAGACAAAAACCTGTACCCTTTATCCAAAGTGACATGGCTTATGGCTCCATTATATAAGGAACTTGTTCCCTGCATTAGACTGAAACTCTTGCTTACAACACATTGTCATCATAAAATAAGCAGAAAATAATAATGAGATCGTGTTCAATTATCTCTGTCCTCATTTATTTTGAGATAAAAATCTCACCTTCATGCTACTAGATAATTATTACTGTGTTTTGTAATGTCCAACTCCTAGTGTACAATAAAATTTATGTTCTGATACCATAAACCATTGTTCAAAGAAAAGGGTTTTCTTCTGTTCAAACTCAAAACAGACTATTTCCATCCAAAATGTTTCAAATAAGTCTTGAACTGTTCATGCAGAACTACAATATAGTTGAATGACCACTGAACTATGTTTGACATTGACTACTCTCTCTGGCTCTGATCCTGACCCTGATTTGCCATTCCCCACTCTGGATCCTCCTTGGTGTGGTCACTTCTTGCATCTGCCTTTTTATCACACAATTCTTCTGACTCAACTTCCCTTGTTGGGCAGTCAACCCTTGTTGCTCCCTCATTCTTGCAAATTAATCTCTGAACTGGAGAAAACTCTTCTCTTGAAGCACAGGGTTATGATCTTGCTTTTTGCTGTGATCCCTTCTCTCAACATTCTGAATTTTACAATCTTAGGCTCACTGCAGCCAATGTTGCTACCAACCTATTATTCCAGAAATTCTGTTCAAGACTAGAACTGTGCAAACACCTCCTAAATGAAAGTACATGAAAGAGCATGCTTTTCCTCCTTTCCTTAGCTGAAAAAACATGTTTATAAAATACTTCAGGAGAATTGTATTCTTTAATTCTGACATCTCTTCTCGTGCCAAAGAGCAATAATTCACAAGTAGGGCTTCAGGGGTAAAGAAAGGTGAATGAGATTCCAAGTTGCCTCAGTGAATAAATACCATGGATAAATGTGAGCAGTTATTTACTTTCATGGATTAAGGAGCATGACAGCATACAAAATGTGATGTACTTGTGCTATTGCTTTCTAGAGGAAAAAGGTGTCATATTTACTATTTTAACTAGTGGCTATGCAGAATACATAAGCATTTGCAAAGTTATGTGTGGTGCTTAGCAACTTTAAAAAATGTAAAGTAATATTAAAATAATTTTCTCTATATTATCTTCCATTGCTTTTTTAAGATACCCAGACATCTTATTTGTTTCCTTAACCAATGGCTACCCAAAGTGTGTATGAACAATTAAAAAAGCCTATAAGGATTCTGGCTGGCTTAAAATGATAAAGCATGCTACTAAAATATTTTAATGACTTTATACATCTGAATGTTATTTGGAAACTACTNAAGATAGTGTTCAATTACCTCTGTCCCCATTTATTTTGAGATAAAATCTCACCTTCATGCTACTTGATAATTATTAATGTGCTTTGTAATGTCCAACTCTTAGTGTACAATAAAATTTATGTTCTGATACCATAAACCATTGTTCGAAGAAAAGGGTTTTCTTCTGTTCAAACTCAAAACAGACTATTTCCATCCAAAATGTTTCAAATAAGTCTTGAACTGTTCATGCAGAACTACAATATAGTTGAATGACCACTGAACTATGTTTGACATTGACTACTCTCTCTGGCTCTGATCCTGACCCTGATTTGCCATTCCCCACTCTGGATCCTCCTTGGTGTGGTCACTTCTTGCATCTGCCTTTTTATCACACAATTCTTCTGACTCAACTTCCCTTGTTGGGCAGTCAACCCTTGTTGCTCCCTCATACTCATTAATCTCTGAACTGGAGAAAACTTTTCTCTTGAAGCACAGGGTTATGATCTTGCTTTTTGCTGAGATCCCTTCTCTCAACATTCTGAATTTTACAATCTTAGGCTCACTGAAGCCAATGTTGCTACCAACCTATTATTCCAGAAATTCTGTTCAAGACTAGAACTGTGCAAACACCTCCTAAATGAAAGTACATGAAAGAGCATGCTTTTCCTCCTTTCCTTAGCTGAAAAAACATGTTTATAAAATACTTCAGGAGAATTGTATTCTTTAATTCTGACATCTCTTCTCGTGCCAAAGAGCAATAATTCACAAGTAGGGCTTCAGGGGTAAAGAAAGGTGAATGAGATTCCAAGTTGCCTCAGTGAATAAATACCATGGATAAATGTGAGCAGTTATTTACTTTCATGGATTAAGGAGCATGACAGCATACAAAATGTGATGTACTTGTGCTATTGCTTTCTAGAGGAAAAAGGTGTCATATTTACTATTTTAACTAGTGGCTATGCAGAATACATAAGCATTTGCAAAGTTATGTGTGGTGCTTAGCAACTTTAAAAAATGTAAAGTAATATTAAAATAATTTTCTCTATATTATCTTCCATTGCTTTTTTAAGATACCCAAACATCTTATTTGTTTCCTTAACCAATGGCTACCCAAAGTGTGTATGAACAATTAAAAAAGCCTATAAGGATTCTGGCTGGCTTAAAATGATAAAGCATGCTACTAAAATATTTTAATGACTTTATACATCTGAATGTTATTTGGAAACTACATCTGTGCTTTACCTTGAATTACAGATATTGCTGGGAATGAAAACTTAAGGCACAGTCAACCATTCAAAATTCCATTACTGTGAAGCGTTGGAATGTCTTCTGAAAGATGATAATTCCTGACAAGAAATAGCTGAAAAATTAGTCTCCTCAACAGATAATAACTAATTAAACTAACCTTCCCCCACTATGTCTGTTGCAAATAACGTCAGTATTTTATTTTCTATGTATCGTCCTCATCATCCTCTCATCATCCGGAACCTTTACTTTCTGCAATAGTAATGGCAGGACTATGTTCAGTTAAATCTGTGGCATTTAACAGGTAATTCTCTTCTGTAACCACCCCACACTAACTCTTCTTCCCTTTGTGTTTTCGTGAATTGATAATAGAATTCAATTTTAAATAGGACCAGTATTCCTTTTTTTTTCTTTTAAGTTAGTAAACCACAGATATTGAATTTCTGTGAGATTAGAAGGAACACCTGTATCAGGGCTTGATAGTGGAGAGCTGACTTACACTTTTTCTAACTAGCACATATTTGCAACATTAACTTACACAAACCCTTGGGGTGCAAATGAAGGAGAGCATGGGATATAATAATGCATGTGTGACCAAAGTCACTAAATCCCACCTAAAACTTGTGATTGCTCAGTGACATTGGGATGGGCCAAAATTTATAGAATAAAAGGAGGGCTTCAGGTCAGAAAGGACTGAAAGAGGAAAACATCCCTGACTGCTCAGGATCACTCAAAGGAATGTGTCTCTTCTTATCCCCTGAAGGGATTCCATTAGATGAGTTTTGCATCTCCAACTACATAGGAGCACACCCAGGAATATTCATTTAAACATACACAGAGTTATTAGAATCTCTCTTGCTGTACTTTCTATCACAACACATATTAACTCTCTGTAGTTAGTGCATTTATAATTAGTGATCTTCAACCTGCTTTCCTATGGCTCCAAGTATTAATGAGTCTGGACTGTGCAAAGTCCGTATTGAATGTGACCAGACCTATAGGGCTGGACTGGTAAATTGCATTATTTGTGCATCTGTTCTGGTGCAAGTTCTTTTGAACTCCACCACACTTTTAGTGTTAAATTTGCTATAATCAGAAACTAAGCTCAGTCACACCCAGCTGGACTGCAGAAGCATTTATTTGTTCTAAATTCCCATGCCCTTAATGCAACAATGAAGAGAGTCAAGCAGTGAAAAAGGCTCCTGGGAGAGGATATACAGTTTCTAACCCTAGAGATTTTCAAAATCCAACTAAATCAAGCCCAGAGCTGTTTGTGTGACCTCAGAGTTAAGTCTGTGAGGAGCAGGAGGTTGGGTTAGAGACCTCCTGAGATGTTCACAGCTGGATTGTTCTATGGTTCTGATTCTGTGATATTTCCTTGTTTAAATGCCTGAAATGAACTAGAATACAGCACAACTGAAATTAGTGAATGATGATTATCTCTGATGGGTATGCACAAAGCTTTTTACAGGTAGTAAAAGAGAACAAAGTATTTTAATCTTATTGCTTGCTTTCTTGTCAAAAACAGCCTAAATACTTTTTAGTAGATTTGATCAGAATTATTTGTAAAAAGTGATGCAGAGTTCCTGGTGCTGGAAATATTTAAATGTTTTATGAAAATGTATTTTTTTTCAATGCTTGAGCTCCTCTCTGTGTGATTTGAACTCAGCAGAGCAAAATGCAGATTAGATTAAAGGTTATGATCCTAAGAAAAACTGCAGAATTAGTCAAGCTCAGACTATCCCAGATGAACATGCTGAATGACAAGAAAAGAAACCCAGGAAAAAACTGTTTTATATCAGAGAAAGAGATTATTATTTCATTTCTGACAGATTTTAGATTTTTATAGAGGGATAAAAAATAAGACCTAAAACAGTCAATAGTTTGCTGTTGCTTTCTTGGCTTTTTTTTGGGGACACTAGTTATTGATTTATTTATTGATTGATTTATTGATTGATCTATTGATTTATTTTATTTCAAGAAAGAACTCAAATTAATTTTCCTTTTTTTTGATATACCATAGAATTGGGACCATCATCACTAATATAATCACCTGCAAAATAGCAGTGGGCATAAACACCGAAACCAGTTCTAGTATTGCTCACTGGACCAAAGAAAATCTCAGCCTTTTGCTACCTACAGGAACTTGGTGAACAAACTTATACCACAAGATGGAAGATCACCATATTTCTCTAATTTCTAGCCCTGGAAACACACAGAATATGGATTTCACTGTATATGATGGGTAAAAAAGCCATTTCAAATTAGTAGGTATTTTCCACTATATTTAGCCTATTCCTTAGAAATAAATAAACAAAAAAAATTACTGTGTTGTAAATACTGTAAGATATCTAAGTGTAAGTGTAGCTAAGGAAAGCAAAGCCATTTGGGTCAATGTCTTAATTTGCATTTGTCATTGGCATGACTGATATTATCCTCTCCCCACTTCAGGTCTAATTTAAAGCTCTGTCAAAGACCTTCTTTGAGAAAGGTGAATCCAATTGAATGCCATCCCATTACTGTAAAACCCCAAAACTATGGGGTTGACACCAGCCATGGAGTCATTAATAGACTGAGTCAATCTGTTTCTTCATATGTCATTGCATGCAACTGGGAAGAGAGAGGAAAAAAAATTACTTGTTCTCCAGATTGCCTTATCAACCCTCCCAAGGCACTAAAGTGTCTTGATTGCCCTTGGACAACACTTTGTAACTTCATCACCACCTCCATGGAAGAGCAATAATGGGAAGTAGTGTGAAGACCACACCATGCTAGAAAGTTTCCTAGTGATAACCTAAACCTGGGCCACAGGGAGGCATTAACCTTAGTAATTTTTTTTTCTATAGGAGTCAATTTGCATTTGGTAATTTATCAGAGGGATTAATCCAAGTGAGAAGGTTTGCCAGTATGTCTGTATGGATATCTATGTATTCAGAGTCATAGACACGTAGTCTGAAGTTTTATTTTGCCTAAAGTACTGCAGAAAGTCTTCATCACTTTGTGAGCTTAGGATTTATATATTATTATATTATTTTTTTTATTAATTAATTTAACCTACCCATTAATATATGCTTTTCATCTGTTCTATCGCCTTTCAACTTTGATAACTATCTAAAAAAATTAGCAGCTTAGCTACCATAACATCTCACTGTGCTAAGGAATTTTGCCTGAGTTTATTTAATTTATCCTGGTTTTCCACAGTTTGTATTCATAGATGACTTTTAAAATTCTCTCAGGCGTTTTTATCATATCTGTTGACTTATTTTCTATGTATACATAGAGTATGTTCAAGATTTGATCTTTTGTCTCTGTTTAGGGATGAGTGACCAATATGATATTTGGAAAATGAAAAGGGTAGCACTGACTTCAATCTAATACAGGATGATGAATGACCATACACCACTGTCTGTTCAGGAGAAAGATGTAAGAGACAGTTTAGCAGTGGAAGGAGAAAATGGATCCTCTTATATGTAGCATAAAACCCCAATAATTTACAGGTTCAAATGCATGTTAAATTGAAAATTCTGGTTCAGAATTTTGAGACATTTGGTTCTAATGTAGAAATGTCCAAACACTCAAAAAATAAGCCTAGGTTTATACTAAAAATACTTTACTATATCTGACACTTTTGTCTTTAAATGAAGTGAGTGCAAATGTAATGAATAATGTAAATTAAATAAATTTTACAGAGAAAAATTTTGCTTGTTTGAATGGTTACTATGAAACTTAATTGACTATGAAACAAACCACAACTATTAGCTAAAAACAACTTTTGATAAAAATGACATCCACAGTGAGAAACAAAAAATCTACAGTGAATAGAAGCTCTAAATATGAAAATACTTTACTTCTGTAGAAGCAAAAATGAAAGAGAGAGACAGGATATGGACATAAGTACCCATATTTGAATGAATTAACTCCCATGCTGTATTTTAGAAAACAAATGAAAACTGCAAACAGAAAAAAAGAGTTAATATGCAAACAGAAAAAAAGAGTTAATATAAAGAAACAAGAGACTTTTCCTTATCACTGAGTAGAATCAATTTTGGTGCTGCTATGGAGTAGCTCTCATTAATGAATTTGGGCTTCCATCTTGCTTATTTTTTTTCTATGTTTTACTGTTAAATGTTAAATCTTGCACATGGAGCATGAACAATGCTACCAAAAATTTTTTTGAGAAGAAAAATTCCAGTGTCAAATTCCTCTTATTTACACATCACAACATAACTTACTACGTTGTCAGTTAATTTTACTGCATAACTTCAGAGCAGGACTTAGCGTGTAGGTGAAAATCTTTAAAAATAGGTGCCTGCTTAGGGATCCAAACAGATCTTGGTCTCAAACATGCCAAGGTATTCCCACACGTAATATTCCACAACTTTTATAAGGAGCAATAGTGAATTTTACATTCCTGAATAAGTATTCCTATGTTAAGGAAATTTTATTTGTAAAAATATGTAGCTAGCACCTGATTAAGCCCTGAAGCAAGAAGGTTTGTAGGGGCTGTTTTGTGCATTACAAAACTGGAGATTTTATTATCTAGTCCTCTGAGTTCTGCTAGGCCTTTGGCACCTTTAATACTGCAGTAATAAATCAGAAGATGCATTTGCCAAAAGAATGAAACTTGAAGAATCAAAAAGACATCTGTCTTTGCAAAAATTCTAGAGGAATGAGAGGAAAGCAAAGAAAACTGAAAAAAATTGATTGTTAAATGATGGTGGTTGTGATCTTGTAGCCATAACTGAAACCCTGTGAGAAGATTCTTATAACTGGGATGTCAATACAGATTAGTGCAATTTATATAAAAGAAGGGTGGAAAGGTATCATTGTAAAGTACATAAAAATATTTACAGCTAACTACAGGTTAGTAGTGATTAGTGCCAAGGTAAATATGATGAACTGGGATACAAAGACTGGAAGGAAAAAGAAATGTCTGTGTATGATTGATATAGATGATAAGGTTGAGAAGAAAAAGAAGTCAGGGTCAGTTCAAACTAACTTTTTGTGTGCTCAGAAATCTGGGATATTTTTGATACTTAAGTACATATTTGTGAGGCAACACAGAAACCCATGAAATGTAAAGGAAACTATAATACTGCATTTGTATTAAATGAAAATAAAACAAATCTTGTGTCTACTCCTTTTAGAAGAAAACTAAACTTTGTATGTGCCTGTCATTCCCTTACCTGAAACTTCCTAATGAAAATTAGAATTAATGGTATCATTAGGAATTCAGGTTTCATTTAAGGTATATAAAGCAGAAAGTCTGTTAGGAAATAATATTCAAATTTACTGGAATGGAATATGATGCAATTAAAATATAACAAATGATGCATGCTTTCAGTGAAGAATATAAGGAACAGAGGTAGGTTAATGGGATTTCAAAAATGGATTCTACTCAGTCAACTTTGTTATCACATTTCCAGCTTTGGAAATGCATTCTGATCAGGCTGCTACAAAATGAAAGGCAAATCCCCCAAAGAACAGAAAAGCCCTCAAAAACTTTGAAGAAAGGAAATCTTGTTAATCTTGAACATTTAACATCTAGTTTGTATTCCTAAAATGCAATTGTTTTCATCTTCAAAATGAAGTGCCCTGGATGATGCAGAGAATGAGAAAATTTGCAGTTCCTCTGCTTAAATTTATTTCTTTGCCTGACCTAGCTAAAATTAATAACAATAACTACAAAGAAAACAGACAAATTGCTCATCTGTCTTTTTTGTAGAATTTTTTTTTCCTTTTCTTGTCTACTGAGTTATCTTTTTCAAGCTTAGTGGAAGACAATTGAGTTTTGGTAATCTTAAAGTTTTTCCAGCAGGAAGATGATATATCACCTAACCCTCAGTAAAAAACCCCTGTACTTTGATGTATGACTAAATATTTTTACCCGTGATCACCCAGCAGCAAAAAAAGAAAAGAATTTTGGGCTTATTATTTGCTCTGTCTTTATGCAGGCTCATGTCTGCTGTCTTATTCTGAACAATTGTCATTATAGATTATGTGGTCATAAACACTGCAACTTAGTTGATATAATTTAGGCAACACAGACAAAATTGTGCCATAGAAATAGATTCTGATTTAAACTGAAAAGCAATAAGTATTTTTTAGGTGTTTCAGTAGACATACCAAATAGTGATATTATAAATAAAAAAGGTTTAAATGCAAAACTACTAAAAAGTAAAAATCATCAGATATGCTGATATTGTCTGGAAAATATTACAGGCAAATAAATATTATTTCTTTTAAATATAATTTTAATGGTATGTTTCAAAACAGTGTATTAATTTCCTTATAACTTTGCTCATATGTGCAATTTCACATTTTAAACAGTCTTTGTGCCAGAAATAATAAACTATTTCAGAACTTCCATGAATATTATTTCAATATGAGGTTTGAAAATTTAGCTCAACTAAGTATGTTTATTAAGCAAGAAATAGAAAATAATCTTAGATCTGCCTAAAGAAAGTCAGCTGTATTTAGCGGGTAATAATGATTTTGTAAGAATAACATAGTAAACACATAGTAAACATAGAAACAACTTTGGATTATCCTCACCTTTTGAGAAAAATCACAGAGAGGCTACTAACAGAAATGACAGTGAAAGATTATGGTAGCATTTAGCAGCCAATCTATCTGAAAGCACCTAAACATCTCACCTAATCATTAAATAAAAGGTTTTTAAAAGCACATGCAACAACTGAGTTTGACAAGATAAAATCTTGTCCTACTTGTTAATTTTGAGTAGTCCTTGCTTTTTTTGAAAATCTGTGAGTCCCTTGTGTTTTTTTAATCAGAGTTAATATTCTGTGGGTTTTTTTGATATATTTATTAGTTGATTATTATCTCAAACAGACAAATTAAATATAAAATATAACAAATGAACTCTTAATTATCTATAGGCTAGCTGACTGTATGATGTAAGTATGCTTTTGCTTGAATACAATTTGTCTTTATTTTCCTATTTTCTTTTAAATAATATGAATATACACTTCAATACAGGAAAGATAATTAATTTAAGGACTACTATGTATGAACCATTTTATTTTGTAATGGTGAGTATAAAAATTATTTCTTTTCTCTACAAAGAAAAGTGACTTTTGAATTGAACTAAGAATCAAAAGAGGAAGCTTGGAACAATTTACTGTACCTATTTCAAGTCAGTTTACCTCTTGCTAAATGAAGAAACACAAATCCTCAGAAAATCCAGAGAAATATTTCTAAACAAACATTTGCAAATGTGAATTTTATTGGTAACAAGAAATAAAAAATTAGAAGTCAGGCAAATATGGAATGTGGTTGATTATGTCCTATGGTTAAATCTCACTTCCCATCCCAGCAAGATTCTTTTTGCATTGTCAGGCTTTTTAAATTTTCACAATTGTTTGACAGACACTGGAAGATGTGATTTATACATAGATCTGAAAAATTACTGGAATTGATATATCCTGGTTCATTTCCACAGGCTTGAATTTTAAAAAACCACTATTTTCACTTGACTTTGTTTTCTCTTTAGTCTTTTCTCTATTCAAATCTACTGCCAAATACGAACAATTAGATTTATTTCCTTAGTTTATGAAAATGAACCCTTCATTGTGTTGAATATCTGTATGTATGAGCTTGACCATAGCATATCATTAGGTCTCTTCTATTTTATGTGAAGTTTGATTGATTTATTAATTAAAAATAGCTAGAAGAATTAATAGAGCTGTTGATATTAAAAAAACCCACAACAGCTTTAGAAAAGCTGCTATTCCATTGATATTCTTGCCTCTGGATTATCTGAGTGACAAGTAAAACTCTCCTACCCACTAAATGATAGAACCATTTCTACAGACAACATATTTTCTTAAGTATATTGCAATCAGAGGAAAATGTCAAACATTATTTGTCATCCACCCTATGAATTATTAAATGCTTTCTTCCTGCCTGCAAACAGATGGCAGGCAGCCATTCTGCATGGCAGGAATCTTTAAAATGGCAGGTGAAAAGGGCTCTAGCAGAGGAAAATAATACTTCATAAAAGTCTGTTTCTAGTGGAAATTCTTGGCAGAAATATTAACAGGGTAACTGCTGAGTGATTAGATAAGTAAGAAAAATTAAACCACTTTGTCAGAATATTTGGGGGGAGTGTGGAAAATTGAATATTTTATGGGCTGTGGGAGCTAAAGGAAAAGATTAGAATCAAGGAACTGAGCCCTTATGGTGCGTAATTTTCAGATTACATGTTACCTTTAGCCTGTCGTTGTACCCACTGTAGGCAAAGCTCACAACACCAAGCAATTTGGCTCAACAGAAACAGCCAGAAGATTGAAATGATTGTTTCTAAGCTACTTATTTCTGCACAATTTTTTACTTTAGTGGGGGTTTTTTGTCACACTAGGTGTAGTCTAATTTGTAGGACTGAACACCTAAAACAATTTGCTGAAGGTGCTGAAAAATCTGGTCATTGATTAAAAGGTCACTTTTCTTCATTAAGGTGAGCAGCATATTTTAGAGAAGAGCTTGCAGTTCCATTTCCTCTAAGAGAAATTGATTTATTTGTATCAAAACTTTTCCATGAATGGGAAAAGTTAGTGGGAACAATCAGTGGATTGAATACAAAATTGGGTCAAAATATTTAGACATATCCCTGGTCTTCTTCTAAAATAATTGAAGTCAAGAAACAAAGAATAGCATAAAAAATATTTAACTCTCCTTGAAGGACCCTATTTCATTCAGATCTCTCCAGGAGGACTGCATAGAGATATTGTGCTCTTCCTCTCTTACCATTTCTATCTCCTCTCTATCACATCTCCTTCACTATAAAATTTCACCTGTAGAGGATAGTGATGAAATAACCACCTACAACGCCCTGTCATGTTTTATGATTTCATTAGGATTCCCCATGAGAATTGATCAATTCCTTAAAATTTTTAACCAATTTTTGAAGGTGATACTTCTGAAAATAAAGCAAATTATTATTTATGTTGCTGCTACATGATAGAGAGCAGTGTTCCATTTTTTAAGCTTTAATACATACAATACCATGCCTTTGCATGTATTATATAAAATAGTTCATTTTTTTCTCTTAAAGAATACATTGTAATAACACATCTGAGCTACAAACTATTCCTGAAATCAGTGAGATTTAAAAAACTGAAGTTTTTTGCTGCTGATTAATAAAGATGTGTTAGAGAAAAAAATATAATAAGTGGTATAAAGACAGAGTTCAATTACTTCAATTACAGACTATACGATGGTACTTGAGTCTCATACCATGTAAGTGTAGTGATGCACACTGAGATAAGCAATTTGGAGTAATCACACTGATCTTTTATAAAGTGCTCCAAGGTTTCCATAAAACAGTTCAAAAAAACCCCTGTATGCTAGTTAATTAGAAAAAATAAACAGTGCAGCAGGTAGAAAAATAGGATCAAGAAAGCTCTGGACTGAAGATTAAGACAAGCAGATCACTTACCAGTTTCTGTAGTGAAATAAACAGAACATGTAGAAATTAACACTATTTATTGCATATTTAAAAAAATTACATTATTACTGATTTGAGTAGTGGAGGGGAAAAAAACCAACCAAAAAACCAAAAGTGAAACAACAAAAAAACCTCCCACATAAACCTCCCTCCACCAAAAAAAAAAAAAAAACCAAAAAAACCAAACCCAAAAAACCTGAAAACCACAGGAAAAAGCATTTACACTTTTTATCCTCTTTTGTACCTAAAGAATAGATTTGATAAATAATGCAAAAGGCTCAACTTCACTCCAAGCACCTGTCCTCTGCACTGTTGTCATCATGGATTGAACTCATTGGATTCAGTAGCTTCAGTTCAGGTGGCACTGGGGTGGTTGGTGGGGCTTGCAGCTTCTCTTGACATCTCCTTCCTTCCCATTCCCATTTTCCTATGCTCCAACATGTATGCTCCACAGGACTCACTTCCTCTGGGGTGCCCCAGTGTGGGATCACCCATGAGTTGCCATGCCTTTGGAAGGTATGCCGACCCTGTCATTCAGCCACCTTCTGCTCTGTCTTGGTTTTCCCCTTTTGGCTTTTTTCCTCTTCCTTTCTGTCCAGTATTTTCTGACCTTTCTTAAATATATTTTATAAAGGCCCCACCAAGTCCTCTGGGGTTGGGTCCATTGCAGACCCTGCTGGAACTAACAATGTCTTGGAAAGCAAAAACCCTGACCTCTTCCCCAGGATTTTACTCCTACTGCAGCCAGATGCAAAAGCATTTCCTTATGAATTCAGCACATGTTTCAACCTGATAACCTTTGATCATGAAATGACTACCTTGACCTTGAAGGGAACAGCACTGGTTATTGTATGCCTTGAATTAAGAAAGGCTTTTGACATGATCTTCATGGAGAAGCTGAGGAAATGGTGACTGCATGAGCAGAACCTCGTGGTGGATTGGAGACTAGCTGAACAGCTGTGCCCAGAGAGTGGTGATCAGTAGCAAGAGACCACTTGGAGACCACTAATAATTGGAGACCACTAATCAAGTGGTGTACCCCAAGTGTAAATCCAGTTTTAAATCTTCATTAGGGAGTTGGATGATGGGACAAAGTGAACCCTCAACTACTTTGCTAATGACACAAAACTGGGGACGAACGCCTCATAAAGGAGAGGGTCTTGTGACTGTCCAGAAGAACTTCAACAGGCTGAAGAAATGGGCTAACAGAAATCTTACCAGTTTCAACATAAGAAAGTGCAAAGTCCTGCACTCAGGAAGGACCAGCTACATGCATATGTATAAGCTGGGGACCAATTAACTGGAAAGTAAATTTGTACTTTGAAGTCCTGATGGATAGTAAGCTGATCAAGACAAGACCAGTGCTGTGCCCTTGACAAAAAGGTCAATAGTATTCTGGGATGCATTAGAGAAAATACTGACATTAGCCAAGGGAGATGATGCTTCCACTCCACTCAGCTCTAGTGAGGTCACAGTGGACTGCTGTGCCCAGTTCAGGGCCTCTCAATACAAAGAGGCATGGACATACTTCAGAGTCCAACAACTGGACACAAAGATGACTAAGGGACAGGAACATCTCTCGTATGAAGACAGGTTGAGAGCTCTAGGACAGTTCAGCCAGAAGAAGAGAAGGCTTGTGGGGACATCTTATCAACATATATAAATACATGAAGGGAGGTGAAGCCAACATCTTTTGAGTAGTTTCCATGAGCAGAAAAAAAGACAATGGGCACAAACTGAAGCACACAAGTTTCCTAAGTAATATCAGGTAATGTTTTTTTTCTACTGTAATAATGTCTGAGCCCTGGCACAGACAGCCCAGAGAGGTTGTGATGTCTCCATGCTTGGAGATATTCAAAGACAGTTTGAACATGATCCTGGCTACTGGGTTTTAGGTTCTTGAGCAGATAGTAGGACCAGATGACTTCCTGTGGTCCTTTGTAATATCAACCATTTTGTGAGTCTTGTAATCCATTTTCAAGTGTGTTTTGAAGATGGAAAATTAGGCCAAGATTTATACTCATATTTGTGAGTTAAAATTGTTTTCTGAAGGCTAGCATTTTATAAGTTTAAACTACTTATTTAACATTTGGAACAGGAGGGAATTGTTTGTTAGGGATTTATTAAAACATTGTTTGGAGTGACATAACTGAAAATTGGCATGTGAAGCAGGTGATTTTTTTGGGTCCTATACAGAAAGCTACACTGTCACTTGCTGACCTTTAGATTTTCACAATCATGTGACAGACAGAAAAGTTAAAAGCTTTACCAATGGGAAAAAGATTTCATGACTATATGACTTTCCATTTCATTCACTTGTTGACATTTTCCCTGCTCATGTCAGAATCTTCAGATTATGTTTGAGAAAGAGGCCTTTTTTAATATAATGGCATATAACTGAAACAGAGCTAGGAAATGTTTTGGGGGTTTTTTATGGGGTTCATGATCCCTGGCCACAGCAAGTGACCTTGGAATCTGAAAATATCATCCAGCCATGTAAGCATTATTGAATTTGTGTCACAAGCATAAAATATTTAAAGAAAAATAATAGAAGATCACAGGCAATTCCAGCATAGTGTGCATGGACAGTTTGGCACCTCTAAATTTTACAGCACCATGGTTCTATCTGTCTGGGCATAAACCAATCAAGTTGTTCTACTGCAGGTGTCATAATGGCTTTACAGGGAGTTTAAAAAGGAATATGCAACAAGGACATATTTTCCCTCAGGAAAGCCATAAATAAGAAGAAAGCAGGGGTTTTTTTTTGAAGAAAGGGTAAAATCATTTAGCCTGTCAAAACACATTTACTTCTGTATATTTCATTTTTTACATTGTGCTATATAGTCACTGTTTTTTGAATGATTTGGATATTTTTTCTTTAAACATCTTTGCCTAAAGGCCATTAGATATATTTATTACTCTTCAGAAGCCATGTTGCTTCCAAAAGTCTGCATAATGTGAATTCATTTTGAGTTCTGTGTATGCAAGCCAGTGTTATCAGTCAGGTTCAAAATTATATGATTTTTTTTTGGTGCTGTTGAAATTACATAGTCATTAAACTGAGGTTTTCACAACCAGGTGTTCAGAAAAAACAAACTAATCAAGCAATAAAAAGGTACAGTCACACAATAAATGTTAAGTTTAAATAGTGAAAAGAGGACAGTGTAAACCTAAGGTGGGTAAAGAACTCAGATTACACATGTTGAACTTAATTTCTAATAGGCCAAGTGCATAGTGGATGAATGACCCAAAATAGGTGAGTTCTGAAGTACCCATCTACCCTGTCCCTGGACATGATCAAAGCCAGGTTGGATTGGTTCTGAACAACCTGTCTACAGAAAGGTGTCCCTGTATAGAGAAGGGGGATGAACTAAGTGGTCTTTAAGTCCCTTCCACCCCAGCCATTCTAAGATTCCATTATGATTCTACAATTACGTTTGCAGACAGGTAGAACTGATATTCAGTAATAATACTGAAGTCATAATTTCCTGCACTGGAGAGGACAAAGAAAGAAGCTATTTGATATTAATATCTTTTCCTTTCACTGAGGTTCCACACTGTCAGAATAATGCAGAGAGAAAGGAACTCCCTTTCAAATTTAGTTTAAATAGACTAAAACATTATTTATTCACTTCCAAACACTTCAAATATTTTAAAAGCTCTTGTTCATTTTTTTCTCACATCTAAATCTTCATCTTTTCCTTTAATATTTTTTTTCTGTCATTTTACTCAGTCTGTCTCAGCGTGCATTTCATCCTTTCTGCCAGAAATTAATTTCTTTCAGAATCCACTCCATCAGTGGTGGCTAATTTGATTTATCCAATCCTTATATGTAATCTCGCTTTCTTAGATAAAAGCTTTTGAGACTTACTGGACTTAGTTTCTTTCCAGATCTGTGAAAGCAAATGTTGCTATTGTCCTTGGAGAAAAATGAGAGACATCAACAAGCAAATAAATCCCAGTTGTGCTTTCATTTTTGCTTTTTCAATTTGTTCTTCATCGTCACTACTTCCTTGGGGTTAACTCAGCTAGGTTAAAATTGAATATATAAATCAACTGCAAAATAATTATGGAAATCAATGCATGAGTTCCAGGTTACTCATTGGAGTACCACAAAGGCACTATTCTCAAAGATATTAATAGCCTAATTCACCTCAGAATAAAAGGTTCTTTAGTTCTTGTTCCGAAGACAGTTATTATCCATGTGATTTTTGGCCTGAGTTTACTGCACTGTTTCTGAATGACGGCTATCCCAGATAGGATTTGTTTATACTACAAATCTTGTCTGGGATAGTTGTCACATGTCCAGAGTGGCTATTTCTATTTCCTCCCTGCTTCTTTTTTGTATTCTACCATCACTTATTTTTTTTCAGATTAAGTAGCATAAGCATAAACCATATACAATTTTTTTTATGGTTAATGATAAAAACCAGGTGCACCTCTTCCCTGCTAAGTGTCCCAGAAAACCATGTTCTTTGATTTAGCCCTCCCTTTCTCACACCACGAAGTTTGCAGGTTTTTTCTCAGTGGGAAAAGGGGAAACATGAGAATGCCTTGACTGGAGGAAGATGAAGGTTTGACTAGGGTTTGGCTTGAGGGTCCTACTTAGGAATAAGATTTTCTACTTGAATGACTGCTGCAATCTTTTTTTTTGAGCTCTTACTGGAGATATCTTTTCTCCAAACTGAACTTAAAAATTTCCTGTGTATTCTGCTATGGAGTTTTTGTATTGCCAGCTAGTTCTTAAGAGCATTTTCAAGATGCCAAACACAGTGGACTGGCAAATGGAAATAGCATTTCATCTAGTTTCTACATTATAATTGGGCTTGTCTACTAAAAAGAGACTTGCTTATGCAGTGACAAGTTTAGAAATGTTCATAAACAGAGGTTTAAAACATTCTGCCATCATACAAGGGACTTAGATTCTAGATCATGACTTTGTTAAAACACAGCTCAAATGTCTACCACCTACTTAATTTCTTCTTTGTCTTCTGATCCAGGTCTTTGGGGTAGCCTATATCCCTTCTTTGTGATGTGTGTAAAGACACAAAAATATCTGGATATTTCAAAGCAATTTGAATTTTATAATTACAGGTCTCAATTACAATTTCTCATAAGAACTGCTATTAAAAAAAACCCCAAAAGCCCACTATATCACCTAATCCCTAGGAGACACTGGTATTACACTGCTGTAGAAAATATAAAAATCTAATGTACTATTCTCTGAATTTTTTCACTTTTTTTTTTCTTTTTTTATTTTTTTCTGTTTTATGCCAAGACAGAAAGACATATATACCTGATTTTTGGGTGGGTTGGGTTTTTCCTTCTTTTTGTTTTACATTTCTTTAAATTTTGATATATCTTTTTTTTTTAATTACCAGGTAATGGTAAATTCCATTTTTATGCATGGAGTTGAAAAAGTGTGGGGACAGACAATCCTCTTAGCATGTTTCAGGTTATGCTCTTGCATAGCATTAAATAAAGTTATGAGCAAATGAGCAAAAATTATCAGGCACAGTGTCACAGAGGTCCAACTGAGTATGCACCAGGCAATTTGTCTTACTATTACTCACACCTCATCTACAAATGTGAACACTCTTTATGATTCAGCAGCCCTTAATAAAAGCCCTGTCTACTGTGTCACTCCAAAGAGAACTGCAAAATCAATGGAAAAGTAAAATGGTGAAGGACTGGATAATCTGGCTGTTGAACACAACCAAATTACTTTTTGCTTTGCACATTTAGATCCTTACTATAGAAGAAGTATATTGTATGTAGTGGAAAAGAATGGAAATTCACCTTAAGACCAGATGTCTCAGTGTTGGACATACACAGAAACTAATTTCTTGTAATCTTTTCTGTTTCAGAGAATTCAAATTTTCTGGACTTTTATCAAGAAAATACACTAATTGTAGTTATAATCTCCATGTCAAAAAATCCAAACCAAACAAACAAACATATGAGTGAAAGGTGATGAGACTGTCAATTTCATCTCAGATACTTAATGTAATTTATTTAAATTGATTAAAGTCTTAACATTGGAAAGAAGTAATAAGATGATTTCCTCTATCAATATTAGTTTGAAACATCAGACCTGATGGTGATGAAAGTTCCCAACATTCTTCACTTGTCTCTTTAAAAAGGGGGACAAATCTGTAAAAAAGGCAGCTGAGTTGAATATCAAATGCATAAGTACACTATAAATGCATTAATTTGTCCTTTAGTTTGCGTGTTTGTTAATGAGTTTAAAAAAATTAAATCCATTTTACTGATTATTTTTAAAGAACTTTTTAAAATTTAAATATTCATAATAATGAAATATCTCGTTACTGATTTGTTTTTTTGGACTGGTGCTAGTGGAGGTATTGTCATGACAAGTGCACAACAGTATAATGGGATTCATTTATGGATACTGGAAAATAATGTCTTTCAGCATCTGTATCAGAAGCAGACATTAAACAAATAAAACATGATGAAACATAAGATTGTCCTATAAATTAAGCAGCACCCCCTTCTGAAACCAAAACTGAAGAAATTTCACATTTATATTAGCTTTTAGAAACAATCATTCCAGTGTTTCAGCTTCTTAGAAACCATTTCCAAGGAGTGTGACAAAACTAATTTTGTAACAATTTTTAAAAAACCAAGCAAAACCTGATCTAACATAAAACTAGTAATTTATTTTTCTATTTGATGACAGCAGGTCAGATGCACAGTGTTTGCAACAGATGAAACAAAGCAATGAGAAAGCCTTTCTGTGACAGTCTACATTTCACTGACCCTCCCAATTATCACTGAGCAGTTTGATATCCTACAGCTAAAGATCCAAATACTGCAACCCATTTTGAGTTACGTTCATAGGAAAGTTTGTACTTGACATGAAATTGAGATGAAAAGATGGCATTTGCATTCAAGTTGAATTTGTTTCAACTGTCTAGGTTTATCTGTCTAGATTTTTATATATTGATACTATACGACATATGGTTTAAAATACCATTCTGTAGGATACTTGGAAGTCATTGAGTATTCAGATCAGAGAGGATCTCTGAAATAATATTAAAATTCCTATCTATTTGAAATTTTGCCCATATGGCTTTAATTTGTAATGTTAAATAGATCCTAATGCACAAAACATAAAAAATATAAACATATAGATACATATACGTATATATAATAATAGGATGCTAAGGCTTCCTTTCCAGAGATTCTTTCTCTTTTAATTCAAAAAACTTGTATTGTCTTTGACACTTAAATAAGCCTAACATTAATATATGAAATAACATACATAGACAATATCAAAAAGTAACTAAAAATGCAAGGTGCTCATCCTGAAAAAAACCTATCATTTTCAAAATGCTGAACATCTCTCCCTCTATGATTAAAACTTTTGTATATTAGTCTGATAAGTTTCTGAAGATTTCTTATTGATTTCTGCTTTTATTTCTTGCATCAAAAAGTCTTAAGCAAGAATCAAATCCAAATTACTCAGCCAACTAAGATTTTCAATCAATGTATACTAGTGGCTGCCTGTTAATAAATTTTTTAAAATTTGTAACATGATGTGTAATTTAGAACTGACATTTGTTGTCAGACAACAAAGTGTCTCATTTCTTAGAGCCACTCATAATCTTGCATACTTCACCTGATTCACCTTCTCAAGTTTGATTGTCTCTGCATAAGTAGAGGACAACCAGGTTATCAGACCCAGCTAAGGCAGGTCCTGCTTGACCAACCTGATCTCTTTATATGACCAGGTGGCACATCTAGCAGATAAGGGAAAGGCTGTGGGTGTTTTCTACCTGGGCTTCAGTAAAGCCTTTGTCATGGCATTTTCCTGGAGAAACTGTCAGTTCATGACTTGGACCCTTCACTACTTAAAAAACCTCTCTGAATAGGACAGGAGGAAAAGGTTTCAAGTTGTGCCAGGGGAGCTTTATATTGGATATTAGGAGACTCTTCTTCACTGCAAGGGTGGCCAAGCCTTAGAACAAGCTTCTCAGGGAAATGGTTGAGTACCTTTACCTGGAAGTGTTTAAAAGACGTATGGATGTAGGACTTAAATGCATGGTTTGGAGGTGGACTTAGTAGCATCAGGTTAACGATTGGACTTGATTATCTTAGAGGTCTTTTCCAACCTGAATTATCTGTGGTTCTGTGGGATATTTTCCTCTGTATTCATCTCGCTGTATTCTATTAAATCAAGAAATTGAATTATGCTTATAAAGATTATACATCTACAAAGCTACATGCTTGAACAAAGCCATCTGACTTTATGAATGTCTGTTCTATTAATGACTCACTTTTTTCATGCAGAAGAAAAGATCTTCCTAATTATTAAATAAATGACTCTATATAGTGATTAATTTAGGTGATATTCTCACACAAACTGCTATTTGAAATGATCATTTTTCATTTGTTCCTTGAGACAATAATTGTGTTAATAATTCTGTAAGTGAGATTTCCTCTTTGTGTGCTTCTGTGGAAGGAAACTGTGTTGAACAGCTGTTTTAATAAAAGCTCAAATCTTGTTTTGGTTGGTTAAGACAGCATGATATTAATAGTTTGGAGAGTAAGAAATAAATAGCTATGGCAACATGCTGCAGTTACTGAATTTCTTATGACAGGTTTGTATATATTTTCTCATTTTAATAATGCTAATAGTTATCACTTATCTTCAGATATGTAATTCATGGCCACGAGGACCACATCTACATCAGTAAGTGGTGAAATACAATTTTATCAGATAATAGAGCCAAGAGATGAAGATGAGAAAATGGTAATCACTGTTTCAGGGGCATTTACTTTGGCCCAGCTTACTTTGGACTAGGTCACTCAGCAATTGGAGTGCATTGCATGAGCCCCTGGAATGCATGCAGGGGTTTAATTTTTGGCCAAGGGATTCTAATAATTTCCTGGCTGAAACCAGTCCACTGTGGGAGACAATTAGGAGGTACACTTTAAAACTATTGTCCTGATCCAAATCTCAAATACTAAAGGAGAATGAGTCAATGACATTAAAACTGCTCATATACGTATTTTCTACCCAGTTTTCTGACAGAATCAAAAATTACAGAGTGATGGACTGAATACACTAGCACGGCACTCACCCTCCTTTATCTCTTGTTCCAGGACTAAACTCCCAGTTGTTTGTGCTTTCTAGTAAAGGAGATCACTGAACACAAGTTTACTCAGACACAGATTTGCAACACTGCTCTGTTGGAAATACAAAGCGCAAAACATAGCAAAGATTAATTCTGTTTTCTCTTTTGACTTGTGAGAAGCTGTTGTTTATGTTCTATGCACACACTGTGTGACTGTGGTAAGGTTTTGGTAGTTCAGGTGCTGCTGTTTCAGACACAGAAAACTCCAGCTGACCTATTGAAGGGCACATCTGAGTCTGTCCATGATGCTGATGTTACCTCTGAGAAAGCATTTTAAAAAGGATAAAAAAACACTCTGTGAGAAAGTATGAGTGACAAAAGTGTAAAACAAGGAGCCTTAAAAACAGGCAATGTGAGAGAAGGAGGGTGAACAGATGCTCCACGCACCAGAACAAAGATTTGCCTGCAGCCCTTGGAGAAGACTATTGCTGAATCAGTTTTCTCCTCTGCAGCTTTTGGAGAGCCACTCTGGAACAGGTGGATGTGCCCTCAAGGAATCTACAGGCCGTGGAGACCCTGTGCTGAAGCTGGGTCCTTCAAGATCTGTGATCTCTTCTCAGAGAGAGAAGCCCCTGCAAGAGTAGGTTTTCTGGCAAGGATTTGTGATTCTGTGGAAGACCCATGCTAGGTCAGTCTGTATAGTTGTCGAGATGGCCACTACACTCAGAGTGCTTCATTGAGACTTTCCACGAGTCTTAACGTATCAAGACTTTATTATCTATGAGTCTTTCATACCTTCCAGAAAGCTTCACACATCAACACCTTGGTATTTAACAGTCTCTATCTTATTTCCCAAAGGCACCTCCAAGCAGCTCTCAGGGTCTGTTCATCTATGCCAGCAGCCAGTTCTCCTTCTCACAGCACTGACTCTCTCTACCCTGTCCCTGTCAGCCCCTGGTACAAAGTCTTACATAATCTGTCCCTTGCAAAACCCCGTCTCTGGGTCTTCACAGCACAGCAGCAGGCTCTATCTGGCTCCAACTGTAACTGAGCCCTATCCCAGCCAGCTCACTCTTTATCACACCCCTAGCTGGGAGGTCAAGGCTGTTCCCACTCTAGGATAATTAACACAGCTGCAATGCATTGGAGGCAAAATTACCTTTAGTACCAACTCTATTTGTCTCCCTCCCCACACTATTTTTACCTATCTTATCACAAGTCTGTTCCTGAAAGACTGTGCCCTATGCTGGAGCATTTTGTGGAGAACTGTAGCCTGGGAAAAAACCTAGTTGGAGTTGTTCATGAAGGGCTGTATCCTGTGGGTCACCATGCTGGAGCAGGGGAAGAGTGTGATGAGGAAGGAATAGCAGAGAAAATTTGAGATGACGCAGACACAAGTCCATCCCCCATCCTTCTGTGCTACTTGTGGGAAGGAGACAGAAGAGCCAGGAGTAAAGTTCAGCCTGGGAAGAGAGGTAGGGGAAAGGTGGTTTTAGTTGATTTTATTTCTCACTTATCCTACTTTACTATTAAATGGCAATAAATTAAATCAATTTCTTGCCAAGTTGTCTACTTTGCCCATGATGGTAATTGGTAAATTTATCTCCCTCTGCTTTTTTTTTTGACTCATGAGCCTTTAGTCTAATTTTCTACCCCTTTTTATCAAGTAAGGGAAGTGATAGAATGGCTTAGTGAGTGCTTGGTGGTCAGCCAAGTTGACCACAATAGGTAAAATAAAATATTTTTCTTCCCTTTGGGGCAGTTAAACAATTTACAGGCAGTATAATCCTTGAGAGGTTTAACACCCAGAGTTTGGAGGTAATTTTCTTTATATATGCTAAGCAACTTCATATATTATCATGTCATGCAATTATTTCAACCCCTTTTGCACCCTTTACTTTCAGTTTCTTGTTTTCGTCACATTTTTTCCTTGTATTTATTGTCAAAGGAGTTTGTTTTATAATTAAATAATGATAATATATTTTTTTCACTTCTCATTGCTGTATTTTTCATCATTATCATCATTATCAGCACTGACCTTTTCAAAAAGAGTAATGCAAGAAATGTATCTGGTTTGCCATTTGAGTAAATTAGCCAATTCTTGTGGTCAGCTTAACATAAATGTATATTGGTGCTGGTCACTGTTACCACCCTATTTTGTACTTTCTTATTGCAGTTGTTCTAGGGTTTCACTTACCTGTGGTTCTGCTGATGGGATTCATCTCACCATTAGTCTGGGTATTTAAATGACAGGTACATATATGTGGGTTTGATATCTTACTTCCTCTCACTGAAGGTAGGACCCTATTCAATAGAGTTCTTGGCTTCTAGAGAGTTATTCAGCTACTGCTTCTCACATGATTACACTCACTCTGCTAGTTTGATAAACAGTTTCAGTAACACAGGATCATGGACACAGACACAATATTCACTGCATGACTGGGTTTTTCACAGAACATTTTTTTATCCCTGCCTTGCCAGGATTTTGTCAGACTTCATGTAAAGAATTTGTCAGCTTGTCTGTTTTAAAGGGAATTTGTTATAAGCAGGACCAGAGGTAATTAGAAGTGGAAATGAAACATTTATTGATTTTACATCAAGATAAGCTATTATATGTTTAAAAGTAGTGAAGAGAAAGGGTTCTAATTTAAACAAATCTCCTATAATAATCTCAATGATATTAAGACATTTTATCAATTCTGGAGAATAAGATAGACTCTGAAAGTGGTTCTGTGTTGCTTTTTTTCCTTTAGAAATGTATCACCACTGAATTGGAAAACTTCAAAAATGTATTTAAGAATGGTTTATAGTATAATAAAGCAAATTTAATCAAATTCTCTTCTTTGCTGTGAGGCATCAGAAAACGTATTCAATAGAAAAATGTGAAAAACTTGAAAATAAAGGAGTAAATGAGGCAGTTTTAGTTGCTTTTATTAAACTGTGAAGGACTGTCTAATTATTATTTTCAAGTAAACATTGAATTAATAGGATAAAGGTTGCAGCTGACATGGTGACTTTCTTGTTGTTGCGGAGACAGGTTTCTCCCCTGATTTGAAATTATCTCACTGTTGTCTTTGTAAGACTTGCCATAACGTACACTTAATAGTTTGGTGTTTAGTGATAGTAGATTAGCAGACTGTGTTAGAGGAAAGTCTGAGATTTTTTTCAGGTTTAAGGTAAAGCTGGAGCAAAATATTCATTCCAATGCCTCTTCTATATTTTGTGGGGTAGGGTTTTTTTCCAGTCATCTCAGACTAGCCTTTTCAGGCAATTCACACTATGAGGTATATTGTGAGCTCCTAGCTATTGTATTACCCTGGAAACCTTCAAAGGAGTTTTGAGTAATAGGAATTACTCTAAACTTGGCTTTGAGGAGCTCCTTGATGATATATGGATGACTGACATTTATTTAATGCTGTACTTTTCAAATGTCATGTGTGAGCTTGACTCCCACATGCACTCATCTAGGTCAGTTCACTCTCAGTTAAACAAATTTCAAAGCAGCTTCTATGTCACTGACTTTTCAACTGAATCAGTGAAGGAAAAGAACAAATAAAAAAACCCAAACTTGGTATAACAGGGGAAAATAGGCTGCTTCCAGACTTTACCTTCAGCAGCTTTGCCATTTTCCCTTAACACATTCACTTCCACACAGGTGATCCTATATTTCTCTGGCATATTCCAAATATTTTCTTAAGTTCTTTGCCAAAATCTAAATATTCCCTCACTTGCTTTATGGACTATACCTTGAATCTCTCATGTGATCTTCATTTCTGTAGTATTTTGATTTATATTATTTCTTTGCAGTCATGGTCCAAGACAAGAGAAAAGAAACTTGAAAGGACTATCAGTAGGCTAAATTCTGCTCTTTGAAGCCCTTATCTTTAGCAAATAAATTAGTTATTTAATTGGGTAAGTGATATACTCAGAGTTGATTGGTTTCAAATTCACAAGTAATTGGAACAGGCATATTCAAGTAATATACAATACGAACTGTATTACATACTTAAAAAATTCTGATCCATTTTCTTAAGGGAAGAAAATAGTAACCTTTCCTATCCAGACAGATTATCATTTGGTTCTCAAGCAAGATTTTGTTTTGATTCTGTCTGTGAAATCTCTTCAATCTATCTTTCACTCCCAAGTCATGGCATTCAGGTTATAAAGTTTCCTGTTGCATATGTAGGTAGGCTACTCAGTATTGAGGTAGATATATAAATCTCTTAGAAACTCAGTGAAATTTCATGTAGTTTACAGTAATGTTGCAATGTGACAATCACAAAATCTACAGGACACATGAATCCTGAATGAACAGGTGATATGAATAGAAACACAGATTTAACATAGTCAGTTTATCATATATTTTATTTATTTATAGACAGGAACTGTTATACACGAAGAAATTTTTTCATACTGTTATGAAAAATCAACTATATGTTATAATCAGCAAAGCATTAACTTTGCCATTGGGGTTTTGCAGTATTTCAATGTATTACCAAGAAAGATTAACTAAGTATTATTTAATGTTTATAAATTATTATGCCAATTTTGTTGATTAGTCTTGTGTAAAAAAGTTAATGTATTGCAGGGAAAACAACTTCCACATCCTAAAACCTAATGAGGCTGAAATTTTATGTGTTTGTCTTATAGTGAAATAAATGGTGCAATTACATTCTATGAGAATACAGGTACTCAGTAGATTTGTATGGATGCTTTCCAAGAAACCTGTTCCACTTTTATTATTACATTTACTTAAAATATAAAGATGAACTAACTCTTCAAAAAAGGAGCAATTTTACATACCAAGTAAGGAGTCTATTTCACTGCAAGTTCTGGCGTGCACTTTTATCTTCACTAGGAAACACATAATCTGTAGAAAATACCTACACTGAGCTGCAACAGTGTTAAATTCTTAGATCTCATAGAATCACAGAATATGCTGAGTTAGAAGGAACCCCAAAGGTTCACTGAATCCAACTCCTTGTCCTGCATAAAACCATCCCCAAGAGTCACACCAAATGCCTGTCCAAACAATTCTTGAACAATGGCAGGCTGTTGTCCTGTCCCCCTGAATTTGTAAGCCTTCTGATGTTTTCATATTTGTAGTGGAGTCTTTCTCACAGTTTCGTGTAAACAGTGGGAAGTTATTGTAACTGTCTTTATAATTACAGTCTTTCTCCTAGGAGGAGAAAGGATGACAGATTTTTGTATTGACCAGTGTGATTGGAGAGGTGGAGATTTCATTCTCTAATCTCTGGCTGTGGTCTAAAATAAATCTCTCTTCTTTCCTGCATGTGAACACCGTGTGTTGTGCAGTCTTTTCATGTATTAGTGTGACAGGCTGGTGCTCTGACAATTCCACCTTAAATTTGTAAGCATTTAGCTTTTAAAAAAATTCATATGAAGCATTTATCAAATTCTTTCTGTAAGCACATTCATAGTAAACAAGAAATATACGTGCCCTTTAAATGCATCTATTTGTGGTGTCGTTTTATTGTAAATGCATTTGATTATGTTAAATTGGAGATGTGCCAGAATTTGATAATCTCAATGGGAGATTTCATTTACTTAAAGTTCACTGAGGTTTGATGAATACTAGTCTGTGCTAATGATGCTGTCTGAAAAACAATGACAGGCTGGAGGAGATGTCTTTTTGGAGTGATTATCATATCCTGTATTAATAAGTCTACATAAATTATAATTTTAAGGATCTTTAAAAGTTGAGTGGGTTATGCTCTGTACCAGAGGGTAATGGATGAAGGAATCCATCCAGATGATATGTTGTACTATCTATTGCCTTCAACATTTAAGGTGCTTTACCAATCAGATAAAAATACTGAGAATCATACAAGTAATTATAAAGTTTTGAAAAATTTTCCTTTTTCCTTTTTTTTTTTACAATAATTGTTGTTTTTTTGGAAGAAGGAATTAATTCAGATCTCCTCAACATAATGTTACAATGAATTTAATGCAACCACTATGAGTAGTTTCTATAACTCAACATTTTATTTGAAGTTTAATAATAAATTGATTGATTTTTATTAAGTGGAGATAAAAATTGTCTGCATTAATACTCCAGAAGCATTTGTACAATCTCTTCTCAGCCCTAATCTATAGTTGCTCAGATGTGTTATTTATACCTGAATATAGCCTTGCAACTTTTTTTAACATCAAGAATATTTGACCCTGGTAAACAATAGGTTAGAATGGGATCATGCTGGGGTTTCAATAACCTTTCTGCTATTGAAGTGCTGTAGCTTGACCAATTTGTTATGTATTAGAATGGAAGAACTGTTGACACCTAAGGAAAATGGCTTGACATTTAGATAATTCAGCATTTTCCATCAATGTTAATATGGCTATAAAACATTCATCCTTGATGCCATTTGATGAGGTAATGCTTATTAATTAGAAATATTATTTAATCTGTTCTAGTTGCTAAAGGTTATGTGTTCTTTCATTATTTACTATGATTAATTCTAAATCTTCAGAGAAGCAAAACCTTTCAGAAATTAAATGAAATTTAAACAGGATTTTAGCCCTTGTAGGCTTCTAGATCCCCAGAAATACTGTTCAAAGAATAAAATAAAAAATTCTACATTAAACAGTCTGCATCTGTTGCTCTGAAATCTCTAAAACTCTATTTTCAAATCATGCTAAGATGAAAATGTTCAGTTCAAGGGTATAAAAAAGGCAACATATGATTAATTAAATGTATCTTGGCATAGGAATTCATGCTGGGCAAGAATATGAGTCCTTTACCAGCATGAATTTCTGTAAAATTACTGCATGGTTTAGAGACAGATTGAAGGCACTTTTTGGTTGTAAAAATAAGATAATTTGATAGTGAACATCTAGAATGTTAAAAGATATGCTTGTGTAACACAAGAAAAAAAAAAGCTTAAAAACTGAAAAAGAAGGAATTTCTAGTAAAGCAAATAATAGACTTTTTTTCCCTACAGATGTTATCAATAAAAATATGTGGAGTGTATAATACTAGCATTATGTTAAAATTTAATAGAAAAATATGTCTATAGCAACTTGGAACACAATGTGATTAAAATAAAAGTGGTTCTAAAATACAGCAGTGTGAATTTTGACTTTAAAGTAGTATATGCCATACACAGACTATGTGAACCAATGATCAGTTTTCCTCTTCCTCCAATATTTATCTCCTAAGTGTTGGGATTTCAAAATGTTCAGAGAAAGATTTAGAACAACCAAGACTAAATGTAAATACACTGTTCTGACACTATTGCTGTAACTCATAACTTTGTGAATGAAGAAATCTTACACTAGTAATTTCTAACACAGCAACTCAAAATTTAAATATTTTTGCTTATATTGATACAACAACGTTCTTCCAAAATGATTGTGACATACGATTCAAAACCAAGTCATGAGTTAAATAAATATCCTTATATAGAGCTAGATAAGGTTTCATTTGGCATTCATTTGGCATTTGGATATGTTATTCTCTCTAGTTTCAGAAGTTCTCTTGTAGAAAAGTAAACGACTCGAAAATCCTTTTTAGTTGTCTCTATGGTCATAAATCTTGAGGGAATATAATGAAAATATGGGTATAGGTCATGTGCAAACATTGACCTGCCACTTATTTATATATAATTGATACATTCCCTGATATAACTGCGGATTTCTAGAGCCTCTGTAAGGGTGTGTTGGTCACACATCAGAAGTTACACATTTACAGGTTTGGCTTTTATCAAACGCTAATGCCAGTGTGAAAAACGAGGTCTCGTGGTTGGCTTTTCAAGGTGTCTGCAGCATTTTAAGGTAGTGGCTCCAAACAGTGCTGTTTAACAACTTGCTACTGCTGAAGAAAATCTTTTCAGGGGAATTGTAAGGTTAGGAAGCATCTGCTCCTTTCATTAGCAGAATATTGACACTGAAGCTGTATAGAAAATTTAATAACAACTCTAGCTGATGCTATATATTTTGGTTTTAGATTACATTTACAAAATAGCCCTAAGTTCTGTTATCACAGTATTAGCCTTTATTAAATCTGTTATCTAGATTTCTAGTAGCTTAATTTAAAACTGATTTTGTTCTTTTATATTATTACTATGTGATACGATCTAATCTCTCAGGCAACTGCCTAATTCTAGTTAACTTCTTAAAGCTAAGCAAGGATAGCATCTGACATTAAATTGGATTCATAAATGAACACAGAACACATGATGTAGCTCCTGGTGTTCACATAGCACTTCAGAGCTTCAGGAAACCAGGATTGAGTGGTAAGAAATGCTGTGATTTTGCTTCAGATCGAACATCCTACAGTCTGACCTTGAAGGAAAATTATAGGTACATGACTGGACTAAAGGAAAAGAAAGTCTGTGTCTAATGAGATCTCACTGATTGTATTTATTTCAGGGTATGACTCAAGTAAACCTATTATTGCATTCTCTTTGGAGAGGTTATGTAGAGGACTACAACTTTTCATTTAACTTACATTATATGTTGGTTTTTTTAAGAACCATTGAGCCAAAAGGGCAAAATTTTTCCATCTAAGCTTTGAGTGCTTTTGCAAATTACACAAGCTGAGAAAAGGTTTCAAACACAAGTATTCTTGTCCACTCACTGGATTTAAACTGACTATAACATAAAATGTAACTTATAAGTGGCAAATAAGGAATCGAAGTTAACTCTTCCTGAGATGATCTATTAACAACTGGAATTGTGCATCCAAATTCTACAGAAGTACTCGAAAAATATTCTTGTCTTATTTTATAAGAATGACACTTGATGTCTCTGATTTCTGGTCCTTATAAAAACTTTACGTTCTGTATGGATTGTTTAGTGAGAAGGAAGAGGAGTCAGATTGTGCTCTTGCCTTACTTAGCTTTTCGTTTAATTTTGCAGTCTAACAGCATGTAATAATCTACGTAAGGAAATCTTTTCTAAAGGGGGTTATTGCATGACCTCTTTATTGTTGGAACTAGCTAAAAAGATATATTTGTTCATGAAATATGGGAGAAAACATGCTCTTTTTTTCTGAAGGTAAAAATGTAAACCAAATACTTGTTGAGTGTCCTTCTGATTTGTTCACTCATCATTTTAATCTTTCTCTGGAGATCCTTTTAAAAATTTTTTTAAATATGCTTTCATTCAGGGTACAGATACATATGCAGTTTAGATGCAGAATTAATTATTAACTAACCATTAATTAATAGAAAATTTGAAGGAATAAAACAAAGGTGTCTATACTTGGGACTGAACTCAATACAAAGGTTGTGCTCAAGCCCATGTCAGAATTATATAAACTTTAGTATCTTCTAGATAGCTAGGAGATCTCTAGTTTTATATTGATGGGAGATCTGTGGAAGTTTGAGGGCTCAGGTTTAGTTAGTCCCTACCTCTATTTCAGTGAGTTTTGGATAAAGAGAAGCATTTATTTTTTGTTTTCAGACTGGCCAATCTAATCTGTATTTGGGACTCTACCCGGAGTTCATCTTGTTAATATATAATTGATTTGTTTCCTGGAATGAATTGTAAATTTATCGCTGAACACATTTCTCTCACTAGGTTTGGTAAGCCATACTGCCTTTCTTATCTCAGAAGGCAAGACAGAAAATGACTGTTTTGGACTAAGAAGAATCCTTCATTGCTCACAGTTGCATTTTATTTGGATCTGTCACAATAGACAAATTGAGAATGGGACTGTATCCTCTTCCTACCTGCTAATTGAGATTCTGTAATTCTATTTCTGCAACTAAGCACTAGCAAATCTGTTCTGGGCCTTTTGTTTATTTATTTGTTTTCCATCTGAAAGTAAGAAAATAATTCTCAATCCGTGGTACCTCTGGAGCTTTGCAGTCTAACAGCTTTCTTAAAACAATACCTTTAATTATGTATTCCACCTGTCTGAAATAGTCTGTCATTTTTTTGGGGGGGAGCTCACTAAATTTACTAGCTGGCAACATATTCCCTCTTGTTTGCTGGCAACACATCCTCTCTCTTCCCTGTATTTATAATTTGCAGTATTTTCCAGTTTAAAATTATTTGTAGATATTAATTGGCATCTTATTGCCTCTTTCAGACTCTAACAGTTATTAATTTTGCACTGCATGTCCATATTTTACATACTGCTGTGCTTTGTTCTCCTTCATTTTCTTTGAATCTGTGAACCAGTTTTAATGTATGAGGTAATTACAATTAATTTTCATGTAATATTTCTTGTGATGCATGTATCATTCTTCTTAAAGGGTATATTTTATCTGCCCTCCCTAATATCAAATTTTATCTGAACCCAGATCAAGCAAGTTTTGGAAGATTTGCTGCTTATTAATCTATATTGTGCATCAATCATGAAAACATATTAATTCTTAACAGCTTATTGGCTTTTCTTTAATGTATGTCTCATTTTAGTGAAAATTAAAAGTCTTTAAAAGGATAATGAGTCTTGGGGTTGCAATTTTAACTTGAAAATTCTGTACCGCAATTTTTTTAAATTTTGAAATTTAACAGGCATAGTAAATTCATTATCTCATAAATAATTTTTAATGCTGCTAGATGCATGTGAAATGTAATTTTTTTGTTTATTCTTTGGAATAACAAATATTTTTCCAACCTATGAGTGATACATATCATTTAGCATGATAAAAGTAATGACAGTTACTCCAGAATTTACCTATTTTCATTTTTGTGCATTTTACTTCCAGCTCATGAGAATTATTTTTTTTAAACCGTTTATTACATAGTAAATATTGAATCTGTATGTATCCTTGTCTGTCCTGGTTTAGGGCAAATCTGGGAGGAAACCTCCCGAATGGGGGTCTTTCTGGAAAGCAAGCTGGAACTGCCCCTCCCCCCCACTGGTTCTGGAAAAAACCTCCTTAGAGATGAGTGGAAAAAACTATTTATTTAACAAAAAGAAAGTCCTTACAAACCTAGAAATTAATAATATGAAACAATAAAACCTGGCAAANCAAAGGAAATACCTAAGTATTTAGAAATTTTGATGTTCCTTCACCAGAGATAGGGGCTTCTTGGTACAGCCATCTGAACTGTATACCTCTCTTCTCTTTACAATCAGTAAAGAGAAAGGAACACTTTCACTACACAGATCATCCCCTCATGTAAACAATTTCAACAGATCAAAGAAATTACTCTCTGAGAAACGTTATTTCTCTCTGCTGATTTTAGTAAGCAAACTGAATCTAGAACTGAGAAGTGTTTAAAACTGACAGAGGTGAACCTGGTTGTCAGATTCCAGACATAGAAGAGCAGTGGAAGAATTCTTAAATGCTAACAAATGACTTACAGTTCTGTGAGCTTTTTCATAAGGAAAAAAATCTAAACCAAACCCAAGCAAGAGTCTAAATTCTTAATGTTCAACGACAAGCTAGCACCCTTGCATTAATGAAAATTTTGAACAGTGTCAGACGCAGTATTGATCTCTGGGGTATGCTTCAAGTTACTGGCATTTAACTGGACTTTGTGCCACATTCTGACTCTGGTCACTCAGCCAGTTTTCATTCCACCTTAGGGTCTGCTCATTCATCCCATATTTCATCAACTTTTCCATTAAGACCTTACAAATGAAAGTGCCAAAAGATTTATTTAAGTAATTAGACAATATCCACTGCTCTCTCTGCATCTCCTAGGCCAGGCATTTCATCATAGAAGTTTATCACACTGCACAAGCATGAATTTCCCTTGATGAATCCGTGCTGACTGCTCCCAATCACATTCCTGTCCTTTGTGAGCCTGTAAATATTTTCCAGGTTAGTTCTTTCATTACCTTTATGAGGATCAAAATGTGACTAACTGATCTGTAGGTTCCTCATTCTTCTTTCTTGTCCTCCTTAAAGATAAGAGTGACATCTTTCCTCTCCATCCCTTGGGCACCTCTTCCACTCAGCCTGACCATTCAAACATTACTGAAAGTAGCCTTGAAGTTACATCAGTGCTTGTGAGCGTATCCCATGAGAACCCAAGGACTTCTCTATGTCCTCTTTGCTTAAGTATACTCTGACTTGATCCTTTTCCACCAAGGGTAGCGTAGATCTGATAAATCAGGGACTTGGAAACTGTTCCACAAAAATGAACACTTTCTTTAAAAAATATTTTATTCAGGGTGATTCTGTAACTGTCATTCTGTGATTTATACTTGTGCTGCTCTCTCTTTATGTATTCATTTTACCATGCCTTTTATCAAATAGTGTGACCAGAAATACATCTATTGTTAAAATTACTTGTGCATCATGCATTTTGCATGACTATGTGTTCCACTCTGTTCTTAATTCATTTTTTAATGATTTCTAAGTTTATCTATTATATTTTTTATATAATGAAAGAGAAATGAAAATGAAAGAGAAATTCTGACGAGGTAACATAGCTTTGTTAAATACTTGTTACAGCTATTGTCAACATTCCCTTTTATGCTCATTGAACAGCTAAAATAATCTTTACATCAAAGGGGCAGCAATATTGTCTAAGAATTTAATAAAAGAGTAAGCACAACAGCTGAAGAGTCTCTATTTTACTAGCAAAGGAAGAAATTTTTTGTATAATAGAGGGTATATAAGAAAAATTGTATTTGTATGATTTGACTTCAGGTAAGTACCATATTTCCCACCAATCTCTTCTGAACTTCATTTATACATTTTTACTAAAATTTGGGGTGATTTTATCATTTTCTTGGTGTAGTCCAAGGCTTTATTTCATCAGTAGTGCAGTTTCTTGTAACATTTCCAATGTCATCTGGAGAGGAAGATTTCTGAAGAGTGAGCAGAGCAGCTGCTCCCTAGTAGGAAGGAAAATCAATGATCTGACACTTGGCAGCTGCAAATTTGTATACAGTTTAATAGTTGAAAGGCGAGTACAAGAAAATAGAAGGTTAATCACCTCCTGGGCCCAGCATACCTAGGTTTTGTAAATTACTGTAGTTTAATTGAAAAGCAGTTCTTAGTCTTCTTAATAACATTTTAAAAAGTGTCTTTTTTTCTCCTTAGTCTGGTCACAAATTCTAGTTTTTTAATATTTTTGAGTTTTACTGGATGTCAGAATGCAAATATAAGTATAGATATATACTTTTAAGGTTGTTTTCATTGGGAAAACATAATTAATGTTTAATTAATTAGGATCTTAAAACAATGCATAAACTAATGTTTGGTAATTATAAGAAAAGATATCTTTCAGGAAATTGATGAAACAATTATATAGTTTTAACAAAGTTGAAGAAAGGATTAATTGCTAGAGTAGAAAATCCTTAAAAAAATCCACTTAACAAACATTTTCATTTATTCAAAACATGCTGCTCTAGTTGTTGACAAATTGTATGTTCACACTTGGATAAACTTTATATAAACTTTATATTGTTACCTGGGTAGCTAACAACAGAACAAAACCTGAATGTGAAGCAAAACTTAATTACTCCATCCTGTAACTTTGCATAACATGAGTAGGTGGTAAACTTTAATAACAATGCCAAAAATATGTTAAATAAAGACTCATACCGTTGTAGGAAAATTCAGGGAATGTACTCAAATTAAAGCATAATTTCATTTCTATTAAAATAACAATAAAAATTGGAGGCATTGAGTCTTAAAAATATTAAAACTGTAAGGAGTGGTACCTAAGGAGGGATGGCTTGGTTATTGTCATAATTTTTCTCTTAATCACAGAATCACAGAATGCGTGAGGTTGGAAGGGACTGCTGTGGGTCATCTGGTCCAAAATCCCTGTTAAATGGGGTCTGGTAGAGCACATGGCATGGGATTGAATCCAGATGGTTCTTGAATATGTGCAGTGAAGGAGGCTCCACAACCTCTCTGGGCAGTCTGTTCCAGTGTGTGATCACCCTCCCAGTGAAGAAGTTCTTCTTCATGTTCAAATGGAACATCCTGTGTATTAGTTTCTGCTAAGTTACAAAACTTTCTTGAAATCTGTGGCCTTTCACCAGGGAAGAGTATGTGGGGGCAGGGGGAATGAAATTGACAGGATCTGAAAAAGGGTATAACGTAATGTGTCATATTAAAACCAGGGAATCCTTTAATTCATGGTAAATCATACTACATTGTAGTTAAATTATTTTTTTCTCAAGACTGACTACTATACCAATGACCTAAATCAGTTCAGGAACAGAAAATGGTTATGATTACTATTACCTTTCCCTTTTTCTTAGCCATTGTGTCAGTTATATTGTAACTGATATAGTTGTATCACAATTACATTAGGATTGTGACTGACTTTTGAAAGTTATTGTAAAAAATTTTAAAATTCTTGATGTAATCTTTTTTATGTTTGTGACTTGCAAAATGAAACAGTAGAGATCTGTCAATGACAACAATTTTACATCTTTTAACTATCCATTTAACAGTTTTCTCTTCTATTGATGAAAGTTATAATTAATAGCTTCAGATGAGTGAACACTGAGTTTGTATTTTCCTGTAAGATTATCTTGGTATCCNTCAATATATTGCTGCTCTTATACACCTCAGCCAGTCACTTTCTGGGGATGTTTTAGTTGATCATCAGTTACAGTTAGCTGTGATATTTATATCACATCTCTGCTAAATTTATATGTGCTGAAAACTTTGACATTTTTCTACTGAAATAGGAAATCACTTAGATTTTTCTACAGTTAATAGAAATGCCACACTTTTTAATTGTTGATGGATACATGTTTATTCTCCTACCTGAAGCTTCAGCTCCAGTAAAAAATTATTATACAGCACACCCTTCTTCCATGAAAAAGGAGCAAAGAAACCTCCACAACCCTTAAAAACATCTTAGAATTCTAGGACACTCCATTCAAACAAAGAGGCTTCAATTAGTTAAGGCAAAGAATAATTTTGAGAAAATTTGGAACACATGATGTTAACAATATTCTCCCTGATACTTTTATTCTTCTCCACCTTCCAAACCCATGGTTCCTCAGATGTGTTCCACAAGCTGTCCTACCTGTTCTCATTGCTTTTCAGATAAATCTAAACAGACAAAAGCATAAAGAATGTATTTGAAAATATTGCATTGGGAAATTATGTGAATAGCATACAAAAGTATTTCCACTCAGATGTTTATAACAATAGGTTTTTTGGCTAACCAGGCATCACCAACTTTACAGGGATATTTTGACTACTATAATGTCAAAAAAAAAAAAAAAAGAGAGAGCTTTACAGTGAGGCAGGCTTCTAAAATCACAGTTTTACAAAAAAGACTGAAATACTATTGACTTTTCAACTTTAACATATTTAGTTCAGATGCCCCAGTACTGGGAGCAGGGGCTTCAGGAAGCTCTGTGAGGAGTGGTCAGGGCTGCCTATTCTGGATGTAGCTGGTTCCACTGGCACCCAACAACCTATCGCAGGGCACATCTGAGCCCCAGCCAAGGTGGAGGGACCTTGGGGACAGTGTATTTAGGAAACCATATTTTAAAACAGATTTTAAAAACTTTTTTAAAATACTGCATGACAGTTTCAGAAGGACAAGTGAGGAATGTATGTATTTCACATATGTGCTATTTCACATAGCACTGCAGACAGGACCACACCAGAACAGGTGCTCTGCAGCCTGTGAACAACAAGGAATGGGACAAATATGAGAAGGAAGGAGAGGCAGAGATGAGCTTTCACAGACTGACCTCAGCTCCCATTCCACATTGACCAGTGCTGTTGGTGTGGTGGAAGGTAGAAGAGCCAGAAGTGAAAGAGTGAAACTGAGCCTGGAAAAACAGCGGAGGAGAAGATGGCAGTACGATGTGTTTTTGTCTTTGCTTCTCACTGTCCATCTCAATTGGCAATAAATTACATTAATTTTCACAAAGTCAAGTGTGGTTTGCCTCTGATGGCAAGTGGCAGGCAATCTCCCTGCCTCTCTTTTGACTCAAATCAGTTATATTCCTCTAGGTACCTGTTGTCATCTGAGCTTTATTAGGATGCCTGAGACACCTCACAGGGCTGAAGACAGGGCAAAGGAAATACAGAAGACCCACTTTCTCTTGGACTAGCTCCTAGAAACCAAGGACATATTTGGGCTACCTAAATGGAGATCCATGATTCACTTAAATTCAGTGAAGCTTACAAGCAGACACTTACATTAGGATGTTTACAATTGCAGTTCTGGGCAACACTGGAGTCACAGCAAATCCCCTTTCTCCTCAAACTTCCTCCTGGAGTTAAAGGGAGAATGTTAAAACTCCAGGTCTCATTTTAATCTTGGCACTAACAAAAATTGAAATTCAAAAAACAGGAATATAAACTAAAATATTTAATAGTGAATCAATAGACAGTGAGGATGGAATATTACCAGTGATATTTTTCTGAAGCTTTGCTAATTTCTTAAAATGTCTTACTGACATTTAGCATGCAACATATTTTTTTGAACTTAGGAAATATCACAGATGTATGAACCTCAAATAGATATCCAAGGCTCATTTTATAGTTAATGAAGAGAAAGAATCACTTATGAGGTATCATCTATTTTATTCTCACACAGACACTTAACATGGTGGATATATCATACCTAAATATGCCTATTTCTCTTTGGCAGCTCTGACAGAAGCCTAGAGATATCACCTAAGGTGTACACATTTACATAACAGATTACTGAAGTTAGATGGGAGGAATTTCCCTCCAAAATTACTATTATTCTGGATTTATGGCAGTATGTATAACTTAATCACTAGCTAGTGCATCAAATGCCAGCTCCTTCATTTTTCATTCCAATAATTCTAAAGAGAAAACCTCTGAAATGTAACAATATGGATTATTACTGCTCCAGCAGAAATGCAGTTCTCTTTACACATTGATATTGAGAGAATAGAGAAGAAAACATAGTAATGACATACAGAGGTTAAATGCAAATTATGATTAAGCTTCTACCAAATGGACAAAGGTATACAATTGGCTGTTTCAATTCAAAAATTGATATAATTTGTAGTCTATTCATAGGCAAAGGCTGATGCCATGAGTGTAATAATGAACATAGGAAGAAGTTTTTTCTATGATCAATTACATCAGTATTGCTGATCCATAATTAAATGCATATTCCTTCAGTTAGAATGAGAAATACTAGGTTTTGACATTTTAAAATTAATAATTTAGAACACACAATCAAGACAGATATTTGGGTTTGTTAAAATGAAATGATCATTTATGAAAAGTGGTTTTTTACCAAATAAGATTCTTTCATTTTTAATTAAAATATTTTTAAAATAAATACTCACTAAGAATGAAATGATCTTTCACGAATTTTAACCAGTGGCTTACAATTTATTTTGCCATGTTCAATTGAAGCTAAAAGAAAAAAAGCCATTGTAAATAAAACCAGACTTATAAAGCAAAATTAGTCATCTTGATGACTACGAATTTTCTCTTCATATAATGCAATATCAACTAAACTGCACAAATAAGTTCAAGATATTTTAACATTTTGAGAAGAGTTAAATTTATCTGTATAGTTTTTTCTGAGGAATAACAATTACAATGGTAATTTCAAGAGTTGTGGACAGATTTCAGATGTCAAATGTTAATTAAATAATTTCAGAAATTCAACTTAAAGAAGACTAGACAGCCAGAAATTACTTCAGAAGACTGAAGTTCTTTCAACATGAACATGAGATAATTACAGTTTTTTCCTTAGAAGACTAAGCATAGAGTGTTATAAAGTTCAAATTATTCTAATTTTTGCATTAAACATTATAATTAATAGCACTTGTAACCATTATACAGACTATTACTTTTTCTTGGACTATTTTCACAAGTTTTAGTGATACTTGGAAGTGTGAATATGAATGGCTGCACTTCAAGCAAGGTAGTTAAAAAAATAGGAACATACTTGTGACTTTAGAAGTTCCATAAAACAGGCAGATAAATATTTTTTTATACATGGAACCTGATGTCCTTTTCTATGTTGAATATATTTTAGTCAATAAAAAAGTATTTTCAAATCACAAAACGTTCTGAAATTGTGCATTTGCAAAATGTCTCATTTGTTTGATTTAATGGAGTCTCAAATTTTTGCATCTAATTTAGTGTTCCCTCACTGAAAAGTAGGAACATGAAGGAGTTGTCTTGCACAGGTTCTTTCTTTTCTAAGTACATAACAGAGGTAGTCAGGTAGTCCTGAAAGTTCTAGCTGACACTATATAGGTAACCATTGGAAAATGTTTCCCATTCCTTGCCTTGCCATTCCTTTGGGAATGGCACATTCTCAAAAGCTAAATGTCCAATGAGGCAAAGAATTCCAGAGCTTATAGCACCTGTTTCATCATACAAGGTTATGAGTTTTAAGTTCTCTTGAGCCTGATGGGAACAATTTGGTTTTGGAAGGGAATTAAAGTATGCTACCAATACACTGTCGCGTTCTGGGAATTTTGGGGGGTTACAAGTGCAGGAGGTTCTTCTTAGTTTCACTGTGGTGAGAAATTTTCAGAATGATCTGTGTAGACTTGAATGTTCTGCAGAATGTGCTAAAATAATAAAGCACACGCTGTGTGCTCTGTTCCATAAAATTTTGCTAAATGAACTTGTAGTTTGTCCCCTTTCCTTCAGATTCCTGCTACTCCAAATGAACTGAAACTGTTCAGAAATACTAATGTTCCTCTTTTTCAGAACAGACCAAAATAATAATAATTACAGTAAAACATCTGGCTGAGTGAAAAAAAATAGGACAAATTGAAGAGTAATATTACTTAATCTATTGATATCAAGTTTAAATCTAAGCTTTCTCTCTGTCCAACCATCTGGCTTATGAGACACAGTCCTCTCACAGTTTTGTGAGAGCAAATATTAGTTTGTGAATGTGATTATATTGTTGGTGAATTGACATATTCTTGATGCCATGAAGTATAAAATTCTACTTTTTCTCCATCATGACTATACAGTTACTGTTTCTTTTATAAGGTAGATTTTTGGAAAATGGAACTAATATGTAGCCTAACAAGCATTAGAGATGATTTAAAATGGAGGTGGGGGATATCTGATCAACAGTGAGGCATGGAAAAACAGGAAAAAGACTCCTGCATTTTGTCAGTAGGAAAACAAGTATATTCTGCTTTCTTATATAATGAAAACTTCATTTTGTGCTTTCCTGTTGGAAGTGTTTCCCACCACTCAGTGTTATATTTTCTTTCTCCTATGCATTCACAAGTGTGTGACGCACGAGCTTCTAAAACTCAGTGGCTGTGGAACTTGCAAAGAGTATGAATTAGTCTCCTCAGAAAATGTGCTCATTATTTTGGATAGATAAGTCCTAAATCATGCATTGTATGTCATTGCTCATTGTAAATCTAATGGACTAGTAACTTACAGCCCACTCTTGTTAGGGTGTTCATGATAAAATCCAATTTAAAATAAAAAAGGATTAAGTACTGCGATTTTCAAATTGCATGAATAATGACATTATTAGTATATTAATGGCCTTTGAATCAAATTCTGTAAATCTGTGACAATAAATTGCCTGTCTCCCAGAACCCAGACTCCTTGTCTTCCTTGCCAACTGTCCCAACCTTCACATTTTCTGTCACCAGGCTGATGACAGGAGACATTTTACTCCTCAACTTGGAATTGTCTGATTAATCTTTGCATACTGCTGGCTGCTGAGGCAGCTGCAGATTTTCAGACTGTCTGTATAAAAATATACTGCAGAATATCAATTAGATAACTATTGAAATAATAAAGCTACTAGAACACATCCAAAGGAGGGATACCAAGATAGTGAGGGGCTTATAAGAGAAGCCCTAGGAAAAGTGCCTGAGGTCACTTGGTTTATTCAGCCTGGAGAAGACTGAGGGAAGACCTCATGTAGTCTACAACTTCGACATCAGGGGAAGAGGAGGGGTAGTCACTGATCTCTTCTCTCTGATTACCAGTGACAGGACCTGAGGGAATGGCCTGAAGTTGTATCAGGGGAGATTGAGGTTGGATATCACAAAAAGTTTCTTCACCCAGAGGGTGGTTGGGCACTGGGACAGGCTCCCCAGGGAAATGATCACAGCACTAAGCCTGACAGAGTTCAAGAGCATTTGGACAATGCTCTCAGGCACACAGTATGTCTTTTGGGGAGGGCTCTGTGCAGGGCCAGGAGCTGAACTCCATGATCCTTGTGGATCCCTTCCAACTCAGTATATTCTATGATTCTATTATAACAAGGATTCCACTAATCTATATATCTATGTATACATATGTACACACACAAATGTATTTATATATATATGTATATTTGCATTGTATATCCATTTTAAATGTATAACAAATAAGTCTGCAAGAGAAAAATACACACATACACAAATACTGTGTTCATCTTATACATCTAAGACACCTCATGAACAGTAATTCAGGAGTCTTTTCTTGTGGCTAAATAAGAGAAGGAATTTGAACAAAAGGCTGATTCCTCAAGAATAAGGGAAACAGAATTGTATTTTCCTGCCTTCCTATTAACTCCCCCTTCCACCCTTCTTTAGCATTCTTTTAAATTTTTTTGTTGTGGAACTGCAAGTCTAACTGAATATCAGGTGCAGTCTTTATTCTATGGTCTTTTTCCATTTTTCTCAGGAGAAAGGCAAATCAATTCCTCTGATATTGCATAAAGGACAGCACAAGGCAAGTTTAAATGGGTACAAAGTTAAGGGAAGTCTAATGTTAATGGCTTACACCAGTGTCCATATGTTTTAGAAGGTGTCAGAAACACTAAACTGACATATTTCTACGACTTTTTATTAATTATTGTTTTCTTCTTTTTAAATAGCTATGTATATATAACATTCTTTTTGTTGTTGTTATTGTTATTACTGCTTTTTTTTGTTGTTGTTGTTGTTATTTTTAGGTAGCTATGATCAACCTTAATGATTATTTAAATCTAAGTCATGTCAATTGGGGTAGACAGAAACAAATCAGAGAAGTAAACTTACTGATACTGAGGACCAATATTCATACTATAAACTGGTTTTGTTTTAATATCAGACTAACTTGATATATTCAGACACTGTATGTTTTAAATTATAAATTATAATGGTGGAGATCTGTTCCTACTTTAATCATTCTATCATTCTATTTTATGATTCTAGAGCACATTTTGTGGACTTCTGGATTGTCTTTTCCAGGTTAGTTGCATGATAAAAGCAGTCTAACACATGCTCAAGCACTATGCAAGCACATTATGTGGGGACAGCTGTGAGATTTATTTCAAAATAGCAATTCTCATCCAAACTAAATTAGCGTAACATTAATAATTCTAATCATCCTACAGGAAAGCATCTTAGCTTTTACTCACTGAAAGACAGTTCATTTCTTTTTTCAATGAATTTTTTAAACTAACCGATGTAAATTTCAGTCCCTGATTTTACAACACAACAGTTTAGAAGTATCCAGGTTTCATGGAATCAAGAGGACAATGCTTATCTGATTATTCATATTTTCCTAAGAGCTGTCTAGCAACACTCAGAAGAAACTATTTTTAGACTGGAAACAAAACAGGTAACAGGTGGTGATTTGTTGGCCAAATAAGCACTGGTGACCTCATAAGCAATCCAAAGATCTTACTGAGTTTCATTTTGTGTTTCACTTTCTTCATAACAGTTTTCAAGAAACCAATTTCATTAAATTAAAACTCAAGGGATGTAAAACTATTCTAAATTGAACCAATGATAGGTTTTAAAAGTCTATGGAGGCTTGAGGTTTTATTTTTTGTATGTGCAAGTATTCAAACGGAACTTCATATTGTTTCTAAGTCAGAATTAAAAGCATTATTGAAGAGATAAATACTTACCCCATGAACTGGAGAAGTTTTAATAATTTATACTCCATAGATACCTTTCTGCCTTCAGGCCATAAAAATCAGGATATTCTGTTATTATAACCATATCTTATATGAGGAACTTGCAGTTTAAAAAAAAGGATTTCATATCTTAAAATTGCACAATGAAATTGAAAATACAATGAGGGAAAACTTGTGGGATTTCCCACCATTCTGGTGAAATGTACTTTTTGTTCCCAGTCTCCTGCTAATATACTAATAAAACTTTGAAACAAGATACACAAAGGGAGAAAATATTTTCAGAGTTGCTACAGAGGCTTAATAGGTTTTCATAATCAACACCACATGGAACTGGTAGAAAAAGTTCCCAGATTGTGAAACGTCTGCTGCAAAAATATCGTAGCTTGGCTTCAATTTGTAAAAAAGAACTCTGAACTGGAAAGAGAAGCTCTAGACATCACCTCTCTTAAGGAATAGTCTGATTTTTTTAGATATAAAATTTTAAAATTGCATTTTTTTCTAAACTGAAAAATAAAATATAAAATTCAAATTACCTTCTAGATAATTTAAGGGATAAAAAGTAGGACCCTCCTCCCCCCACCCCGCCTCCATATTTGAACTTAGAAATTCATACATTTTATCTTTGATATCCTTCCATACTCGGGTTTGGAGCTCTGTAGACAAGTGTTCAGTGTCTTTCACTGGTGGAGTTCTTGCAATATTAGGGTCGTTACACAACGACACTAATCCATGCAGCTTGCAGTCTTCAGTTGAGACATGTTTTGGCTTTTTGTCCCTAAATTTCTTGAATATATGCCTACATGTTTTATACTAGAGATCTCTAGGTATTTTTCGACCAGCTTGGTATCCTTCTGAAAGTCTTATTGCATTGAGTCACACCAACATAATTTTAGGGAAATATTTAGATAATTCAGCTGAGTATGTTTCTTATATTTGGGGATGAAATCCATTAATTATTTTCTCTGGTCCAAATCTTCGGTTTTTCAGTTATTTTTTGTGAAACAGGAGCACATACCTACAATGAAACCTGCCAGGAGTTTGACATGAAATTTGAAACTCTAAATGGGGCAGCTTCAGCTGCGAAGGTCCAACCTATCTAGAGGCTTAGAGCTTGGTGTTTGACTACATATTGACATGCTGTGGATGATTGAGAATCTTTGTTCCACACCTGCTGGGTAAATAATGTCAAGAATAGACCACTGTATAAAAGTTAGCTGCTGGTGACAGTGCCAACAGGCGTACCTTGTAAAGTGATTGTGACTGCTCTGTGTCTTGCTGAACTCAGGGCTGTCAATGTGGATTAGGAATGCTCTGAACATGGGAGAGATAAGCTCCCCTGTGCACCTCAGCAACACTTTGTGTTGTCTCTGCATGGCTCTGATATTTAAGCAAGAGCTGAATTTCTAGCAATTTGGTTTGGAGAACTAACATAAATACCTAAGTTCAGGTGTCTTGAGATCTGTGCTCTTCAAAAAGGAGCTAGCAGTCAATTTAAAATTCCCTTGAGGTTAGCCTGAACTTGTGAACAGGCTGACTGAGTCATTGTTTTGAATTCAAGAACTTTAATAATGTCTAAATTCCGTGTTATGGAAGTTTTTGATGGCTTAAAACTATCCATTCATGCATTTATGATTTCTTTCCCATTCTGCAACAGAGGTCACTATAGGAATAGAATACATTACTTTCTGAGATGTTATGCTTAAATGTGTTTAAAATGGTTTTGATATAAATAGAAGGTCTTTACATATTCTAATAGGTAAAATTAAATAGTAATGATAAACTAAATGCTTCTGATCCAAGAAAATCATTCTTCTAATTACTTTATATATATATGAGGAATTATGATATTCCATGTTTCTTGCTTATTATATTCTTATTATTTTAATAATAAAATTAATAATTTGTTATTATATATATTCTTTCTTATTATTGCACATTGTCACCCCCTCTTGCAGAAAATTATCTACCACACATATGGGCAGTTCTCTATTAGTTGACCTCGGTGATGGGGAATGTTCCTGGATGTATTTGATTTACTCATCCAGGAAAAATTTACATTTATTCACTATCTTTCTATTTTGGGCAACCCAGTCCTTCTTCACAGTCCCTCTGATGGCAAAAAGGAATTTTTTTCTCTTTTTATTTTGCCATAGAATGCTCACTTATATATAACTAGAACAGATGGTAACTAGAACAGATAATAGCTGTTAAAACTCTCTTAAAATGATATTCCCTCCTAATATCAGAAGTCTACTTTTAAACCATTTTACTATTCCTTTATTGATCTGTTATGAATAGACCAGAGTGCAGGAAGATTGGGGAGAATTTTGTCCTTCATGTTAAAGTCACCCTGTAAAACTTTTTGTAAGTCAGAAAGCCCCTTAGCTGTGTTCTGTGAAATTTCAGTGGGGAGCTGGAAGGTTAAGTTTAAGTGGTAATGCAAAACTGAGTTGAAATAATAATTGAGTTCAGAGCTTTCTGCTGCTATTACTTGGACTTTGTGGTCCTAATAATTCTGAGCTGATGTAAAATAAAAATGTAAATAATGGATGTGTTTGAATATGGGTAGAGCTTAAAATCAGGAGGAAGTACAAAGAACAAAAGATTAACATTCCATGACACAAAAGTATAATTTTTGAAATAAAAAAAAAAAAGTGAGAAGAAAGGCTTTGTCTATTTCTTTTGTTAAAGAAAATGGAAATAGAAGATTAGAACTTTTTACAGTAACATGTTTTACATGGGTTTATGATATACAGCTCATAACCTCAATAAATTTTCACACAATGTTAATAGATCAAGGATGGAAATATTCAAGTCCAGAATTTTTCTCCAGATATTCTATGTGGCAACACAATTTAGGTCTCTGCATAATACAAGTCTTTGTTGATATCCTATTTTTAGATAAAGCTGATAGTAATTTGATGTATAAGGTAACACACATCACACATTTTCAAACATATTGACTAATTTCTTTTATTAACCTTTTATGGTATTCCATTTTTGAGATATTTATAACCAGTTTCTCAATAAAATGGACTTTTGATATACAATGAGATTTACATTTTAGTGGAATGCTCAAGGTCACATCCAGTGGTGGAGAATACAGGTGCCAATTTCACAGCCCACTACTCAGATCACCAGACCACACTCCTAATTTTTTTTTGTTAGACAAATGGCAACAAAGTTTATTAGATGTTAACAGAGTGCTGCAATGTTCCATTTATTTTCGTATGGATTTGCTGTTATAATGACAAGATTATCTAGCAAAGCCATATTCCAATTAAAGAAGTATTACTGCAACTCCAGTGAATAGGTTTTCACTTTAACAACAAAATTATGTTTGCTTTTCATAGATAAAATTTGCATACATATTCTTTCACACTGGTAAGACCATCACTTATCAGTGTTTAATGTTTTAAGAATTTTCTCTGTATCCAGTTTGTTCTGTCCAAATTGTGGCTTAAAAACTGAGTTTTCTTTGAATCAGAACATTTTTTCATTAAGTCTAAATACATAATTTGAATTTGGAATGACAACTAGCTTTTTTTTTTTTTTTAGTTTGATTTAAACATTTTACATTAGAAGAATGTAAACCATTGATGGTTTATAACTGCTTGTTTGAGTTATTAGGACAAGTATTTCACCAAAAACTTTCATGCTTAATGCTGAAAAAATGAAGATATCCCACTATGTTAATCTGTGGTCTGAAAACTCTAGACTGAAGGTGACTTCATTACATTGTTTCTGAAAATTTCATAGAAGAATTTAATCTGTTGGTGAATGGATTCATTAAATCTGGAGATTAAATTAACTGTTGTTAAATAAAATTAGAAAGTATTATGTAATATATAATGAATCCACACATTTTATGTCTTCAAATGCAAATGTACTTTGAATGCTTAATAAACACCTGGAACATGCAACTCATAGTGAGTTTGTAATTCATGCTAGCAAATCACAGAGTTCTCATTTAATTTCACTGTTTTTTGAGAAAATTTGATTTATAAAGCAGTAAATATTTTATGGTGATCTACAATAATTTCTACTGATTATGATAATCAACTACTAAGAGCTGAAGATATCAGTAAGACCAAAGTCAGCAAAGTCATTATGACACTCTGCCAGGATGGTGGCACTGGAACAGCCTGCCCAGGAAAGCGGCTGTGCCACCACCCCTGGAGGTATTTAGAAGATGTGTAGGTGTTGTGCCTAGGGATGTGGTTTAGTGGTGGACTCAGCAGTGTTAGGGTAATTGTTGTACTCAATAATGTTAAGGATCTTTTCCAACCTACGTGATTCCACGATTCTAAGACACACATTCTACAAGAAATGTCATCTCATTGGGTCTGAAGCCAACCATAGTCTTCTCCTTCCATTAATCTCTTCATGGAATATTTTTTGCTGTTTACTGATACAGCAATGCTTTTCTGTATGGTGATTATAGAATCACAGAATGCCTTGGGTTGAAAGAGACCTTAAAAAATCATCTTGTCAAACTCACTCACATGGAACACCTTCTAGTCAATTAAGTTATTCAAAGCCCCACTTGATCTGGCCTTGAGCACTGGTGAGGATGGGCCACCCACCACCTCTCTGAGCAACCAGTTCCTGTGCCTCACCACCCCCTTAGCTCTAAATCTACCTTCTTTATGTATAGAATCATTGCTTCATCTTGTCACTACAGACCTTGGTACAAAAATGTGTCTCCTTCTTTCTTATATATTTCCTTCTCCCTTACATATCTCCCTTTATATATTGAAAGGCTGAAATAAGATTTCCCAAAAGCCTTCTCCTCTCCAGGCTGAATAGCCCTATTTTTCTTAGCCTGTGTTCACAGGAGTTGTTTTCAATCCCTTCCACCAACAAGTCCATATTTTGGGCTAGTGGCCCTGGATCTGGATGTAGTACTCTCATTTGGCTTTCACCAGAGCAGAGTACAAGGGCAGATTCACCTCTTTTTATGCAGCCCACAACATACTTGGTCTCTTTGGCTGAAAGAAAATATTGCTAGCTCCTGTCCAATTTTTATCCACCAGCCTCCCGCCTGTATTGATGCTGGGGTTTGCCCCAGCCCACATGCAGGACTTTGCACTTGGCCCCTCTGGACATCATGAGATTCACATGTGCCCACTCCTGAAACCTGTCAAGATCCCTTTGTACTTGTTTTGGCTTCAGCAGGATTAATTTTCTTCTCATGGGGCTGTGTATTGGTTTTGGGCTGGAAACAATGTTGATAATATAGAGATGTTTTTGTTATTGCTGAGCAGTGCTTGCACAGTCAGGGCCTTTTCTGCCTCTCACCCCAATCCATCAGCAAGGAGGCTGGGAGTGCACCAGAAGGTGTGAGAACAGACAGGCGGGACAACTGACCCCAATTTGACCTAAGGGACATCCCATAGCACATATCACAGTGCTCAGCATATAAAGCTGGGGGAAGAGGACAGAAGGGGTTAACGATGTTTGTCTTCTCAAATAACTATTATACAGGATGGAGCCCTGCTTTCCCAGAGATGGCTGAACACCTGTCTGCCCATAGGAAGTGGTGAATTAATGCCTTGGTTTGCATTTTTTGGGTGCACTTTTTTTTGCTTTGCCTGTGAAGCTGCCTTTATCTCAACCCAAGAGTGCTTTCAATTTTACTCCTCTGATTCTTCCTTCCAGTGTGTGAGTGGCTGTGTGGGGCTTAATTGCCTGCTGCTTATAAAATGACAACAATCCTGGATGGTATCCTATCCATCATGCTTGTTCAGCCATACAGCACTTGTTATCCACAAATTTGCTGAGAGAACATGAAATCCCACTGTTAATGTAACTAATAGACACTGTTGTACTGGTTCTAGTATGGAACCCTGATACACACTGCTTGTTACTGATGTCCAGTGGGATAAAGAGCTGTTGGCTTCAACTCGTTGGATGTGGTCTCCTACACACAAAATGAAGTGATCAAAAGTAGAATGAAATTGAGTCTGTGGACTGTGATGGAGGCTGTAAAAGGTTTATTCCAGAAAGCAATAACGTACATAAAAAGATCAATTTTCATAATAAATAATTCCATTTTTTTGCTCAGGCACTGAGGGAGCACAGAAAAAAAATTTGAAGTTCAAATAAAGTATTGTCAAGAATGTCCATGAAAATAAAGGAGATTACATTACATACCCCCAGCAATATTTATAAGATAACTCTATATTGCCTTCTTTCTCTCCTTTGCCTTTGGTCCATTTTTTTTTTTTCCCTGTGATTTTTGCTTCAACAGTGGAATTGCATGTTTATATCATTAATTTCTGTGGATCAGTTATGGTAGACTTTCCCATTTAAATACTTTATTCATGAGTTGTCTTTTTCTGTTTCGATTAAACAAATACCTGTTCATATAAGCTAGTATTCAACTTGTTTGACTTTGAGCATTGGGTGCTTTTTACCTTTTGTTATTATTGTATGCTCATAAGGACTGAACTTAATTTTAAGTCCTATTCAGACCTCAATTGAATAAAATAAAAACTAAAAATATAATAAGCAATATCACTGGGCCTTCTTTAGTTGCTGTTTTCTTAAAAACAAAAATGCAGACAAACAAAACCCAATCTATTTTTATTTAACTGACTAAATGAATCTAATCTCACCCTTTAGTTTATTTTCTAACCATGCCATCTTTACCATAATATTTCAGAACAGATGTTTTTTTTTTTCACTTTCTCATTTTTGTCAACATCCTTGAAAATTCCTGCTGATTTTTTAATGTATCCACGCTGTAGATGACACACTGCTGTATTGTGTGAGGAGAGCACAAGAAGGATTAATATCATCCTGAACTCAAGGTTAATATAGTCTTGCATCAAAAACTGGATAGAATGACATGTCAGCTTTTCAACAACCACTTATCACCAACTATAGACAACATGGTATTTCCATAAATATTTGAAGCAAAATAGTACCCATTTGGGTCCATGAATTTACAATTTTCTTCACTCTAACAACATGTATTCTTCAAGTAACAGGTCTTTTAATTTATAATAAAATTTCTCTTTGTAATCATATTTCATATCTAACAAGGTAATCATCTTGATAAATGAACCAAATATTTGCCTTTAGTTAATATTTATATATACACAAACTAATATAAATATTTTAACTATTTTTCACACTAGATTTGGGTATTGGCTCTCCTACCAATCACATAGAAAGATAGCTTCTATAATTTAAACATCTATCATGAAGAAATGGCTGCATTGCTTTGCATTTAGGGAGGGATACTTTTTAGATTGTCAAAATTATTTCTTCATCTCAAGACCTTTTCACCTTCATCTAGGTTTATACTCATGAAATAATGAGTTGTAAAAAAAAGTATTAAAACAACACAATTCTCACCAGCACTCTTTGAATAGCACCAAGGAGGTCTCAGTATAATGAAAGGAAGATTCAATTTTAACACTTGTTTATCTGTGCTTGCTTGTTGACCCAAATTGCCTGGATTCTTGCAAGCTTTACTACATTCTCATAAAATTTGCATTTTTACGGAACAGACATGTTTTTTCTCCCAAATGAGTGTCTGTGTTCAGATTTGCTCAATTGAAAGCCACTGAACTAGTTGGATTTGAAAATTGTTCCAGTAGAAACAGATTGTATCTTTTAAAAATACAATTACCTGAGTAGTTCAACATGAGATTTTCATAAGATCCAATTATCACCTAAAAATGAGCCTTAACTGGTACTTAGCTACACACTCAACATAAATGAGATTTCTACCTAATATGGAACACTTCAAGTATTATCTGGGTATGAAAATTACTTTTTTTTTCTTAAATTATTTTGTTCAGTATAGTTTATTAGATATTTTTTTACTTTAATTTTAAGAATTGCTTGGTTAGGATAACTAATTATTCTTATTGGTGTTCTTTTCAATTATTTCTATGTTTCATATCTAAAAATTGGTATAATGTAGAATACATTACATGATATAAAAAATTTTAAGCAAGATAAGCTTAAAATTTAATTGTGGTGCCCTATTTCAATGAAGAAAATTAGTTTGACAACCATTAACATACAATAAAAATGACTGACACATTGACAACTACAAACAGCGTCCCTAAGATTATGCAAGTTTAAAAAATGCTGGGATGATATATTAATCAGTGTAAGCACTTAAAAGAGGTGACTAAATTTGCTGATCTCTGCATTCTACCTTAAGCTGAGAAAGGTTTTTTTTCTAATTTATTCATTGAATTTCACCTCTCTGTGTTCTTGAATTCTCTGCAGGCAAATAAGAACATTCTTAAATGTATTAATCATTTTACAGCGTCCAGAAAATACTGTTTGTGAACTACTTTTGCCTGTAAACAAATTTAGAGTAGTGTGCAAAAATTTTTCAAAATTTAAATCAGCCTTGGTTCTCTAGTTGATATGTGAATTTAAAACCTAAATCAGTGTCAAATGCTTATAAATGTTTTCTTCTATCTGTCTGAAAACACCTAGGCCAAATTTAAGTGCTTAATTTTGCATAAATAATAACCTATTCAATTTATCATTTAGGAGCTTAAGATAAGTGAATATATGAAACCATTTCCATATTATGTTTTCTACATTATAATAAAATCATAAGAAAATTTAAAATATTACATTGTTACATTCCTAAGGGCATGTGAAAGCAATTAACAACATTGTATGTATCACATGAAAACTAAATATCAAATTAATCAATCTGAAACTTTTTCCCTATAATTGACCACTTACTTGAATGAAATTAAACTCACTGAAATATATTTCATATCAAGTATGTTCTACGATATATAAATTTGGATATGACTTTCCTCTTGGGTATTGACTAGGTGAGCAAAATAGATTAACTAGCTGAAAATAAATGTTACTAAATATTTGTCTGTTGTCTTTATCTTTTCACTTGCTATCAGTCTACAATTTACCATATTTAAATATGTTCTCATTCAATATTTGTGGACAATAAAAGATGAATTCAGCATTAGAACTGTTGAATTGTGTATAGATTTGTGTTAGAATTCCTCCCATTACATTTGTCAAGACTATCTTTTTGAAAGACTCTTTGTCTACATATTTATTGCATTACTCTTTGCTGTTCCCTGTAAGGAAAAAAAAGCTTTTTATAGTCTGAGTTGTGTAATGCATCTGCTGTTTTCAAGTTCTATTGAATGACTGGTGAAACTTCATTTTTTAAGGATATTCTGCACAAAACTTTTCCAACATTTCTTACTAATTTGAAAAAGTCTTTAGCAATGAAAAATAAAATCTAAAACATTTTGAAATTTGATTAAAGGGTACATGTGTTGAGATTTGGCTGGTTATCTGAGAGATTTCCTTTCACTTGGGTACCAGTCTGTAAATAGCAAACACATACACACAGAAATAAAATTTTACAAGAGGTTGTTCCATATATCTATTTCTAAATCACCCTTGAAATTTCCAAAAGGGTGGTGCTTTATATGTTTTTAATTACTGCTCAAGTCTGTTTTGCTCATGAGAATAATTAGTAAATAAACGCTCTACCTCTATCTTGACCTTGAGATTTCTCAGCCTATTTTCTTACTCAAAATGTTGAGAAGTAAGAGAGTGGTTGTGTGGGTGTCTGGATGTTAGCCAAAACTAATCTACCACAAAAGCTAGCAATTATTTTTTGACAATTTCAAGCTACTTTTTATTTGACTCATAATGGTTCATATTTTTGTTGTTATTGATACTTATATTAACTGGAAAAAACAGTATTTTTAAAAATCTTGTTGTTTTGCAATACACTTTTTTAATTAGAGAGTTTTGAGAGGCTGTAGTATCAGAATACTTGTTCCTTTGATCTCAGGTCAAATACCTGACCAATAGATGAGTACATTAGGGCTCTCATTAGGTAACTCTTTGTAGTCAAATTGGAGGTTTGGAAACTAGGAAACATGAATTGTCTCACTTTTAATGTTTATAGAGACCCTGACACACTACATTGCCAGAAGCAAATTACAAAGACTTTTTACCTGTGAGGAAAGACCTTAGAACTGAATTTCTAGTTAATTGAACTCATTTTAACTGGAGCAGAGGTGTCAGAATGGACCAACAAACTGCATTCAATGAATGAGATTCCATCTATTACGCACCTCTGAGTATAGGGAAAGAAGACCAAACTCATTCCCTTTTATCCCTGAAGAACTGTACTATCTTGCTTCATTTTCCACCACCATATGAGCTGCTTATAGAAAGCCTAGCCTGCCTGTCAAGCTTAAGCCTTGATCCTACTCAAGCCAAAGACTTTTGAGTGGAGGAAGTGTTGACACAGTTTTAACTACTTATCAGGTTATTCTATTATATACACATTGTAAAGTAAAATGTTCCAAGACTGCAAAAGCTAAGCCAGTGCAAAGATAGTAAGCATATCACATAGACTATACAAATACAATACTAATTCTTGCATTATGTAGTTCATTATTACTCAGTCTTCCTCCTTTTTTTATTTGTTATGGCAATATGTAAGGGTCCCAAATGGAAGGGCCTCATTTCACCAGCAGCTGACATGCATGGCACTAGAAGTACATAACTTCTGCTGAAATAATAAGTGGCTTTCTTTCTCTCACACTATGGCACTTACCTTCAAAAAAAGGAAATAATTATAAAGAACAAAAAAGAGACCAATACAAATACAGTGGTATATCGTTAAATAAATAGAGTATTATTCCATATAAATAGTTGTGATCTAGAATGTTAACGTTCTTGCTACATGAAAGGCTGTAAATGCAGACTTTTCTAGGAAAAAAATTTACTTTTTGATTATTTTCATCACACATGATTTACTTCTTAATTTTTCTTTGTGAAATTTGAGTTTTCGGTCTTTTTTTCTTTACTCTGTGACCTTTAAGAAGGATCTCAGAATCTTTTCTAAATTACTTCCATTTAAGCCTGGGGAAATTACAGTAATCCAAAGAAGGTGGTATTTAATATGAAACCATGAAAGAATATTAAAAACACAGACCTGATTATGAAATGTTCAGAACATATCCTTTTCTCTATGCTTTTCACTCATGACATCTACAGCAAGGCAGAAAATTAATATACAATTCCTGTCATATGACTAAAGGGATAGTTTTTCTCCCCAACTACTAGCCCAGAAATGCAAATCATGATTAATTTCTATTGCTAGACTTTCGTTCGCTTATCAACTTCAAATCTCTGTTGCCAGTTTCAAATTCTGCAAGAATAATTTGACCCATGCACTTAAACCAATGTAGTGTATTTATCCCTTTGTCATCCCCAGAAAAAAAGACAATAGGAGTGAATTCAATAAGAAGGCCATTTTTATGAAAACTGTGCGTAGACAGTTTTCATAAGAAAATGGGCCTCTGGATCACCTGAGAGAGTGTAAATGTAATTTTTTTTGTTTTTCATAATTTCCCACTTTAAACAGAGTAGCAATTCAGAAAGTCAGTTTTCCAAGGTGAAAAAAAAAAAAAAAAGAAAAAACAACATGCAAATTGTTTCATTAAAAAGAATCAATATTTTTAATACCTCTGTAAAGCAAGTTAGACCATAAGATATAAAACAAAAATTGAATAGTAATACAAAGGAGGTTTCTAGAAACAATTAAGAAAAAAGCTGAAGCCATACACTTGTATTCAAAGGAAACTAGGAGAGATTATAAAATGTGGACGCGAAACAGCAATTAAGAAACACAACTAATATTCCTTTTTTACACACATCAGGATCAAGAAGTCCACATAGCTATTTAATGGTCAGAATACAAAAGGTATACTAAAAACAAAGAAGCAGAAAAAGGTCATTGTTGAGAGGCTTCAGTGGTGGACCTTGCAGAAGAAAAAGGGGAGAGGGCAGTCCCATTAGGGAGCTGCTCTCAGCAGGAGACTTATCTGAAACTGAGTGATTGTGGGAGTTGAGAGGGAATTTATTTAGTTTACATAGATTTCAAAAGGCCTTTGGACAAAGTATCTCACACAAAGCTTTTAAGTAAATTAGGTGGCATGAGCAAAGGCATTTGTTGCATAGATAAATGACGGGTTAGGAGAAAGAAAACACAAATAGGAGTAAGTAGTCAGGCCTTGAAGTGGAGACAGGTCATCAATGCTGGTAAGCAGAGGCCTGTTCTGTAAAACATATTCATCACTGACCTGGAAAGCAGGAGATTACTGAAAAGAGAAAGGCTGCTGACAATACTGTATTATTCAAGATAGTAAATTTGAAAGCTAACTGTGAGGAATTAAAAGAAGACTGTAATACTGAAGGGCAAAAAAATGACAAATGAATTTCAGTGTAAATAATACAACGCAATGTACATGGGAGAAAAACAATCCTAATTTCACATATAAAATTATAGGCTCTGAACTAACCATTACCTCTCAAGAGTGATATCTTGGGGTGTAAAAAACCATTTCCTGAAATACCAGTTTTATAATACCAGTGTTCAGAAAAACAAATAAAATGCTAGGAACAGCTATGAGGAGACAGAACAAGACACAAGCCACTGTAATGCTGGTAGCTGACTTTGCAACACCTTGAATAATGCAAGCAGCTCTGACTCTAAAAAAGTATGCAATAGCCTTGGAAACAGTCCAGAGAAGGCAGCAAAATACAGAATAGTTTCTGTAGAAAAAATAACTGAATAAGCTAGGAACATTTAATCTAAAAATTGTTAGAGGAAATATGATAGAGGTCTATAAAATCAGGAGTCAGAATGATGGCGACGTATTATTCTCTGTTCACATTAGCCAAGCCCTGGGCTTGAGACAGTCATGCCAAGGTTACAATTTAGCTTTTCTAGGAATGGATGTGATATATATTTGTCTTTTTTCTGGGACATATCTCTGTCTGGGGTGGTAGTGGAACAGGGATTTTACTGAGTCTAGAGGACTCAGTTTAGGAACATTCTTCTCAGCATAGCAGGAATACGGTAATAAACCATGGTCTATACATATAGATCTTAGAGGTGACAGAAGGAACATATAGCCATATTCTTCTCACCATTATTGTAAATATAATTTGCAATACAGTAAAGGAATCTCTGAAAGGTATTGAAGTGGAAGATTTTGATCAGACTATGCATATCCTAGGCCTTGTTCCTGTTCTTCCTTTTGATCAGTGACAGGGCAGATGTAGGTGCTCGGGTAGACACATCCGAGCTCCAGAGCCCAAGTGTCTGGAGACAAAGGAGCTGTAGCATCAGGCACCTGACAGGTGTATGCCAGGGCTTCTCTGGCTCATGAGATGCACATTACCACCTGCACCAACCTCCTGTGTGGCTTTCTGAGGACCAAACCCAGCACATCCTATTGGAGGAGTCAGAGGGAAGGCTTTATGACAATGGAGTGGAACTGGCCTTATATGAAGCTGCTCCTGGACCAAAATTGTCTGTATTAATCAGCTCCCAATTGGGCTTGAAACACACATGCTGCAGCAGTGTACAGCCTGGAGACAGCTGCTGCTGTCAAACATCTGACTGCAAAACCTTTCAGAAGATTTTCCGAGTCTTTTCTTATGCTTATCATGAAGAAACATCATGGGCACAGCATTTAGATCTACCTTTACAGCAAAACTGCTAGAGATGGAGTCTGAATGATTAGTTTCACATAGGTTTTGAATAAATAGTCTAAAAGTTAATTTTCATGTAGTTTTTTTTAAAAAAAATCATGGTCCCTCTTCCTGAACAATGTTGATCTCTGTTTACTGCCTTTTTCCCGTTGTTTTTTTTCCCCCACTGAAGTTTTTCAGTTTCAGGCTGCTTTTTACTCTGTTTCAAAGGACTGGAGCTAGCACAGTATATTAAATGCTTGTTCAATATTTCAGCATTTGAAAATTTCAAGTTATTTGCACTTCAAATTATAAAACCCGGAGTCTGAAAATAAATACAATTTTTATTTTCTTATATTTCTGTAGCATAATAAAGTAATATTGCCATTCTACTCTGTGATGCTGCCTAATAAATATGAGGATGCAATAGAAACAAGAGCAATTTAATGCTTTATTGGATATAAGGATTACAGTTTTACTTGCTTGTTTTATGATTGATATGTGAGAAAAAGGGTTACTTGAGTCCTGTAGACCTTGAACAACCTGACTGAAAATAAATAGATGGGTATCAAACTTTACTTGTTGATTCAGATTATCAGGGGTATTCCCAGCTCATATTTTTATTGCACATACAATTTTTCCTCTTGAGTGATGGCAAGAAGTTCTACTATGAAACTACAAAATACCAGTTCTGGTTTATAAATATACAGTTCGTGGTTTTGAAAACGGTTTTGGTTGTTTAAATATCTTAAATTAGAATTGCTGAAGGTACTTTTATTTGTGGGTTATATGAAGAAGAAACATGCTTGAAGAATATAAATATGCGTATTGGTTTTGGGGGGGCTTTGTCTGTTACTTTTTTTTAATTACTATGGTAGCTAAAGCTGAAGTTTTGGTTTTTTTTGTTAGACTTTGATGTAATCCCATAGCTGAGGCTGTGCCCTGTCCTGCAGTGCAAATAGCAGCATGTCTAAAGCAAATGTCCTGCCAATTAATCTAAGCAATGTTGAACACAGGGAATTTGCTAAACCACAGGCAGCTGAGGTATAGTTTACTTGCTGTGACATCTAGTACCTGTTATTTAAACAAAAGGACATTTTGTGAATTTCTTGTGCTTAAAGAGCTCCAATGGTGTAACCATTTCAGGTTTGAAAAATTAAAAATATATAAACAATTCTGGAATGAATGTCAAGTTTTTGCACAAACAAAATATTCTGAATGTGGCATTATTCCAGGTTTTAAAGAGAGAATTAATGGAAGTTTTCCATCATGAGCAACAGCAGAGTGCCACATCCTGCAGCACTTTGCATGCAAATCAGATTTTTAAATGTAGGCTAGCATACACTATAGGTTGATGACCTCTTCTTCAAGCACCAAAGAGGTGTTGGATAACTCTGTCTCTTAGTAGATATGAAGCATTTAAATACTCTCACAATAAGAACAGAAATTATGAGTGGGAATATCAGGATATAAGCCATTTTGGTTTCATTATGTCTCTTAAACAAAATGTAGAAATTATATATTGTAGAAATTAAATATTGGTGGTATATCTCAAACAGAGGAGGAAATAGGGACAACCTGTCGTTGTCATCCATCCTGTGTCCCAAATGGCAAGGAAGGCAGTGCAAAAAAATGGAATGCAGTTAAAGGCACACACCTAATACACTTACTGAACAGAAACATTCAAGTCAAAGGAAACCTTCATGCTGTTATTTCCTAGCTTTTGCATGCCTGAATTTGCATTCTTATTGTTTAGCACTAGTTTTTATAAACAAGGTCATACAGGTTATGAATTTGAAGTTGAGTATAATTTTTATGAAAGTCAAAGCTTTTGCTTTTAGTAGGATTATTATTACCTTCTATTTTAAAACATCAACAGAGAATGACTCAAGAGGCACTTGCTATGCTTTGCCTATATGGACACTGGAGACTGATGAAGTAAAACTACATTCTCTTAAGAAACACACCCTTTATGATATCCATCTGCAGAGATTCACTGTTGTTTAAGAATGTGCCACAAAGGTGACAATTTTCTAAAACATGTCCCTCCCTTTCAATGGGACATGTCAGGAAATTCACAACTGAGTTAAACTATAAAAAGACTGAGATTTCCTACAAGTAGTTAGTGGCATAAAAAGCAATCCATCTTTCACAGAAATAGAAGTGAACCTTTTCACAACACCTGTGAGCAATTATTTACATACAGGATGACAGTGACTGCTCATCCATGTGGGAAATCCACACATCTTGTGGTAAATAACAAAAAAAAATAAGCTGTAGCAGCATGTATTCATGCAAATTATACATGAGTATACACATAGTGATCATATTTGATATGTATGAACTCTCTTTATTGCTGAATACAATGATGTTTTCACCTAAAAAAAAGAGGTATATTCAGACCAGACTTTCCTACTACAGCATGAGTGTTAAAAATAGGGAATGGAAAATTTGTTAGATTATTGCTATGATTTCACAAAGGGATTGAAATAGTTGTAATTTAAAAATCTCATTCAAATTATATCAAATTTGTTTCTAAGGTCTGTGTTCTGGTTTCTGCTACACCAGTATGAATTCTGAGTGTAATTTCCACATTTCCCTCAGTTTAGTGAAATCATCTTCAATTCACAGAGTTAAAATCAGATTAGTATCTAACTTGTTTTCATTCTGAAATACTACTTTAGTAATTTTAGATTAAAAAAGAAGTCATGTATCTAATGTTGATGACATATGATGCAACCACTGACTACCAAAAAGAGTGATGTAGTGTTGGAAGTGACCTTTAAATGTCATCTACTGCAACCCTTCCTGGGATGGACAGGGTTATCTTCAGCTAGGTCAGAATGCTCAGAGTGGCATCCAATCTGATCCTGAACTGGGCATCTACCACTTCTCAGGGAAACCTGTTCCAGTGTTTCACCACTTTCACTGCAAAAAAGTATCTTCTTCATATCTACTTTAACTTGTCTAGTCTTGTAATTCAAGGCCATTACTCTTTATGCTGTTACAACAGCCCCTTGTAAAAATTCTTCACCCATGTTTCTTGCTTGTTCCTTTAAGTGTTGAAAGGCCTCAATTAGTTATCCCCAAAGCCTTCTCCAGGCTGAACAACCCCAGTTCTTACAGTCTACACTCATATGAGAAGTGTTCTATCACTCTGATCATTTTTGTGGCCCTCCTCTGGACTCTCTCCCACAGGTCCATGTTTTTCATGTGCTGAGGACCCTGCAGTTGGGTGCAATGTTCCAGGTGGGGTCTCACCAGAGCAGAGTAGAGGGCCAGAATACCCCCCTCATCCTGCTGGCCACACTTCAATTGATGCAGCCCAGAACACATCTGGGCTGCACAAGCATGTTGATGGCTCATGTCCAGCCTTTCACCCATCAGCACCCCAAGTTCTGAGCAGGGCTGCTCCCTGTCTATCCACCCCCCAGCCTGTGTTGATACCAGGGATTGTCCCAATCTAGGTGCAGCACCTTGCACATGGCCTTGTTAAACCTCATGAGATTCCCGTGGGCCCACATCTCAAGCTTCTCCAGGTCCCTCTGGATGGCATCCTGTTCTTCAGGTGTTCCAATCACACTGCTGAGCTTGGTGTCATCTACAAATTTGCTGAGGGTGCACTTGTTCCCTCTGTCTTTGGCATCAATGAAGATATGAAACAGAACTGGTTCCAATACAGACAACTGAAGGGCACCACTTGTCATTGATGCCCTTTAGGACGTTATTGACCACTGTCCTCTGCTTAAGACCATTCAACTAATCCCCCATTCAATGAACAGAAAAGCCACCAAATCCATATCTCTCCAGTTTAGAGAGGAGAATGTTGTGGGGGACTGTGTGAGGTGAGGCTGACAGGTCAGTAGTTCACCGTGGCCTCCATTCTGCCCTTTTTAAAGATGGAGTGCAGTGTTTCTGCTTTTCCAGTCACCAATATTGTAGAGTGACATGGCAGCTACATCAGCCAATTCCCTCAGGATTCTGGGATTAATCTCATGAGGTCTCACAGGTTTATGTAGGTTCCTCAACTGATTACAAACTTCTCACAGTGGGAAGGACTTTGCTCTCCTAGCCCCCATCCTCTTGTCCGTCTGCTTGGGAGGTGTGGGAAGAGAGGCTGACCTCAGCCTTCTCCACACCAGTTGTTACAAGTTTATGTTAAAGTCATGTTTATCAGGGGGTACACTTTTTTCAATGTCCCTGTTCAGGCTGAAATTCCCTTCTTGTTTTCTTTCCATCCCTTGACAAATTCACCTCCAGCTGCATCTTGACTTTCTTGATCCCATCCCTGCAAAACTGAAATTCATCTCTGCTTGTTCGTTTGCTTCTTGCCCTGAAGTTTGACCAGAAGATTTTGACTCAGCAATGCTGATGTGTTGCTTTTGGTTGTTATATAAAAATTTACATTTACTCTTTGCAAAACAGCTGACTGTTTCTCAGGAGCATTCAGGACTTGCTTTTTTTTATGTTTCCCTGTGAGTTTTTGGAAGAGAAGGACAAATTCTTCATTCAGGATTTAGATATTACTAGAATATATTTCTGATTTATTATATGTTTCTCTTTACTTTTTGCAGCTGTGGCAAATACTCTCAGTATCATTGGCATTTGCAGTGTGCTGTGACATAAGGTTTAAAATATCCTTGGCTAGATTTCTTCATAGGGTCTCATTTTTAGGAATACTTTTCACACATATTTTCGTTATGTATGTAAACCATATCTTTTATAAGAAGAAATGAAACACACGTGACTTCTGAAGTAAATAAAATTATTTTTGTAACTTAATTTTATATCTTGTTTTTACAAAGGTGGAGGACTTTTCTTTTGTAAAACCTCAATTTTTGTACAAGTTTTATGGTTCAATCATCTTGAAAAACTTCAAATAATCCTTTTATAAATTTATTTGCTAAAGGAACTACTGAGTAAATAATTCTTATTTCAATTTAAAAGTAACATGTATTTATATGGAAGATTCCCAGAGGAGGATAATTTGAACATTCATTATAGACTTAGTATTTCAACAGAAACTAGAAGTTTTCTTAAGATTTAACGAATAAAAGATATAGAAAATAAACAAATTTCCATCAGCTCTACGTCACCCTGTGATTTACTGACTAAAATAGTTTCTCCCTTTATACAGAAATCCGTTAAAATTATAATAATTTCTATTAAATTTGAAAAATATTTAAATATTATGAAACAGGGCTGATTAATAATATGTATGCTACTCTACCATTAAAAAAACATCAAGTAGTAAACTCAAATCATGTTACTGAAGAAATATTCTTACCTGGGTATTAATCTTTATTTTTTAAACCGTGACGGAATATTCTTTCCAAGTATATATTTTTAAGTATTGATCTAACTTGCTACAAAATGCCTATTTGAATCAATCTGAGTACTCCATTTACTCTTTATTAAAACTTTGTGCAATTTAAAAGCGTTTGGCAGTTGTAAATTTCTGGGTCTGTGCCATCTATACTATGTTTCTGCCACTCTGGAGACAAAGATGCAGATAAAGGCAAGGTGTGAAAGGCAATGCTCAGGACCCTATTTTAGTCAATCTTCTGGCGCCATCTTGTGGGTAGATAGAGAATTGGCTGTTGCATGAAGGAATAAACCAGAAGTGCACAAAAGTAATGTATTTTGTGTAGTTGAGTTCCCACAGCAAAACCAGCTTCCATAATGTTTTGGGGTTTTTCCTTCCTAACTCGGTTTTTTAAACTATGTCCTCAGAATTTACAGTAGCCTTAACTGGTCATTAAACAATACTTTGAAGATACATTTACATTTGAGAACTCTTCTAATCAGTGTTTCTTTCTGTCCTCAGGAGCAAATGTAGGCCTCCTAGTCATGGTACATAGCAGGAATCTGTGAAAAGTAACCTTCAAGTTACATCCAGTACAGCAATTTTTAATGCTTTAAGACTGTCTCCTTTGCAAGACCTTCAACTTCAGAGATCCAGCAAAATTCCATCATCAGTTATTCCTTATTTCCTCCCCTTATTTAACAGTAGGAAAAACTTGAGAATAAGCTGATGCCAAATCAAGTGCTTCTATGATGTTTATACCTCATACCTTGATTAGCATGGTATCCTTATCAGTGACCATCTTTCTTCAGTTATTTCCTACTCAGCTCTCTCCCACATTATTTAGTGGTGCCTGAATTCACAGCTAGAGGCCAAGGTGGCTGTTGGAGTGAAATGTGTAAACCTAGGTAATACCCTCAGATTCAAACCCAACAAACCAAACAAAGCCCCATCCATTCAATCAAACAAAAATAGTCACCTACACTGGTATTTTTTTACAGAACAGTGGTTCCTCATTCAACATACTGGCACTGTTTAAAGAACTGGCCTGAAATATTGCCTGTTTTCTTTCTTGCTGAAGCTGTGCCACTGCATTAGCAGATATAGTAAGGACTGTAAGATTAAGACAAATAAAAAAAAAGATCCTTACTTCCATAGCCTTGCTGACAATGGGGTTGTATAACTGAAGGATTTTATCTTTTAATCTCTGTTTGCGTGGTTTTTCATGCATTCATCCACTTCATGTTAAATACACATTTTGAAATATAAGTTTACAGAGCTCTGGAAGTTGTCCAGAAGTCTGAATAATATTTTTCATTGGAAATTTTCCAGATTACCACATTACGGAATCATATTCTGAATTCTTGTACTCTCACTGACTTGGTGGGTCCTACATTTTTGCCACACTGCCCTAATGACACCATTTCAGTAGATGGGGATGAAAGATGTTGGTTTGGAAAGACTTATGAAGAGTGGTGGTTTGAATTCAGATTTTTCATTTTCTGGGAAAGTGTTCCAGAAATATTTGTCCACCCTTTCACATCTCATGAAAAAATGGCCATCATTCTTGGCTGTGACTTTAAATAAAAATGCCTGTGACTGCTGGCCTGTGTTCTAAATACAGCTGTCTATGCACGTGTCAGTCCCATTTGGACTTAAGCCATAAAATGGCATTTTTATGATAAGGCTCTGAAGCTGAATTTTGCGTGAGGTCATATGTATTCATTTGAAGGTACTAAGCTGCAGTAAGAGAATCAGAAGGCTATAAAAGAAAGGAAATCCAACAGATAAAGTCAAAGCTTGCCATAGCTCAGTTTCAGAAGTTGCACTGGGCAGAAGTTTCTCGCTCAAGAAGAGATACTAGAGTAAAACTATTAAAGCACTGTGGACAACAAAAGATCATGAGTGGAAGTGAATTTCAGAGCTCAAATATTTCATATTCGGGAACACATCTTTCTTAGTCTCAGGTCAATGTTTATTCCACCAAATAGGCATGACTGTGTTTTAATGAACAATTGTGATAAAACTATACTTTTGCATTTCCTATCAACCAAAAGATTAATTTTGGTGGCCTTACATAGACTATTTTGTCTTGTGCGAGTATTGTCCTGGAACTGTGTGTGAGCATTATTTTGGAAGGAGCTAGTGGTATTATGCAGTTAGTGAGTAAGACAGCCAAGGAATGTGGATAATCCAAGGCCCAATTCTCCAGGTCATTTCTTGCCTTCTTCCATTTGGACTCAAATACAGGTATCTATATTCTCTTTTATGAGATGCCCAGATTCAGAAACAGTCACTTTGTGTTCAGACATTACTGGTCTCTGAGAAAAATGTATTCAGTAGCTTTATATGTTTTTTGGAGCAAGTAACAAATATTCACACTGTGAACTGCAGAGTCACTGCCTTGAGCAAAGCAACTTTGGTACTAAGATGAGAACATGTTTATTTTAGCCTATTAATCTGGCTTCACAAAGACCTTTGAAAGAAAGTTTTAGAAAGGAATATAGCAGATGCATCCTTCTGTTTGCATAGCTGTAATGAGATGGACTTAATCTGTAATAATTTATGCCAAATATTTAAGAAGCATAGAACTGTACTGACATCCTGAAAGGTGACATACTGCTTGTTGCAGTTGTGGAAAAATCCAACAGGTGACACAGACTGTATCCCTTTATTTCCAGTGAACAATATGTCATTGATATTGTACTAGGAGAAGCCTGTGGCCAAGTCCAGAAATCATCTACCTAATTATTTACTTCTGCTCAGAAGCTGGTTTATCTCTGTTGATCAACAATATTTCTAGAGCTTTTAGTTGCAGAAGGACAGAATTTAACTGGTATTTGTTTTGACATATTCGTGCCATGAATTTGCCTACCTTGAAGATAAATTATCTAGTTCAGCTCCATGTAGCACTCCTGTATATAGTAAAATTCATTCAGAGTTCATTTTAGCACATAGGGATCTATGTGAGTAACATAAACAATGTTGGGCCATGTCCTCTGGATCTTGAACCCAGACATTTAGATTGTTGAATTGTTGAAACAGTGTTTGGTATGTCTTCAACTAGTACAATCATTTTTGTCCCAAATGGTTTCTCTCTGTACGTAGCACAGAATTCTTATTCTGCAAAGAATTTTCTCGTTCCTTGTAAATTAAGTGTCTTTTTTGTCTAATTCCCCTGATGTGCTACGTCCATTTTGCGTAGACTACAACAATGAAACTTTGGGTACTATTCCCAAGTATAGAGCCTGATGGTGGGAACATGGAAAGGAAAGCACCAGCTTACAGAATATAATCAAGCAAAATAATTGGTAAAATAAAATAGTAAAATAAAGTGCTAAAATCTTAACCATTTAAGAGATCATCTTTCACAGTAACACATAGTGCCTGATGAGCTGAAAATCAGTAAATGTGAGTGGTTCTAAAATTGGTATTATTGGAGTGAAGTCATCCTTAATTTTACTTTGCTTGATTATGGGTAGTAGTGGAGTGTTATAATATATTTTGGTTGTGAGGCAAGGTTTTGGTAGCAGGGGTGTTACTGCAGTGACTTCTGTGAGAAGATGCCAGAAGCTTTCCCCATGTCCAATAGAATTAATGGCAGTCAGTTCCAAGAGGTTCCCCCTGCTGACCAAGCCCAAGCCCATTTGTGGTAATGTCTGTGTGAAAAGAGATTTGAATAGGGAAAAAAAAACTGCTACACAACATTAGTCAAAGAGAGGAATGAAAAGGTGTGAGAAAAGCTATTTTCACATGGAGGGGCAGGATGTGCTCCAGGCACCAGAGTTGAGGTTCCCCTGCAGCCCGTGGTGTAGACCATGGTGCAGCAGGTGTGCCCCAGCAGCCCATGGAGGGGAGAGCAGAGATTCTCCCTCAGCCCATTGGGTACCCTGTGATAGGGCAGGTGGACACCAGAAAAAAGGTTGTGACCCTGTGGGACAGTCACACTGGGGAAGTTCCTGGCAGGACCTGCGGCCTCAAGGAAACAGGAGCCCACACTGGAACACATGTATGGGCAGGACTTGTGATCCTGTGTGGGGGACCCACACTGAAGCATTTTGTTACTGAAGGCCTCCAGTCTGTGGGCGGGACCCACAATGGAGCCATTCATCAAGAACTCACATTGAAGAAGCTTGTGGAGAAATCTCTCATTAGGGAGACCCCGTGCTGGATGAGTGGAACAGAATGAGGAGGAAGGAGTGGCAGAGGAAAACTGTGATGAACTGAGTACAATCCCATTCCATATCCTCCTGTACCATTTGGGATGAGGTAGTGAAAATAGTAAGTGAATTTAAGTCCAAGAAGAAGGGAAGAGAAGAGGGAGGATGGTTTCAATATTTGGGTTTATTTCTCATTTAACTTGTTCTGATCTGATGGCTAATAAATTAATTTCCCCAAAGTGAGTCTGTTTTGCCCATGATTGTAATTGATGAGTGATCACTCCCTGTCCATAACTCTCATGAGTTATACCTTTCATTATATTTTTCTTGTCCAATGGAGGAGGGCAGGGATAGAGCATCCTGGGGGGGTCTGGCACTCAGCCAAAGTCAATCCACTACAGTCACTTTTGGTTTTCAGGAACTTAAATACATAGCAGGAAAATCATGTTGACTAAAACTAATCTTTTTTGCATTCCTGAGCACCACTGGATTTACCAGCGGTGAGTTGCCTGTATTCATGTATATTCAGGCAAAAGATCTAACAAAGAGTCAGCAAGAATGCATAAATCAAGGTTATCAGGTGATTGATTTTATTCAATTTCCTATGGTGTTGATAATAGGCTGGTTTTGTGATTTTTAATCTGTTTATTTCGTAGTATTGATTATGGTAATGGAACACCTAATATTTCAGCTTTTAAAAAACAATATTAAATGTTTCTGTTTATGTGTGGATTTCGTTCTTAATAATCAAATTCTGAAAAAATAACACTAATATAGAAAAATCTTTCATTTTCAATCAAGCATTACAGGTGTTTAAGTTAATGTCCAATTTCACAAAAGTTTTATTGGAATTACATATCCATATTCCTGTGCTGCACAGCACAACAAAATTATTTAGAGGACTGGGTTTAGTTTATTGTGTTCACACTTGGGTGGAGTTTAAGCAAACTTGTATATTTGAAGGTGTGCCTGCTCATGGCAGGCAAGTTTGAACTAGGTCATCTTTTAGGTCCTTCCAACCCAAACTATTCTACAGTTTGATGATGAAGATGATTGGAATATTTTCCATTGGCCTAATTATGAGAGCTACTCTTCCACCTGTACTCATTAGTTTTCAGGTGTTATGGTGGTATTCACAGTCCAAATAGGGGAAGTTCCACAACAGTGTTCTTTCATGTCTTCCAAAAGTTCTTATGATGTCATCCCAGCTATAGTCTTAGCTGTCTTAGCTGACAGCATGCTGGTTTCTGTATGTCTATAGATCTTACTGCTTGTGACTTTCTGCAAAATTCCTGACAAATTTTGTTATCTTCTTAACAGAAAATTTATGCTTTTTGAGCTTATGTATGATAGGAGTTCCTGTGTAGTCAAAACCCACTCAAAAAGATTCTGAACTATCTTTCTACATGGACAGTGATTTGCACTACACTGGAACTGCAAAGTTTTACACACTAATACTTTCCCAATAAAAATATCTTTAAGAAGAGTCAGGATAAAAAAAACATAATGAAATAGGTCACAGCTATTAATAGGAATCTGTTTCCTTTTGTCTACACTAATTCTCATCTTTTTAGCCGTTTTGAGGATCTAGCAATTAGTTTTTTTTCCTTTATTTGCTGATAGCTATTTCAGGTACAGGCATCTCTGCACATTTCTGAGTAGATGTAAATTGCAGACTGAATTGTAACTAAACTGATTTCTTCTGGTTATCAGCACTGTATGACTTTTCAGTAGATAAGTGCAGAACCCAAATTCCATGGTGAATAAATGATCAACTCACTTGCCCACTATTATATTTATATATTATTATATGGATAATATATAAATATATATTCCACTGTCTATGCTGTAAATGTTGAATTGATGTTTTCCAATATAAGTATCAGCTTGACATGAACAATCAACCTAATTTCATCTTTCAGATATCCTCTTTAAGAAGACAGACAAAAAGCAGGGCAGACAACACAGTCAAATTATTCAGTGAAAGTTCATATACTCAGCACTTTGGAAAATTGGATAATTTAAGATGTTATAAGTTTTGGAAGATTTTATATGCATATATATATATATATATATATATATATATACATACATATACTATATTAGAATTATATTCCTGAAACATGAAAAAATGAAATACTTATAAGCAAATGAGAGACAATCTTATAATTTAAAACACATCACTTCTGTTGCTGCCTAAGATATTTCATTTTGGTAGCAGTTAATCTGTACATCCAATCCATATGCCCAACTTTAAGCAGCATCCATAGATTAGAAATCCAGCTAGGGCATGTTTCTCTTTTATGCATGCTTTCTGTTATACTTCTTTCCTACCTAAATATAACATCTGTTTCTGAATCTTTTTCTTCTGTTTTTCACCTGCTACCATATATACCACACAAAATGCATCCAATGACTTTTAATAGTACTAATTCCTAAAATTACATGGTTCTTCACTTATATATCTCTTATTTTAAAACTGCCTTTCACAAAGTCAGAGAAAGTACTACAGGTCTGTATTTTTTTCACTTTTTCAAATGTGATGGTATATTTTTGAGATTTAGAGGAAAGAATCAACAAAAACAGCTGTTTTGCTAGGAATATTTAAAGTTGTATTAAGTTTCATTTGCTAAAAACTATTTTAAATGTGTATTTCTTATGTTAGGATATACTGGTTATTCATTTTAGCAAAATGCCAAAATTAATAATAGAGTTCTTTATTTTTTTAGTCAAACAGGTATATGAAATAATTGTCATTCTAAATAGTTTTCTACAATATTTCTTTTGCAAAACTGTTTGTCTTGTATATGGTTGAAAAATATTTCCACAAGATTATATTGCCATAACATCTCAAAATACTTCAGAACTTGAAGAGTGTTTTTTCATCCCATAAAAATTAAAATAAACTGAAATAACAAGAGAAACTAAAAAATCGTAATTGTAGGACAGTTGTTCATGTGGAGTGATCAGATTTTATTGCATCTAATGTATAAATTTTCTTCTTCTAATGTTGCTTGGCTACTGCAAACTTTATTGCATTTCATAAAACTGTGGTGATATACAGTGCTTGCACACTGAGTAATTTTAGCATTTGTTCCTCAGTAGTAAATTCCTTCTGAGCTTAATACAAGGCACCAGACAGAGCTCACAACTCCTTCTCTCAGCATTGCTTAATTCTATGTATGCCTTAATCATTAGTTGTCTACATTTCTGCTGACTACAGGCAAATTATCAAATTTATATTTTCTGCTTGGTTTTTATTTTTTTTATTATTAAAAGATATTTTCTGTTTGTCTCCATGTGCTTGTCTATAAGGACTGACAGTTATCAGAACATGCCTGTGATGCAAAGACATCCCAAGTGTGTGTACTATACACTTGGTCCTATTCAGGTCTCTGCTATTTTGTAGAATAATCAAGTATGCATTAAAGCACAAACCCATGTTGAGCCATTCTCCTGTCTCTTTGTCCCAGTTACTATGATTTGTAGTGAGAAACAGCTTTGAGTAATATTTTGAGAACAATACCTTAAAATAACAGAGCATCTTAGGAGATGTGTCTTTAAATCCCTTCCCCAAAAGTAAAAAGATTTTAATTTGGATCTTGCAGGTGCATTTTGTGATAAATGATTGACACAGTTAAGTGCCTTTTCTGCTGAGAGCTCATGGCTGACATTAAATAATAGCTCTTACCCTGCTCTTATGCAATACCTTGCTCAGCATGCTGATTGGGGTGAATCCTTTTCCCAATGGCTAACTCTTACCATGAAATGTGAACAAAGATGGAAATCTTAACTGAGTCTTCAGATTCCAGATGTGTTTTTACACACTCAACAGAAAGAAATGGGACTTTTCAGACTGCAACCTTAATCCCTAAGTAGACTAAATTACTGGTGATGCTTCAGTTTCTTAGTTATATTGCCCTTAATTTGTATAGGAAGAACCTAGGATTTTGTGGCTCTTAGCAAAGTACCAGAGACCAAGATCTTCTCCAACTTATAATAGCAAATATTGTTGGCAGCAGTGTTTATCCATGCCTTAACAAATGAACATGATGGAAAATGACTGAGTGAGGCTCTGGAGTTTCAGATCACTTGAACAGGGAGGTATCTTGTGGTGTACTTGTAGACCTAAAACATAATTATTATTTTCACTGTATCTTGATTTTTTTTTTTCAGTTGAAAATATCTGTGAGGTTCTGAAGAACCGAAGAACCACCTGGAGTATCTGAAGAAGCTCTGAAGCTAGAATCATACCCTACCACCAAGACATTTCAAACTATATATTTTATATACCTTGTGATGAGAGAGAGGATCTAAAGAAACAAATACTTTTAGGTAATGTAGAAAAATTTATATGGAAGATAATCAAAAGCAATATTTTTAATGCAGTCCTTAGATAATAACCTTTACAAGGAACTATTATTAAACCTTCACCCACCCAATTTTTCTTCCACCATGAAGAGAGAATTCATGTCTACATAGCATGGACAATTGATCATTATTCATCTAATTAAGGGGGCTCAACATTGTACAAACTAACATGGAAGCTAAATCATTTGATCGTGTACAGTTACTGAATGAGTCAAAAAATTTCTTGCGGGTGACTGATGTGGTATTGTCCCAGATTTGAGCTCTAGCCGGATTATTGCGAGTTACTTTTATCAGTCTATATGAAATTAGGCACATCGAATTCCCACTCTTATGGTGGATGCAAATAAACAACTTAGAAAGCATCCTGAGACACACCATTCCTCCTCTGAGCCTTCTCCCCAACACCTGAAGGCCTTTTCTTGGATGTAGCAAACTGGGATTTGTAACTCTAGAATTCTGCAGGGTAAAGGGATAAACATCTGTTAAATTTTGACTTTTGGTGTCTGTCTTTTTGTTTATATTAGGAAAAGATTTTAACTGAAGTATTAACAATCCTTTAGGCCTTTAGACTGTCTTCCAGTGGGAAATGGCTGTCATATATTCCATCTTGCTATCCCAGATGGTAGTATGCTTTCCATGTTCCACTATTTTTCTTTTGGGATCTAAGCAAGACTAGACTAATATGTATAATTAAATACATGCATACATGTGCATAATGCCTGCAAAACCAGCTATGATCAGCAATTATGCTAGAAAGAATTACAAAGTTTATGTAAAATTGTTGTAGTCAAAAGCAGTTGGCAGAGCCAGCTCCAGGCTCTGCAGTGATATAGGAAGTGGTGACAGAACAGGTGGTGGATGAGAAAGGCTGAAAAGAATTTACTGGGTATGAAATGATGGTGCTAGAGTGGAGAAAAACACTAGGAAGGAAAAAGAGAAAGTCTTTTGTTAGAGAAGAATTCACCTGCCACTTCAGTGACAGGAGGTGATTAGAGTGAAAGGGAAGGATTGCACAAGGAAAAGAAGCTTCAGGCAATTTGAGAGAATGGAAGTACTTTACACCTTTTCAGTTCTTTTGCTCAACTCTGGTTGCCCTTTTGTGTAACCTGTGTGACTACAGACTATTTAAAAAAATGAAACATGCAGAAAAAAGTAATACAGATTGCTCTCATAGTATAAAATATTGTCTAGATAAAGACCAGAGTCTGCTTCAGGCTAAACACAGAATGAAAATGGCTGGCTGGAAGGATCACCAGTAAAATATATGTACAGTCAAACATTCTTTATTGGAAACAGTCTGCTTTACATCCAAAATGTTCCTATCTAGGGCACTAGAATTATATTACATCAAGTGATCTATATTGTTGTGTTAATACAAAGGAAAGGAAAGAGGCTTCCAAGGAGCTAAACCTTAAGTTTACAGTATACTAAGGAGCAATTAAATATTAACACCTTGAGTTAATATTTAAACATATATAGAGATAGTGATATCTTGGAAGTCCTGCAGTAGTTTTGACTGCATCTTCTAAGCAAGAAAACAGCTTCTTTACTGGCTATACCTTCCTCATCTTTATCAAAGTAGCTAAAGTAATGTGGTCATACAGCGTGAAAGCCAGGAAAATATCAATGTCAGTGTAAAAGTTTATATACTGTGCAGTTACTAGAATGTGTGTCAAATTCACATAAATACAAACCTAAATAAAATAATCAGTCAGCCAGTAGAACTTTCATGCTTCAAATTTCTCTTACCAATACTGCCAGTAAGGGAAAATATAACCAAGACAAAAGCTTCTTTTTTTTTTTTTTTTAAACTTTTGAAGTAAAACAACATCATTGCTGCAGCGTGTCACAAGCTGTTGAGGCTAAAACAGCAGAGTATTCTATCATATTCTTTCTTTCTTTCTTTCTTTCTTTCTTTCTTTCTTTCTTTCTTTCTGGCTTAGAAGATAACAAACTACTAGGATTTTTAAAAGGTATGAGGTAAAACTCTCTCTAACATGGCTTGCACTTTGGAAATCTTACAAGGAAAAAGGGAATAGGAAATCAATACTGCTTAGACAGGTTACAGCACTGTAGCCTGAAAAGTCTCTCTTTCATGGTCTTGGCAAGAAGGTTATTTCTCTACTGAATTACAAGGGGGCATGAGCTAAACAGAGTTGTCTGCTTTTAGAGAAAGATTCTAGGTTTTTACAGAACATCAGTCTAAAAACCAGGAAAAATGTCTCATCTTGAATAATTTAAGATTTTTTGACTCTCAGTGTTTCTCCATTGACAAACTCCAAGCAGACTATGTCATTGGGAAATGTTCAGATTACCAGCTGCTTTGGGATCCATTTTGAAACTTGGTGCTTTGTCTGTCATTGTACATATTCCTAACACTTATCTTGGGATGTGGGATTTCATTTGATATATTTCATGAATGTCTCACTACACGTCTTTAAGATCCCTGAGTTCCTTGCCCTTAAAGACAGAAAAACAACTAATCAACAACATCTTTTTGATACTGTAAGTTCCTTGAAACATATTAATAATATATTTATCATGCAAAAACCCAATCCAATTCAACCAAAAAAACCCTCTCCCAAAAAACAAACACAAAACCAAAGAAAAAACCAAATAAGGGAAAAAGTGGACTCAAGTAAAGAAAGCATGTAGAATGTGAAAAACTAAAGTAGAATGAGAAAGCTGAATGCTCTGTTCCTGACAGAAGTCAAGGTTTCCATCATACACGAGCATAAATACCTGCACTACATAAGTGTACTGGTAGAAAAGAGATTATCTTACTTTTCTTGACCCATCTTTTAAAAGGGTGGAAGGGAGGGCCCTGGTAACTACTGACCTGTAAGTCCACTTCTGTGGGAAAATCATGAAACAGATCCTTCTGAAAGCTCTGCTAAGGCACATGGAGAACAGGGAGGTGGTTTGGGACAGCCAGTATGGCTTTTCCAGGGGCAAGTCCTGCAGGTCAGCCCTGACCAACGCAGTGGCTTTCTAAGAAGGAGTGAATACATCAGTAGAGAAGGGAAGGACCACAGATGTAATTAATCTGAATTTCTGGAAAGCCTTTGACATGGTCCCCCGCACCATCCTTCTCTTTTATTGGAGAGAGATGGATTCAATGTGTGGGCTCTTAGATGAATAAGGAATTGGTTTGACTGTTGCAATCAGACAGAAATGGCCAATAGCTTAGAGATTGGTAGATGGCACCAAGCTGAGCAGTATGGTTGACACACCTGAAGAACAAGATGCCACCCACAGGGGCCTGGACAAGCTTGAGAAGTGGGCCCATGGAAATATTTTTAAAATGAAATGAGGACAGCACATGGAAATAATAGAGTTTTGACCTTTGACAGGGTTTCTTTTCTTTCTTTCTTTTTCTTCCTTCAAAACCAATGGAAAATCTTATATCTTCTAATCCGGAGTCCCCTTTAAATATAAAAATTTTACAAGAATTCCTATTCATACTGTTAATAGTGTGTTCCTAGATAACACAATGCTGCTGGTTTGGGTGGCCAAAACATATTTTTGAAGGAAAATAAATTAAAAACATATAAAGTCTGTACAAAGGTATTCTGAGTATAGGGAAGAGTGAATTTAGCATTTTGTTGTTTTCTGTTGTTATACCTACAGTAACTCAGAGATTTTTAGTCTCGAGTAAAAGTGTTATGAAATAATGTATCTGAAAGAGTTTGCAAAAAAAATATAACAGGCAGTTTCATGTGTAAAACTGGATTATTTTCAAAGGGTCTGTTAGATTTGGAAACTTGAATACATATTGAGAGAAATACTGAATAAAGGTAATCAAGTTTCATTAACTTCTGCTGCTTGAATGTTTGGGTTTTTTTAAAGAAACCTTTTTCACAATCAACACACTCAACCTAAATTAAATGAAGATGCATTTTATTTTCACTATGCTTGAAATTAAACTTGCTGCCACTAGAGATCGCTGTTGCTCTTTGCAGAAGAGGCTAGCACTATATTTTAGTACAATCAGTTTTGTTCTTCACGGAATGCATTTTATAACATCAAAACAGACACACAAGCAGAAATTACTTCCTGCTCCAACATTTCTTCTGTAAAAGTTAATGGCACTATAACAGCAAATAGAGTGCTAGAACCCTCTGGCCCAACACCAACATATCACTGATGACTTGAATAACTATACGTTGGATTGTCTATATCTTCGCTTTTAAAATATATATCAACTATTTCTCTTCAATCACATAAATTTTAATGTAATTTAGTCCTTTTGAAAAGCTCCATCATCACTATTTATAACTACAATGAAACAAAATTTGAGAATACTTTTCAAGTTTCATTTAAAATATTTTTATAAAAGTATCTTTCGCCTGTTTCCATTTCTTTATTAGGAAGTCTGTATCCGCACCATTTTTTAAATGTATTATAATCCATTATGTAGATAATACATTCCATGCTGTTGATGTTTATTCTTCTGAATATCCTCATAATTTCAGTCTTGAATCTTCATACAGACTAGTTGCCTCAACTTCTGCTCAATTGAAATAAAAGCAAGTCATAGAAATATTGTCTGCAAAAGAGACACAGATTAAATCCTCAGTCCACTAACCTTTTTTTTTTTTTTAATAGGTAAAACCATGACTGAACGACACTGATATTTCTCTATATTGTTACCCAATGATCCTAGAATAAAGTGCTGGATCAAAATTGTTTTCTTCTGCAATATGCCTAGTTGAAGTGTAGCCACCAAAAAGTATCTTTAAGTCAATGTCCTCACCATTAAACAGAAGTTGGACAGTATGAAATATGGCAAACCACCTCTTCTTCTTCCTAAAAAAAGAAAAAGGCAAAGTAATCCCCTCTCTTTTTAAGAGATAAAACTATTTCATGTAATAAATAGCAACCTTTCCATTAAAACAAAGGGCTGATGATAAATCACTGGAACCATTAGCTGCAAAATAATAATTTAAAAAATCCAACGGAAATTATAAATGATAACTGATCAAAGGGGTAACTATGCATATCAACCAAACAGCTAGATCCTATAGTATATTAAAATAGTCCCAAGTGTACCATTGCCAACACTAACTATACTGACTTCTGAAGTATGAAGGATTTTTAATTTAGGACTCCCTATGGTGATATGTTGTTCATTTTAATGACTGTTGATTGCTTCAGTGATGTATTTTGAAATATGTCCCTAATATTCTGTGATTTTTTTTTTGTCCTTTTGGGATGTGTTTCCAATTGTTTTAACATAACACGTGCCATTTAATTGTATCATGCTTTATTTTTAAGATTTTTGTGTATTCAAGCTCAAGTGTTTTAAATAGTTTACATCAATTTTGAAAATCAAACTGGAATATGAAGTAAGTAGAAAATAAGATCATCACTTCATAGGGTCGTGTAAAACCTTGTTGTGCCATGCTTAGATCTGCTCTAAACGGAGTGGCCTAATTGCACTTGTGTGATACTCAAGTCGGAGAAAAGGGCCATAACAGTGTTTGTATTTCATGCCCATGTTTGTATGCATAAAGCACTGAGGTTCAGGCCACAAACCCACACTTTCTTGTTTTTCTCTCACTTGATGATAATATTTCAATGAACTTCAGGATCTTTGTTAAATAAGACTTTTGATTCTTCTTTGGGAGGTGTAAAAGACTTATTTACCTACTTAACTCATTTACTCAGGTAAAATGACAGCATATTAACACAAAGTCATTTCAATAGAAAATTTTCCCCCTAAGGAAAAAAAAAATTAAATCCCAGAGAGACAATATGGCTTCTGTACTGATTTACTGGGCTATTAAATACTTTTAAACATTTTACTTTGATTTGAACTAACTTTGAAAAATATCAAGTCCCCTCCTATGTTTGTACAATAGAAGTTTTCAAACCTGGATATCATTGGGTGTTTCTCCAACAGAAATATGTTAAGTTAAATTGCTCTCTTAGCCAATTCAAGGGACTGTGCAAATTGTGAAGATTTTCAGTGAGACTAAATTTCCCTTCACATCTCTTCCACCATTCAGTATTTCCTAATGTACAGGGAGAATCTAGTTTGAAAATTTGTTTGTTTCCAGGCTATGCTGCTTCACCATAAAGAAACAGAAACTTAAAGCACTTTCATAATCCTTAGAGAAAATGAGAAGAAAAAATATATGAGAAACAGAAAATAGTGTAAAGGAAAAAAAAAATGCAGGTTTTGCTATCTTACCTTGTCATTTATTAGCACGTCCCAGGGTTAAAAATAAATATGCACAGAATGATCCAGTGAACAAAGACATAAAAGACAATGAAAAGGAGACTCAGAACTTCAAAAGAGATCAGGCTGTTACTATTAAGCTAATATTTGTATTTTCATGCCTTTAGTGTGGTTTTAAAAAGACAATGGTTACTGGATGCCAAAATGACAATTGCCATGCAGCAGTAGATATCTTTGACATTCTTTGATCTTTTCTTTCATCTCTTCTTGGTTTCCTGAGTCTTTTACCTACAGTTAAGATTCAACAGTAAGGTCTAGTAGAATTTAAGATTCCTCTTCACCTTCACACTAACAAGCTATGGTTTAATTTCTTACAAAAATCTTCACTGCAAATTGACCAAAGTTTACATAATATATTTTATGCTAATAATATTATTCAAGATAGATTAATAAAGCTCACATGCTTGCTTTATTACTTTGTCTTTGCGTGGCCCATAAAAACATTTAAAGCCAATTTTTTTTCTAAATTAACACTGCTGCACTTCTGATGTTTGATAAAAACGAAAATATAGTGAAACACTTTATTTCCACCATATAAACCAGCTATATATCTCCCAAATCGTTAAGACACCTATTTTGGGGAGCAATAAAATACAAAGGAAGTAAAGTACAGTCTATTTTTTAACATGAATTTTGGTGTAAGTGATTATGATTTTAACAGATGCTACATTGTTTGACGAAACATTTTAGATTCTGAACAAAGGGTCCTTGAAGACCAAGAATGAAAATAATGTCTTACATGTGCAAAATAAATCTGACTTTTCAAGTACAACAGTCATTTACTGCTATCCGGAGTGCCATGTAATGCAGTCATCACAGAGTTCATCAACAGACAATAAATGATGATAATTCTTCTTCCTTGAAAAAGAATTATAGTCTCATATTTTATAGAGATTGGGCCAAATCCTTCCGTCCTTAATCCAGGATTGATTTCTCAGACTTTTTTCATGGTAGCAATCCATGCCAATAAAATGCTGTTAACTCTTTTATTAAGATGAATAAAGATACAAGTTCTCAGGCAAAGAAGACAACTGGGGGTAAGTAATGAATAAGCATTTTGGCTAATAAGGAATAAAGTCTTTAATATATATTTACACTATTCACACAGAAACAAACAATATTTATTATGACTTTGACTTTGCAGTGTTTTTTGAAGAGTCTGTAAAAATTCATATTAATAATATGAAAGGAGAACCAGAGCCTGGACATTAATTATTAAATATTTGCAAAATAATTCCTGTGGAGGTAACATTAGTTTTGCTTTTTCCATCAAAATGAAAAGTTCAGACTCTTCTTGTACACTTTATACATTCTCATATAGCAGTTCAATTTACTTCAAAATGGCAACATCAAAATATGTAGTGTATGTGTTTATGAAAGCATACAGCAATTAGCCCTTGTAATTTCTATCAGCATAGATAGATAAATTAAAATTAGAGAGAATAAATAGGAACTGGTATAATTTTTTGGGGTGAAGAAAAGAAACCAATGGATAGATTTATGAAATGTGGCAATGTTTTATTTCACAGTTTACATTTTAATATGCGGAATTAATCTGGAAAATACTTTTCCTATTAACTCTTTGGTTTAATTTGTTTCTACTCTGAGTCTGCATACTATTTCTTGGTTTTGAGTGTAATATAAAGCAGAAAAACAATACTACACCTGTAAGAGTTTGCTATGTCAAATCTGCTGTTGATAGCTTTAAACTATTTTTTCTTATATTTTACTATTAAGACTAAAAACAAAAGAAATAAAACCTATTTATCTGCAGGAAAAAATAATATTAGAAACAAAATTCACCAAATGGATATATTGAAGTTTTGATAGACACGATGCACATTTATGAGTAAATTTAACCATGCAACTTACATTCTGACTGTGTTTGCAAATGAGACCTTCTTCAGCGAAAGGCATATTAAAATCTGTAGTATATGAAGTACCTCTTGTGTTAAATTACAATGACTGGTAGAAGGCAAGAGGAAGGTCATTGTAGCTGATAAACATAGTTATGCAAATGTGTTATTGTGAGAAGGCACTGAACAGGGTTAAAAATTGTGATAAGCAGAAGGTCAATCTAAAATTTCATGGGTCTTTCAGGCTTTGAAATTTATAAAAGTGAGGAGGTGAGCAAGGAAGAAAATTATGATGAAAGTTCCATTTGTTTTGGGATTTTTTAATTTTTTTTTTGTTTTGTTTTTAATTTAGGTCAATTTGATGAATAGAACAACATTTGTCTAATAGGAAAAGATGTCTCCACCACTTTTTTTTTTTTTTTATCAGGGAAAAAACTCCTCTATTTTATTAAAATATTTGTAAATTCACAATGGTTTTCAGTTTCTCTGTATCCACCAAGCACGGACATCTAAACCTACGATTCTTCAGTTCTAAATTCCTCAGAAGCCCCCTGATCCAGCATCATGGTGACTAGACTGATTTAATTTGCAGTGCTCAATTTAAGCATTACTTTTATATTTAAGGGATTTATTTCTTGGTTCATGAATATTTTCTTTCAAAGAAAACAGAGTGCAGAACAAGCCATACTGAGCTTGTAGGGACATTACCAGGACTTTATGTGTTTGTAACTTTTACTCCTGTGCAGGAGATGGTCTGTCATGCTGATGGAGACCAGAGAGAGTAAAAACCATAAGCTTCCACTCACTCATTTATGACACACACCTGCTCACTTTCCCCTGTATTAAACTCTCTAGGTTCAGCTTCCCTGTGCCACACTGGGGTTCCTGCTGGTCTGGGAAAATCAGGCATGAAGTTGTGCCTCTTCACACTATGCTGCTGCTGACAGTAGCCACCTTGGGGGACATCAGACAAGGCCCCTGACCATTCCCATGTCACCTTCTCCATGTATCTGTCTGACATCTGGAATCTTCACTTGCTTCTCAAGACCTTTCCTCCAGCAGTGATTTTCACCTTATTTTTTCCAGGCTGCCTCCAGTTTACTGAAGTCACTTGCATTTTTTTTTCTCCCTCCTTTGCTTTCCTGAACTACCATCTTCAGTTTTCCCAACCTAAGTAGTTGAAATGCAGAAACATAATGTCTCTGCTTACTGTTCCAGCTGGTGGTTCTATCTCATGCCTCTTTAATAATGGGAGGATTCAGGAAGCATCACTTTTTCATAGTCAATTTCAAATAAGAAAATTACAGGCAGCTTTTACCATTTTTACCTAGAATGTATCAGGCTTCCTTTTTAGTATTCAAAAGTTCAGATTTTTATACTTATCCTCCCCTTTCCCCAAGACACATACACTCACAAAACTACCCTTTGTCTTTCAGTATTCACAGTCTAAGATGTTGTTTTTCTTCTGCATAGAAAAGAGTTGGCTCCAGGTTGCATTACAGCTATATTGCTGCAATATAGTATGGTCTGAATATGTATCAGGAGCTTGTTTCTGCTGCTGGGACAAGACCCCAGAAATGGAACAGGAAAAGAAGAGTAATTTTGATCTCAAGCCTCTGTAGATCACCCTGTTTAAGTAAAAGGAATTATACTGAGGTTTTTCTCATTTTTACACCTTTTTTAATGCTTCATTGTATTGTACAATTTCTTAGCAGAGGTTTCTTTCACAGTGTCCACAGAGGTTCAGCAGAATGAGTCAAAGGTTGGTATTCCTTGTGACACACATCTGTGCAGTGCCTGTTGTGAGATTTACAGCTCCAGGAGGCCTGGAACCTGGCAGAATTTAATCTGTACTGTGTGTTACAAACAAGAGAATAAAACCACCAGTCTGAATTTTCCTTACAATCTGATACAGCAACAGAATGATGAGCATGAAGGACATACAAAAGGGTATTTCACCAGCTTAGAGTGAGATGCAAGGAAACCTTATCACTAAGTGCTGTCTTGAACATGAAGCATAACAATGATCTGATGTATGTAATTAAAAGATGGAACTCTTTTCACTTTTGAAGAGACAATAAATAGATTAGAATGTTCATCCTGCAGCAAAAGGTTTTAGACTATAAGTCAATGAGAATGGTTTTGTCCAGTTCTGTGATTTCTCTTACATTATCTTTGCATGACTTTCTCCAAGGTATTTTATAAAGGAAATTGTGCTGACACATGAAAGTGGAGGAATGTCTCTGAAACTGTGTAATATGCCCCCGTGATTTGCATTATGTAAAAGGCACTCCACGCAACAATACCTTATATTTGCTATAGGTGGCAGCAGAAGACCAAGTCTCCTGAGTAAATAGATGGAACAGTGTTTTAAAGAAAGTGATTTGTACGGTAAAGATGAATATTCTCTTATTAATACATGAACATTATTTAACAGGAACTATAGAGTCAATAGAATGTGAACAATGACTCCCCCTCTCCAAAAAAGAAAAAGCCATTGCAGCCAGAACTGGTCCTTTCTTCAATGAAGTGAAAAGCTTGTTCAATTTGCTCAGCGTGGGAGTCTTTGTCATTTTAACCAGACGGCACAATAGATATTGATAAAAATAAAAGTCTTTTAACATAATAGTAATGTAAGACAATACCAACAAAGTGTCTTGTCTGTCAGCAACAGCCATTAAAAATGCATTAAAACGTGCATTCACATCTTTTATTTCCTAAAAATAAAAAAGGTTGGTAAATGCTTACATGCAAAAAGCCTTCTCATATGGAAAAAAAAAAGAGAGGCAGGGAGCTCAAGAAAGAGGCCACCACATCCAGGCACGGAAACAAAAGCAAAGCAAAGGAAAAGGGTTCATGAGATGGGAAAAAAAAGAAAATCTGTACTTGATTTACTAGATTAAGCTAGAGAGAAACATAACTCTAAACAATGCTTCTGAAGGCTTCATATTGAGCAAGATATAATTTAAAGTTTCTGTCTATCTATAGCAACCCTTACTTTTTTTTTTACTCTACCTTAAATGTTTGTTACTATCTAGAATTTAGAGCTGTTGCTCACCAGTAGAGCTTATCAGCATTTCAAGCAAATGATGCATTTGTGTAAAACTTGAGCCTTTTAACTGCATAGCAGTAAACAAAGGGAAAAAAAATCTTCCATGAAAATGGCCTTGCTCTCACTTACTGACCCTACTAAACTCTTTTGAACATAAGTAGAGTACACATGATGGATCATCTAGTAAAAAAAAGAATAGCTTTCACTGTGTGAGAATGGTGGGGAGAGAAGATGAGAGGATCCAGTGCAACCCATGGTAGGATTTTCTAATTAAGCTGCTGGAGGGGAAGGAACTTGTTTTACGGTGCCTTACAAGGTTCAAAGCATACATATTTGTGCTGGTTTTGGCTGGGGTGCAGTTATTTTTCAACTTTATTTTAAGTTGTATAGGGCTACGCTTTGAATTTGTGCTGAAAACAGTGTGGATAATTCAGGGTTCTTTTAGCTATTGCTGAGCAGAGCTTAAACAGAGTCAAGTCTTTTTCTCTCCCTCACCCCACAACACTAGCAGAAGGCTGGAAGTGCACAAGAAGCTGGGAGGGGACGTAGCCAGGACAGCTGATGCCAGTTGATCTAAGGAATATTCCAGACTTTATGATGTCATACTCAACATATAAAGCTGGGGGAAAGAGGAGGAAGAGGGTTGTTCAAACTGGTGGTGTTTGTCTTCCCAAATCACAATCGTGTGATGGAGCCCTGCTCTCTTGGCTGTACACCTACCTGCCCGTGGGAAGTGGTGAATGAATTCCTTGTCTTGCTTTCCTTGTGTGCTCACAAATTTTGCTTCATCTCTTAAACCATTTTTATCTCAACCCATGAGTTTTATCACTTTTATTTTTTCTGCTCTCGCCCCTATCCCACTGGTGAGAGCCTGAGCAAGTGACTGTGTGGGGCTTGGTTGCCAGCTAAGGTTGAAGAACAATAACATTTAAAAAATTTACAGATGTACAGGTTGCAAAATATTTAGGATAATACTTGCTAAACTCAGTTTGCTCAGCTATTTCTTCTCTTTCACAAATTCATAAGTCCTGTAAATCCTCAGAGCCCAATGTCTAATTATTCTAGGCATCTTGTATACCTTCTCATTAAAAACTAACCTCCTATTTTAATGACTTGGTTGAAATCCTTTGAAGATCAGACTGCTAGTGACTGAATGCTGTATTCTGAATACCCCTTCATGTTGCCCTCCTTCCTTTATTCCTTTCTGATCTCTGGTAATTTCTTCTCTTTTATTTTTGTTTCTTTTCTTTCTTTATATCATTTTTAGATGCCTGCTTGATTCCAAGTGAAAAATACAGAGATGCTTTGTTTAAAAGCCACTTCTGCACCCTTGGCAGACTGGGACAGTCTGAGTTAAGTGTGGAGGTTGCTTTTAGTAAGGGGAAAGAGTCTCTTATTTATTTAGCTGAGGCAGTTGTTAAACAGATGTACATCTGACACAGTGCAGTATTTACAGTACCATATCTTTAACAAATTGGGCTATATTTATTCCTCAGATAATTCCAGCTGACTTCAGTCAAATTACTCAAATTGTTAATTTGGTCTCTGTATTTCAAATGGTAAACTCTCTCCCAGTTTGATATTTTGAAGGTTTATTTAATTTGTCATCAGTTTCTGGCAAGTGTCACTATGGTTTGAACAATTATTCCAAAACTTTATTTTTTCAGATGTTTTACAAGCACTTTTAATGCCCTTTTGTATGTTTTCCACAAGGATTTTAGTCAGAACTGATACTCACTTCAATTACAAGTGTTGTCTTTCTGTAGTTTGTGTTTTTGGGAGGTTTTTTTTTTGCTTTTCTTTTGTTTTTGTTTTTTTTTTTTTTTATCACAGAATCACAGAAATATGCAGGTTCAAAGAGACTTTCCAGATCATCTAGTTCAATGACAATGTTAATGTCAAGAGATATAGAAGAATACGTTCTTTATTCCACATAAAGACCTCTGGGTCTTCTTCCGAATAAGGAGCTAGGATTCTTGCCCTGAAATAAAGACTAGAAATACTGCTTCTGTCAGAGGTGGAAGGAAACTTAAAATTCCTTTTTTTTGCTTTTTGTCATTATAAATTATAATATAGGTTTTACATGGAGTTTTTCTTACAAAACCAAACATGTTGAAAATAGCATTTAAATAAGTGGGGGAGTAGAATTAGCATATGCAAAAGATTTCATTTCGAAAATGTGCACACATAATAATTTCTGCATTACATAGTAGATGTTATATACCTTACTGTAAGCTTATTCATTTATTTGCCTCAAAGTGACATGTTATATATCCAGAGAAAAACATACATGAATCTTCTTTATTTCCACATTGCAGAGATGAAAATGTAACTTGCCAAGAAAAAAAACAAAGTCTAAAATTAATTACAAATTATCGTGGACATTATATTTTGTATATTTTGACAGGTGCAGAGAAAATTTGTAAAATATTTCATCTCCATATTGAACATAATGGGAAAAAGGGACATTATTTTGATACATAGTTTTACTAACAAGTTTCAAGATGAAATATTGCATATCATAGAAAATACACCTATTCACCAGGAAAAAAAAAACCATACAAAAATTGCTAGCTTTAATAAAAGCTGGGACTTACTGATTAAATAACATTTTATATTCAAGAGATTCTCTAACATAAAGGCCTTTATTGAAAAGGTCTGATGGGCTGAGAAAGAAGTTTTATTTAGTTTACAGGTGCTTGCCTTAAGCACAATTCCCTCATGCCTAGAATAAACCTGGAGTTAGAAAAGCATGAGTGGAGCTCTTACTGAAACAACTCTGCATCAAAACACAAATAAGTTTCTATTAGCCATGTCACTAGGTTAAAGAATTGATAGGCAGAATCCAAGCAAATTAGGGAAACATTGAAACATTATTCAAAACAACCCTGACCTTGATAACTTGTTTAAAGCTCTTCTTCTGATGGCTTATGGAAGAATCCCAACTTAAGAGACAAAAGTGTACTCTTAAAGTGCATTGTTTGTCACTGTAGACCCTCAGTGGCACAGCTACTTGATGGCAATTACTTTTGTGATGACTGCGACCATGTAATTCAACCCCCAAATGTGTTCTATTTTATCACTCAGTTAGAAGAAACAGAAGTATCTTCTCCTACTTATTGAAAAGTAACATGCACTACAAAGAATGTTTCAGTAGCATATCCAACCAAATGTCCTTGTACTCCAGTTAGTGTGTGGATCAGACCACAAAAATTATGACAGAACAAATGTGTAAAGAATCTGCTTTTCATTAATGGAAGTGATGAAGCTCCTCAGCAAGCTGAATGCACTAACAATGAGAGAGATTCTAATCTGAGGTGTTCAGCATAGGAAGCTTCTTAATTCAACATTCAAATGTGTTTATGAGCTTCCAAAGCCACTTAACACCTCTCAGGTGCAAGGACTCTTCCTCCTCAAACAAAGAACTTTGTAATGGAGCAAAGAGGATCTTCAATCACAGTTTCTTGTGACTTTCTGCAAAGACATAATACAGACAATTTTTGTCATTTAAGGATAATTAATAAAGTCATTTTTTTTTCATGCTTCTTCAGATTTCTGTAGTGCAATACAAGGAGAATGTAAAAAAAATTGTGATATTTAGCAGTGCAAAGCACATACAGGGCAGAAATATTTAAATTAGTGCTCAGCCTAGAGAAGAGAAGGCTCTGGGGACAGCTTAGANGTAGTGCAATACAAGGAGAAAGTAAAAAAAAATTGTGATATTTAGCAGTGCAAAGCACATACAGGGCAGAAATATTTAAATTAGTGCTCAGCCTAGAGAAGAGAAGGCTCTGGGGACAGCTTAGAACACCTTCCAGTGTTCTAAGGGGACCTACAGGACATCCAGAGAGGAACTTCTAATGAGGGTATGTAGTGACAGAACAAGGAAGAATGGCTTTAAACTGAAAGAAAGCAGGTTTAGATTGGTTATTAGGAAGAATTTTTATGGTGAACGTAGTGAGACACTGCAACAGGTTGCCCAGGGAAGTTGTGGATGCCTCATTCCTGGAGATGTTAAATGTCAGGATAGGTAACTCAGTCTAGTGGAAGGTGTCCCTTCCCATGGCAGTGGAGCTGGAACTAAATGATCTTTAAGATCAATCCAACCCAAACAATGCTAAATTTTTTATGATAATTCTTCTAGCGTAATATCTTGTAGTGATAATTGGAGAGACGGTTTAGAGAAACAACTTGCATTTTCTGATAGTGTGGTTACTCTTTCTTCTATTCTTTTTACATTTTTTTCTACTATAGAGAGAAATTCTCTGATTTCCAGGTTCCCAAAGTAAAGAAAAGCTTCAGTATTTTTCTTGGTATCTCTTTTTTCTTGAATATGAGATTTTTTCTTGTCTCTAGACTGTTGTAAGATCCTAGCATTTCTGTCACTCACTTGATGGTTGCATTGACAATGACCCAAATTTCAAAGCAGAGTACTGTTATAAACAGGAACATTCATATAAGACATATTAAACTGTCTGCATCTCAGCAACAAAGACACCCTATTTAGTTCTGAACATTTATCTCTAAATCTATAGTCAGAAAACTTTAAGTTAGATTTACATAGTGAACAACAGCACTTTAGATAGTGACCCTTACAGTTCCCTCACAATGTAGAGAAGGTAGAATATTGCATCCACTGTGAAAGTATAACCCATTAATCCATTGTTTACTTTGTGCCCACCAATCTATTCCCTTAATTGTAGAAGTCTATCAGGTTGATTGAACATGATTACCATTTTCTAAGCCCATGCTGACTACTTCCTGCTTTTCCTTGATGCATTTGTATGCTTTCCAGAAAGATATTCCCAATTATTTTCCCAGGGACAGTGGTGAGATGGACCTGCCTGTAATCCTGAGCTTTCTTTTTGCCGCTGAAGTCAAGAGTAATGTTTTCTCTCTTCCAGTCTTCAGGAACCTCTCCTGTTTATCACAACTATTCCGAGATAATTGAGAGGAACCTTACAAGGACAGTAACCTGTTTCTTTGGCACTTGTGGGTCTAACCTATCTAGGCCCATGGAATTATGTGTGTCTGGTTTGTTCAAGGGTTCCCTGTCTAGTTAGGGACATTAAGTGTACCCACAGAGGTTGTGTGCCTTCCTGGAAACTCATGTTTGCCCTGAGGGGCCTCAGATACATACAAAGTTTTGTTTCTGGTTTTTTTTGGGTTTTTTTTTGGTTTTTTGTTTGTTTGTTTGTTTTTTGTTTTTTGGTGGTGTTTTGTTGTTTTTTGGTTTTTTTTGTTGGGTTTTTGGTTGGTTGATTGGTTGGTTGGTTTTTTGTTTGTTTGCTTTAATGTGTAATCCTTTCTGCACATCCCCAGAGCTTTGCAGTGGCTCTCTGTGCAGCCCAAATGCTTTGGGACATTTTTCTGTAGGGCCAAATTGTCCCAGTCTGCCGCACGCATTCCTATTGCTTGTTTACTTTGGAAACATCTCAATCTCTACACATCCTTTAATAAAACTTTAAAAGTAGAAATCTCTAGAGGTTTTTGAATATTATGTACAGATGTGAGAGCTTCTGGCATCCTATTTCTGTTTAAGGTTATGTGGTCCCTTAAGGTTATGTGAGTTGACTACAGCTTTGTATGGGCACCTCATACAGGTAGCTAATGTGGCACTCTGCTGGGATTTGAAGTCCTCAGTCTCAGTAAATTTCAGAATTGAATGTTGAATGTGACTGTATTCTTTACTTCTGTGTTTATGACCTGCCAAAATACACTTAAATATCCATTATTCATAGGATCCACTTTGTAAAAAATCTATATCTTCTCCACACAGCTGGCCAGTTGTTTTGGTTGTTTTTTTTGGTTTTTTGTTTTTTTTGGTTTTGTTTCCTGCTTAGTATTTATAGATTTTTAATTACCTGGAAGTTTTTTGCATCTATCATTTTTAATTATTGTATTTATTTCTTTATATGCCTGGATCAGGAAGTGAGGCTCCACATAAACTACACTAAGAACAGACTTTTATGATAGTCCAGAAGGCACATGCCTTGATTTAGCATTTACTTATCTTTTTGTGTGATGGAATGAGAAAATGAATTTACATCACACTTATTTTCTAATAGTTCGACACACGGAATACACTCTTATGACTTAGTGTACTGTAGCAATGTTTATCCTTATTAACTAAAACTATTTCTGTAAAAATTCACTAAGTTTGAAAAAAAATTAATAGTATGACAGTAGATCACTTCTGTGTGACAAGTTGCATGAAAATATTAAAAAGTACTTTTGTTCTGAACACGGCATTCACAATAGTTGCATTTTTTAACTTCTAATCGCTGATTCCACTACCATCTTCACTCTATTGGGAAAGAAGTATATGTTCTCATCTTAGAATGTAAAATATTCATTATTTCTTGTATAATCATTGTCATCAGGAATAAAGGTTTTGCAGCAGAAATTTGGCAACTTTCTCTTAACTAGAATTAAGTCTGAAATACTAAAAAAGTTGAAGTGGAATAGTTATTTTATAGTGTGATACATGAGAATATATATCTAAACTCACAAAAGAAGCTTTTACTGATCAACATACAGCTGGATATTTAGCTGTAAAATTGGACTGAGACTGGACTTTGGTGAAATGTGAATTTGGCACTCAGTTTTGCATCAACCAAATACTTTACTGGGTAATATTAAGAATTCATATCTTAACAGATGTAAAGTCAACAAATGTTCTGACTTTGATTAGTCACCAGAGTTCCTGTAAGAACTTCCTTCTCAGGTTACATAAAATATAAGAAGATTCTGGAGAGATCTTTCTTGCTCATTTGTTTGCTTGCTTTGAAAAAAGATGAGATACAGAAATTGTTCCATACTGCTTTTTCCTATGAGTGCAGTGATGCTATAATACACATAAACCCTGATAAACATAGATGTATTTGTATTTAAAATAAAAATATTCTAAATTTTCTGTCTGCTTGAGACAAAAATAGAAGCAATCAAATCAGAAGGAATTGTTTTCTTCCTTTGCCCCAAAGGCTGCTAGCACCAGTGAGCTGACATGTCTCTGTATCACCACTTCTGCCTTGACCAAAACCAGTCAGGTTCCTGGTCTCCTTGCTGCCAGAGCTCACAAACCTGTAGAGAATGGTGAAGGGGCAGTGACAACCTCGTGGATGTGACAATCTCAGAAGCAGTGTTTGTATGGGAGGTGGCCTACCTCCTATGAATTTTCCTTTTTATGCGCCTGTCAGGCCATACCCAGACTTGGAATAACCTTAGGATACATAATGCTCATAAATATTTCTCTGAAGCGGAGTTTTAAGAAAAGCTACATAAACAGTATGATTCTGGTGATAAAGTGATACTTTCATCTCTCCCAATAAATATATAAGACCACAATCCCTTCCTCTGGCCGAGGGAACTTGAAACTCTATCAGTGTTTCTTCTAAAGAGACCAGATGGCTTGTCACTAACTGATATCAATGAGTCACTCCCTCAAGGTACGGACATGCTGACTCCATGGGATTTCTAATTAAATTTGAAAAAAAAGGTAATCATAATTTCTCTCCCTTGTTTCAAGTCACTTTCTGATTAAGTGCATAGGAAAAGTACTAATTTAAACCAAAATGTTCGGCTCTAACCAATAGCTGACTTCAGAAGAAGAGTGTGAGAGCATGGCATGGTGAGCATGGTGAGATAATTCGGGTACAGACCAAACTAATCTTTGTATCATCAGCATATAAAAAATAGTTGAACTATGGGTATCTGCTTTTAAGAGAGACCTTACACAAACACCCTAGAACTATTTTTAATGATTATTTTGTATGATTTGGCTGAGTTTTAATGAATACACAGAAGGTGGGCTTTACCTACACTTTTGAAGAGGTGTGATTAAGTTTCCGAAGCATACATAGTGAGAACCATCTGAAATGACACATGACATCTGAGGTGTTGTGCACGCAGCTGGTATATAACACACAGGATCTGTGGGAAACTTGTGTGCTTCTGGTAAGGAACTGCAAGTCAGGTTAGATACCCTCAGTCATCTCACATTTCACCAGATATCTCTGTTCAAGCAATTGATTTATGTGCTGAACTTTCAGAAATATAAATCTCATCTCTGTTTACTTTTATGATGTCAGGATGTTATTCCCAGTTTGTGAGAGTTTTTTGTTGATTATAACTGCATTGGAAGAATATGGTCAAAATATTGGCAATAAGGCAGCAATAAAGAATGAACTGTAAAATAAAAAAATTAAGGAGTGATACCAGAAAGTGACTCCAGATTTCAGTCAGTATTGCCAAATAACCCAACCAAAGATGTCAATTTGGAGCTGGTGTTTGGACTATGATCTTGATAAAACAGCCTAAAGTATGTGTCAAATGTAATTGAAATAATATTTGAGACTTTTGCATTGAATGACAGAAGACTACAGAAGAGCTGTGTGAATAGCATAGGACCACACAGGGTACTTTCAAGTGATTTTAAATGTCAGTTCATGCTGAAGTATGAGTAATTGAATGAAGTCTTTTCTGTGCAGAAAACAAAACAAAATAAACAAAAAACCAAAACAAACAAACAAAACAAAAACCCAAACAAACAAAACAGCCAAACCTGGTACCCGGTTTGAAGTAATTGTTGTATTTTAACTGGAATACTTGTGAAGAAAGAAAATTACAAGATGGGAGATGTCGTTACCTCATGAAGAGAATAATTTTAAGTCATTTAGAAAGCAACCTCATCTTTATGCAGAAACAAAATGTGTGCCAGCTAAAGAGGAGGTAAGAAACACATTTATTTGTAAAAAGTCTTTCATTCTGAAACTGTGGAGCATTTCAATATTTTTTTGTTAAATGAGACAAAGGAAAGTAATGAAAACTGTACTCCTAAAATGAAAGAGGGGAGGAGTGCTTTATGAGGAAAAATATAACAAGAAATATGGTTTTAATTAGAGAGTAAAGGAAACATGGAAACATTGAAATAGTATAGCATGTTCAAGGCCAAAGGATGCTGAAATTTTGAAAGGTTAATTGAGAAAAATTTTAGGAATCTGAAATAAAGATGAGAACAGAATCAGTAGATCAGGTTAAGACTAAGATTGCCAATGAAATGCCTGGAAAGTCAGCTCAAAATTAATTTGAAGCTGGCATTAGATACAGCATTAGAGAGCTAGATAGTAATGCTGGAAATATTGGGTAAAATTTATTTGTTTTCATGACTGTTTTGTATTTGTGAAAAGTCTTGAAGATATACTTGTTTCCTTATAGTAATGGCAATATTACAAAATTCTGTAAAAAACAGGTAATCTTCTGAAAACTAAAAAAAAAAACCTCAAAGAAACTTCATTATTATTGAAATAAGGCATTGGCAAGGTATATTTTTCTGTCTTTTCTTTTTTTGGCAACACAAAATTTTATTTTAAATTTTAAATGCCTTTTAGAAGAAATATAATAAATTTTAGCATGTTAAAATCTTGAGGATGAAATGCGTAAAATTTATCCAAAGAAATTCTGCCAGGTGTTGGGTTGCAAAAAATTATGTTTAAAAGTGTTCCCGTTTATATGAGCTGAAAGAATATTTTTCCTCTTCCAAATGATCACCAGTTCACAAAAGAGTTTAAAGTACTCAGTTTTTCCCATTCAAAAATGCTCACCTGAACATGCAAGTGCATGGCACTGGTTTTAACAAAGGATATGAGAAAGTTGTTCACTGTGGGCTTTAATCACTTTTAACTCTATTTTTAACTGCATTCTCTAAAAATTTAACAAACCTACACATGCATAATCAGCTACTCGAGGAGATAAGAAGGGGATGACATGCAGATCTTATTCCTTTGTTACTGAAATAAAGAAGCTGTATCTTTAAGAGACAAGTTTATAGTTGCTGGTTTATAATGACTCAGAGACAATTCTGCAGTTTTGGACTCAATATGCATTAAGAAAAACAGTGTTTCAATGGGAAAAATATGAAATTGAAAAGACATGAAGCAATTGTCTAGCCTTAAATATATTATATAAGGAAAATGAAGAATGTTTTGTGCTGACTGCACATATGATTTGACCTGATGAAATTTTCTTGTAGCATGTACAAGAGATGAGGTTAATTTATCTGGAACACTGGCGTTAAAATACCTGAATATGTCTGCACATTTAATCTACATATTGACACATAGCAATGAGAGATGGACTTCAACTTGCATGTTTTTTAACTGTTAGCAAGGCCACTGAAAACAGTAATAATATTCCTTTTAACTTAGGCAGGCTTTGGATACAGCCTAAGCATTTCGAAGGTGATTATGCTTATCTGAAGGGTTTGCAAGAACTCTCCTCAGAAGAAACAGAAAAATAATAAAAAATAGGCAAGAATTAGGGAACATGATCCCACAGGAAAGTATTTAATTCAGTATGGATCTCATAGTTCCACAGTAAATATGAAAAATAGTCCATGCTATTTAACACTGAATAGCTATGATATAGTAAATTCAAAGGATCTAGACAGTCCTTTAAATTCCTTCAAATGTCATAAAAGGTACATTACTTATCCATGCTTTTGAATTTGGCAGAGGATTACTTATACACCTTGTAAAAAAGACTTTTCCAAACATTTTGGTCTCCTTTGAACACTTCTGAATTTGAAGGGGTATTTCTATTTTGCAGCCAAAATTATTTGTTTATAAAATGTATAAACCATCCAGAAGAAAATAATTAAATTCTATAGTGTTCCAAGGCATGTGTCCTAACTACTAAAATAAGAATGATGTCCTAACTTCTGTGAGAATCATTTTTCCTGAGAGAGCAATAGAGCTTCAACAGAAGCATAGTAAGTGCTCACCATACTTCACATATCCTTGTCTATAACTCCTGCACTGTGTTTTGTAGGTAGGACACTCTCCTGTGCTGTTAGAAATATTGGCTTAAAATCCCTTGGGCCAAGAGTCCCTATTTCTCATTTTATGAAAACTACATAATTTATCAGTCGCCTAAACTCATTTTACTTCTTTCTCCTCTCTCCCTCTCTTTGTTTCCACTTTTCCAAATCTTTTTCTCACCATCCTGTTCAGGATGGGGAGGGAGAGAGCAGATGGGTGGGCTTCTAACAGCCAGTCAAGAACAAACCACCACTTGTCTTCATCAAAAATTATTTTCAAAACATTATTTTCCCAATACGTGCATCTGACCAACCATAGAAATAGTTTATTTAATACAAATATCAAAACAAAATAAACCCTCAAAACCTTCTGGAGATTTATCATGGAATCATAGAATAGCTAGGGTTGAAAAGAGCCTTGAAGCTCATCTGGTTCCAACCCCACTGCCACGGGCAGGGACAGCTTCCATTAGACCAGTTACTCAAAGCCCCATCCAGCCTGGCCTTGAACACTTCCAGGAATGAGCTGGCCACAGGGGTTTTTTTTTTGGCAACTTGTTCCAGTATTGCCCACAGTAAGGGATTTCTTCCTTACAATTAGACTAAATCTATCCACTGTCAGTTTTAAGCCATTTCCCTTGTCCCATCACCAGATGCCCTTGAAAAATTCCTTTCCAGCCTGTTCTTAGCTTCTGTAAGGTCTCCCTGGAGCCTTCTCTTCTTCAGGCTGAACAGCCCCAGCTCTCTCAGACTGTCAAAGATTGCAAAGGGCTAAATAAGTAAAAATATTTTTGGAGACAGTTATTTTCCAGCAATCTGCTTTTACCCCACTGTGTAACTTTTGAAGCACAATGAGAGTAAAACTCTATGAAACAACCAGAGAGGAATAGACTGGATGGGTTTAGTCTTACTGAACTTTAGCCACCAGAATGTTAGATGCTAGTGTAAGAGACTTGGCTACTTTAATTCTAGAAGAAGAAAGACAGACCTTTCCAGAAGGTGGCTCAGTTCAGCCTGAAATAAGACTGTAACAGGATAAAAGACCTGACAGAGCCTCCTGTCTGATTTAGCCTGCCTTTTACCCAGGAAAAACAGGAACCTATCCATTCTTTTGCACTAACTCAAAGTATTTTTTAAATCAATATGTATCTTCATATCCAAGTTCTCTGTGACATATTTCCTTACAGATTTGAGTCATTCTTGTTTATATCAATATTTTTTCTGTTTTTTAATTCATTCTTATAATGCTTAGGTTTTATTACTGGGTTTTTTTTCATTTCTTTCAGCAGTACTAAAGGTTTGAAGGTTGGGTTTTGCTTGGTTTTTTGGTGTTTTTTTTTTCTTTTTTTGATCGTTCAGTTAAATTATTCTGATATTTAGTCTGAATTCAAGCATAGATTCAAAAAAACCTAAATTTAGTATTTACATTGTATCAGTCTACATGTAATCTACATATCCAAGTTTCATTTTACTCAGGAAAGATATGACAAAGAATGTACTGGAAATAAATACCCTCCTGAAGCTAAAAGCTGAGTGTGATAACCCAGCTCTTATATTTTGGGTAGTATTATATGTAGGTTTAGGTAAAAAAGTTGAGTTTTCTCCTGATAAGTAGATACCTACTCTGTAAACCACTAAATTTGCTGATGTGTGATACTTTATAAAGCAAAAGGATTTTATATCCAGATGTCACACTGTCTGTTCTTCTCCAAAGTATTTCAGAAGAAAATACAACAGCCAGTGCATAATGCTGCATTTATAGAGTAGCTTTCACAATTGTGAATTACAAGGAATTCACAATTCCTTGTAATAATTGAATTCCGAGACTGTATCTATTTACAGTCATAAAGTAAATAAAACACCTGAGCCAAAATCCAGCTGTATAAAACTTTGTAATATTAAGGTGAGAGGAAACAATTCACATATTTATCTTCAATCAACATATAATTTCTTCTTTTCCAAGAGAGTAGGCTTTGTGAGAATAAAAAGGCAGTAAATACTGCAAATTTTGAGCTGTTGACATAATCCCATGTTATGTTTTCTGATGGCAAAAATGGCCTAGTTGGGAAACTATTGACAAAGTGTTAAAGAGAGGATCACAATAATATTGGAAAAATGAAGGAAAGAGAAAAATGAGAAGAGAATGTCTATCTCAGTTTTCCATTACTGATTTTGACAATTTAAGAGCAGGTGCTCTTAGTGGGTCTTACTCTATAAATGACATCAAGATGCAGAAGAAGGGGATGTAAGTAGGTTTTAGCATTAGAATTTGAAAAAAAAGAAAAAGTAAAATAGAGAAACTCTGTTAAAGAAAAAGCATGCAATTCAGTTGGTGAAAATGCAAAATGCTCTTAGACAAAAAGTTACTGCACAAATGTAATGATGGTATTTCTTCAGTAGGGAAAAAAAATCTGGAAGTTCCTTGAATGAAAAGCTAAATGAGGCAGCCCAGGATTCCATGAATAAATGATACCCAGGTCTGCTTCTCATCAAAACAGCTACTCATCAATGTTGACTGTCTGACAAAGTTTTGTGGGTAAATCTACAGATCCCTAAGGGTTTGCAGTCTTTCCAGCTTTACTTATAGCATGAACTAGGAGAGGGAGAATCCTATCCCTCTAACTATCTCCTCTGCTCTTGTGGAAGGCAATAGCATCTAGAAGAAAAGAGAAGGTGATTCCCCACCACAGACACGCCAGAGTTGTTCACAGAAAGCTCAGAAATGCTCTGCCATGGGCCAGGCAGTGCTAACGGCTTGGTGGTGTATTTGGGCAGCACTGTATGTTATAAGTAACCACAGATTCAGACTGCTCTCAGGTAAAATCTCTTAGCTGTAATGAAAATTCAGCCAGTCAGATCAATTTTATGTTCCAGAAAGGAGACTGTCCTTGTAGTTAACTTAGTGACTATGACAGCATTTTTTCTTATGTGCCTATTGTTTCAAGAGCAATCTATTTCATAAATTCTCAATAATCAGTAGGGTTATATTTCTAGAAATAAATAATAAACAAAAGTAAAATACGAAGCTAAATAAATAAATACAAAATACTAGCACAGCGGAAGTAATTATAACTCTAAACTTATTAACATCCTGATTTATAGTTCCCTAGTACTTCGTAAATCCTGAAAATTCAGTCTATTCAAACTTTTCTCGCATTTAATTTTAGTATAGCTTAACAGCTGTCATCTTGCATGGTTATTTAACAACCAGTATTTGCTGTCTACACCTATGTATGTTTAGCTGGTAAATATCTGTTATGTTTCAACTTCAGTTTTCTGCCTTTTTGTATAGGAGGACATTTTCATTATCAAAGAAATACAAAACAACAGTCTTGTTATGTACATCAGACGTGTGTAATTTTCCATAACCATAAATAAGAGCTTGAATAACCTTGATCTTCTATTCTGTCATATTGTTTTTAAGCTGATGTAACACCATTGACATCAATGGACTTACCCCAGTATGAAATTGGTGTAATGGAGTGGAAAATCATTGCCGAAATCTCTAAGGGGATATTCAAAGTTCCCTTTACTGTAAGCTGTGTATTAGACTGGAAGATCTGTAGTTTTTATTTTCATGTTTTGATGTGTATCAAATGATAAAGAACTGTAAAACAGTCCAAATAGGAAGTTATTCATAACCCTTTTTAATTAAGCATGAAATATTTCATTTTTAAATTGTCATTTTTACTGTATGTTTAAATATCTACTCAATGTCACCATTAATTTTAACTTTGGGGAAAAAATATGATATGTAGCTATTTAATTTGATACTATACACTACCAAAGTCAACATAATTTGTTGAAATTTAAATGAAATTTGTTGTTTTTTCTTTTCAAACTAAATGATATATGGAAGAAGAGCTCCATTTGGCTACTTAGTAGACAAGATCAAGGTTTCATAAGTCTGCATGTTTATCTAAGTATTAGTCACAGTCACCTTCTAAATTAATAACTTTATACAGGTATTTGTGTTCTTCAAGTAATTTTCCTGAGTGAAGCCAGATTAAACTGTCTTGATTTTCTTTCCCTAATTACAAGATCAACATGTGAATATCAAGTGGAAAATTAGGATATTATGTATCTAGTTGGTTTCACACTTGGTTTCCTATGAATTTCTGTTAGAAGAGGTTGGAAATACCAACCACAAACCACTTTGTTGATCTTTTTGTTAAAGCAGAGCAACACACATAGCTTCAACTTTCTTTCACATCTGCAAAAAAGTGAATCTAGCTTTCAAAGCAAAAATGATAATTGAGCAGAATTATATTAGTGGAAAGTGTAGATAAAAATGTGGTTTTTGACCACCTTGTGAAATTTTATTACCGTTAGGAAGAGCTTTGTCAAATCACTTGTACATAATTTATTTTATTCTTCATTACTTAGTATTGTAAAGAGGCAAGATCCTGTTTTTTTTGTTATCAGTGAATAAAACATTTCCTGAATACTTTAACTTCCTTAAGAAGGCAAATCTTTTCTTACTTTTTTTTTTCTGTAAGACTTATTTCTCACACAGAATGTACTCTTTATAGTCTTGATCACTTTAATTAACACATTTTTCACTTTGTTTCCTATGCACTGTATTTTCAAACTACTGCTGAGGAAACTCTCTCTTAAGCAAAAGAAGTATGTGGTCAAAAGAAAGAAAGCAGTGCCAAACCAAAAATTCTTTGTTATTTTATTTTATATAATACCATACAGAAACATGAATCTGAAAATGTTCCACAGACAGCATTAGTGGGTTCATTGATACTTTTTTCACTTGACATAGCGTACTTTGTATGTCCTAAATGTAGTAGATTTAGTTCCCAGTCTCCTGTGTTTTGTCATGTCATTTTCCCCCTGGGAAATGTGCTATCACATCAGAATTACCTATTCATTTTTAGTAGCACTTTTATGTTTGCTTTGTGGGGAGGGGTGAGTATGTAATGGGCAAGGCAGCAGAGAGTAGTGTTAACAAGGTCCTAATTTGCTTTCTAAGCATCAGAAATGACTCTGAGGAAAAGTTCCTGCTGCAGGTCTGCAGAGAATAATGGCAAATTATTTACTCTTTGCCAACCATTTACACTGATGTATCTCTGTTGATTTTGGTTTCAGATAGTTTATGGCTGATATTCAAATTGGATGTATTCTATTCTTCCAGCTTGCTTCCAGAGCAACCCAAAGTCAGATTTCAATAGAGATTGTGGTCCTCTGTATAAACTGCACTGATCTGGGATCATCGTACTCCTAATCATCTGTGCATCTGAAACCTCAGTAATTTCAGCTGGCATTCTGCTTGCCTAGAGATTTCGGCCTGGGTCCTAATTAACCATTTCAATTTAGGTTTTGTCTCTGATTTTGATTAAGAATATCTGGAAGAGAAAGGTTTGTTTTCTCTAGATACATTTTTTATTTTATCTTCACATTCTCTGAATTTAATTCACTTCCTCATTAATCTTTATTTAATGACCATTTTCTTTTGTCAATAGTTACAGAATATCTTTATCAAATTAAAATGACATTCGTAATTGCCTCTCAGTTCTTAATTTTCATCACTTGTGAGTAAATATCAGTCATAAAAATTTATCTATTCATAAGTCCTTAAACAGAGTTATCTTTGAGTTTTCAGCTATGTACTCATAAGATAACAGAATTATTGTCAACTACTTCTTGAAAATATGGGTGGGATGAAGATCTTGAAGTGATTCTTGAATATATGTGCCTGGCTCTCATAACATTAGTGTTTATTTACTCTCCAATCAAGATTCTTTATTTATCTATTTGTTTAAATTTATTTTTAGCAATACGACAATACTGTCCTGAAAAGTGGTCTATTGCTTGGTTAAGGCAAACTACTGTTGTTCTGAATGGTTCCAGCAGGGAAGAGCAGTAAAACAAATGCCTCAGTTCTCAGTGAACTGTAGTTGCATGTGCTAGCCCAATCCTCCATACCTCTGAGCCTTACATACACAACCCCTTCTCATTTGGGCTGTGCTGAAGTGGCAATTTTTATCACCCAGTTTCTTCTCACTACCCACTAGCTGGCAGTCATCCTGCAGCTTTTCCCTTTGTTCATGTGAGTGTTCCCTAGCACTGTGTGAGCAAAATCAGATGCACTGGTACAAATTTCTGAATTAAACTGTTCAATCCAGCCTGCAAAAGAACAGAGAATGCTCTCACAGAGTGGTGGTAGTAAAAGTGTGTGGAACTACCTCAAGCCAGGGACTGCTAATGTGCTAATGACTCCTCCACAATTCCACCCACTTTCACACTGGTGAAAGCTTGTTTTGATACCAGTAATCTTTCTGAGTTAGTCTAACCTTAATGAGGAAAATTCTGGAATTCCCCATCATCTGTATTGTGCTGTACAAGAACTAATTGATTTCAGCTGGACTATTTATAACCACAGACATCTACTTACGCAGCTGAGCAAGAGCTGGCACAACTGAGCTTCAACAGATGTCCAGGTTTAAAGAGGATGGGTTTAGTTTTTACCTTGCACTGGAATGACACCAAAATAAAAACTTAGATTGGAAATAAATTTGACCTCAGAGGATATATAGCAAAATGTTTATTTTTACTTAGCTATGATTCTGATCTTTGGGTTTCTTTTTGTAGAATGTTTGAGACTCTGTTTTAGAGCTTATGAATATCAAGGTGTAAGTAAAGTGTTTATTAAAAAAAGGAAATATTGCTAATTTTTGAAGCTGTCATTATCTTATTATAAATTAATAACTTTTGAAAGGAGTTGATTCAGTCATGTATTTTTAGAGGATTCTGTGATATTAAAAAATGTATCATAAGGAGAAAAACCTAATAACTGACAGAGGTCACAGTTACATAAAGAAAAATTGAAAAATGGAAGAATATAAGAATGAAAGAGCCACATGCAATCATGGAGGAGACAGATACATCAGTGCAAAGTTGTCACAGTTCAGCTCGGGATCAAGCTGGCTGCAGGAGTCTTCATAAATATCTGACATGTTGAGGTTAAAGAAAGTATCTGAGCATTACAATAGCTTGATAATGGAACCAGGTTTGAGTAAACAGATTTGCTAAACACTTAAAACTCCTGGGCTTTTTCAATTAATTGACAATTACTAACAGTTTGCTCTTTTTGTTGTTGTTTTCTAATTTACTCTAGAGAGGATATGGCTTTAAAAGAATTTAATCCTTGATTCAATTTTATTAGTGGAATTTGAAAAGAATGGCTGCTTATAAGGAGGAGTATGATATCATAATGTATCATTGAACATTTAAAGATCAAAATTATCCTGGCAGATTTCCAGATACCAAATTCTGCTTACAGAAATTCTTAATCTAGAAATCTAAGAATGCTTTTGTAGTATGATGATAATATGAAAATACAGTAAAAATGAATAAAGCAATTGAAAATATTTCCTCTGCAAATGTAAGATAGTGTCATGTCAGCACAAGATATCAACTAATGTACATTACAGCTCTGAAATTCAAAGTGCTTACAATGGGAAGAAATGCATCTACTTATACAATTAAAGGGATTTTCTTATTGTTTCTGCTGATCTGGGAATTTGAAAAAATATTGTTTAAGGTTATAAATGTCTTTATTAAAATTACAATTTCAGTCTAATTTATTTTAACAAGAATTGTAATGTATTCTGCCCTTTGATCTCTTAGCTTGAAATGCTGCCTGTTGTTCCATTATTCCACCATCCATTTGCAGATAGCAATACATCAGAACCTTTTTCTTGCTGCAGAAACAATGCCCTTTATTTGAGAAAGGACATTGTTTTGACAGATAAAGTAGGCATTTGATAAATTGGAACAGGTTCTGAATTATTTTGAGGGGAATGTGTGCTACATCTGTCTGCTGATTTTCCACTGAAGCAGTGCTTAACTTTCTTGTCTGTTTGTGATTTATTGAGCTGCAGAAAAGGTTAGGAAAATTTCATGGCTCTTCTCTTATAATTTGTAAGTGAATAAAAAAACATTTGTTACTGTTTATGATGCTCAAAAGACAGAATTACCCCAAAACATTTATACATAACAAAGACTGTAGTGACAACAACAACAAAGGTAAACAAAATAATGATCTTCTAAATTATTAATAATACAAACACAACACTGAAAACAAATCCAGCTGTTGAAATGCATGGAATGGTAATAAAGATTTGGGTGTCTATTCAATCACATTTGTAGAGAAGATAATTACAGGGAATCTTTTTATATATGTGTTTCCTAAATACTTCTACAGCTTATTGATATTTATCAAAAACTTCTCACAAGCTAGTGTAAAATGCTGGTCAAAGGGAAGTCAAGACATCTGTATTACTCAACATTCAGATACAAATTTAATTGCTGGAACAGAGATTATTTTTTGTTGTGCGAGACATCCTATGGGATTTTATCTAATCTGGCTGTTAGATAGAGTTGGTTGTCCTTAACAACGTACAGCTTTAATAACCTACACCAACCATGCCTATATTGAGGTAACAAAATAAAGAGGAAATCCATCTTCAAACAGTCAATCATAAAATTCAGTTGTTTCAGTGTACATGTTTGCTTATGAGTTAGTTTTTGAGCTCTCATTATAATTAAGAGTTTATTCACATGTCCAGTGAAATGTCATGACGACTGTAAGCCTAAAAGTTCCAAGAGTTCCATAAAGTCATCTGAACACTGTTGTCTAGTCTGATTTGAAGCTTTTTAGGATTTCAGATATATCTACATTAAAAAAAAATGAAAAGAAGGAATGAAAAAAAAAAAGGGGGGAAATTAATTCACTTTGTTCTGAACCAACAGTGGGCAGTCCCAGGCCAGGTGGAATCACATGGGATATTTCAGACAAGTGTGCACTTGCCCCATTAATCCTTAGCTCATGATTTTGACAACTGCGTGGTTTGAAGGTGGCAGGAGTTGCATCTGCAGAGCATGCAGCTGAATGAAAGCCCATTAATTGCTCTGAAAAAAAATGAAAGTGAGTGCCAGTTGACCAAACATATGTTCAGTAACATTTGAGATACCTGTTATCCTGTGTGACATCCAGCTTCTGCTTCAGAAGAACACACAGCTCCCATAGGTCTTTTTTTAATCTCTACACTTCTTACATAAATTTCTTACTTTCTTAGGGCACTAGGCACTGTGAAGCCAAATTCAATTCCTGTGAGGATAAAGTGGCCCTCCTCAGGGACAACTTATCCCACATAGTTAAGTATATTATTTTAGTTTGGGATTGGTACACCTTTGTAGTACAGAAGTACCTGCTAATTATCTGCTTTACTGATGACTGAAGATGGAGGGAACCATTAATTTTATTGTTTGAGTGAAAACAATGTTGATGCTTTGTATTTCTCTATTTTTTTTCAGCCTTCTTATATTAGATGACACAACTACATGACAATGACTATTAGATATATAATAAAACAGTAGATGAGATGTCTCTGAAGAGAATCCTTTTCTTTCCCTGAAACATGGCTGCTGCATATAGCCTTTCTTTTGACATTTAACACTCAAAATTTGAACTTGTTTGGTTGGTTTCTTCTTCTATGTCGTTCTTGCTGTTGATGTAATTCTCATGTTGTATAAATTTAAGAATTCTTCATTCATCTCTTATACAGGGAAATATATGTGGAATTGTGTTTACTGATGGAAGTAAATTCAGTAGTTATTATCCTTCTGGGATTTAGTTTTGCTACCAGTTTGTTTTCCTGATTGAGAATGATTGTGAACAACTGGCTAAGTGACTTGATGCACCACACAGTTTTAAGATATACAGTTACATTATAAGTGCTTATCCTCTTTTCATTTCCAATTATTTATTTATTGTTTGACATTTTAAAAATGTGTATTCCCAATCATGACAGCTGCTACAGAACAAATAAAATACATTGGCAAGCCGTAATCCATGGAAACAGAAAAATATTTCTAAAGTTTCATGACATGCAGCTGTCCCCAAGAAACTAACATTGCATCATCAATAATCAGAATGTACAATGCCATTAAATCTGCAATTAAAAGAAAAATTTCTACAATTCTGTAATTCAAAATTGTCCATTTTCTTTTTTCCTTTTTTTCCCCCGTTTCTGAGTGAGGCTACCCAATGACAATTGTTTTACAACATATTGGCCAATCCTTGTTGTATGAGAATGAGTTGTTTTGACATTGACAAAAAAGGAAATTAGGAAAGGATGAGGCAGGGAAACATAAATATTGTTATCAATGACAGAAATGTATAAAGAAGATTCCTCTTTTTTAAATTAAAGGAGAGGAATGCTTGATATTAATCAAGGTAAAAGAAGTAATAGAGATGAACAGCAGTAAAGGACTTTGTTTACATGACAGTTTCGGTAGCAGGAGGGCTGCGTGTGGCTTCTGTGAGATCAGAAGCTGCACTGGCATCAGAGCCCGTTCAGCTGGCTCTGAGATGATTTCATCACTGCACAAAGCTGAGCTGTTCAGCAATGCTGCTGGTTCCTCTATGATACCATTTTCATGAAAGGATAAAAAATACACAGCAGCTGTGAGTGAGAAGAGTAAGAAAATGTGAGAAGAACACCCTGTAGGTACCAAAGTGAAAGAAGAAGGAGCTCCAGACACTGGATCAATTTCCCCTGCAGTTTGTAGCAGACCATGCCAGACCAAGTGTCCCCACAGCAGCCTATAGGGGACCCCATTCTGGCTCTCTGGCAAGCCAGGAAACCTGGCAGTCAGGCAGTTTTACCCACTACAGTTTTTCTGATCAAAAGGAAAGTTCTCTGTCTTGAATAATCATTCAAACAGGTTGTCAACGGGTTTTTTTGCACGTGTGGGTGCAATTATCAAGAGAAGCATTTGCTTTGTGTTCTGAAACACAGAAAAATAAATTAGAGGGAAAAAAATCCAACAATCTGTATTGCATTCCAGGAATATATTAAAATCAAATACTTACAATGCATACTGTAATATGTTGCACATGAATTTATTTAAAGTATATTCTGGGTGGTAGACTCACAATTTATATTATATAGGGAAAAAAATAACAATTCCAACTTGCCAAAACTACTTGTAACATTTGTGTCCTTACCGCCCTGTGACCAGGCATTGAGCAAGAGTGGTAGGAAAAAAAAAATCCCTAACAACTTAAAAACTACCCCAAGACATTTAGAGCAACAAAATACACAAAAAAACAAAACAAAATGAAAAAGAACGAAACAAACCCTACTTTACTTCCATTCTTGAGATATTCCAACTCACAGTCTCTTACACGAATATAAGAAATGAAGCATAATAGTAAAATTGAGTTTGAAGATATGCAGGCTGTGGATGACTGTGGCACAGGCAACTTCTGCTGTTTGCAAGTTGTACAGATGCTTGCTCAGACTGCCTGCTCACTTCGCTCTGCATTGCCCTGCTCAGTGTGTACTGAAATAATGAAGGTCAAATCTTGTTTTTACTTTCAGTGACCTCTGTGTTTAATCTACAGCCAAGTGGTATTGAGGTGACTTATTTATTGTTTAAAATCCTTATGCCTCCTTGTGTTTTAGCAAACATCCTGGAAAGGCTGCTGAATGAATATTAAAGTACTTGTGTTCAAAAGCAGGGGGATATTCACGAGGAAGCAAGTGACTGTAGAGCTGGAAATGTGATGTTATGGCTAAGACTGAAATGGCATTTTCATTCAAAGCAGCATTTTTCAAATGCTTTTCATTTCACCACCTGTCAGGAGGATATTTCTCATGCTTTTTCTTCCCCCTTAACACAGTGTTTTGGAAAGATTGGTAAAATTCCATTGCACTATATTTGAGAATTTAATATTGAGAGTTGTGGCTGCCTGGGGTGGCAGCATGGTTTCTTTGTCTACCTGAGAGCGGGAAACTTTTAATGAGGGCATGAATATGCAAGGATGCCCAGAAGCGATTGGCTATAGCCGTGCTGTCACTCCTCGATTCCTTTGTATCCGATTGGACTGTCCTGTGATGCCACGCCCAAGGGCAACTTTGTAAAAACCCTTTGCCAACTGAACTCGACGCTTTTGGAGTTTGCAGCTAATAAACTGCTATCTCTGGGAGCCGTGTCCCTTATCCTTTTCCCTGAGAAACCCTACTTATGTTAGAAAAATCCCATCCTCTCTCTCCTGCACACACGCACGCACGCAGCCGAGCAGCGCACACCACATAGCCGGGACTACTGCAGGAGGAAGAGGGAGGAGACCCTTTTTTCTAACAGAGAATGTATTTTCATTACCTAGGGAATTATTCAGAGTCCTCTCACATTCTCATATAATTCTGTATATTTTATTTAGAATACTGTAAGGACTAAACCAGTCAGCTTTTAATGAGGTTGATATTAAGAGAATATCAACACACAATAACCCAGACTGCTTTTTAAGGATTCAGAATGATTTCCCATGCCTTATTTTCTTTCTTTTCTTTTTGAAAACACATATATTTATTTTAAAAAAAGAGATATTTCGCCTGCTTAAGGATCTCTTATCTACTTGCGTATCACTGTGTAATTTATATAGGAGAATGAATATCTAACATAGAATCAAATAGGGATGAAAATTTGAAAATGGACAACATTTTAAAGATTCATCAAATATTAAAACTTTTTATAGCTCAAGTCACAGCAGTGGGATGTGCATTTCCATTTTCAACTTTTTTAGCAGAGTGTTAATCACAGTAGCAGGATGTGCCCTTCAATTTCAATTTCTTTCTTAACAGACTGTTATTACTTTCTCAATTTTGACGTGTTTTGTTGGCTTGTTTTTTTGGCTAGGTTTTTGGGGATTATGTTGGTGGGTTGGTTTTTTTGTTTGGATTTTTTTTTTTTTTTGATTGTGGGATTTTTTGGGGGGGGTCGTTGTTTTTTGGTTTCAGTTTTTTAGTTTTTATTTTTCAGTTTGCTTTCTAACCCAAAGAAGGGTTAGACATGTGAACAGTGCAGATCTGTGAGGAACAGTAGCCATCTATCCTTAACAGCTGCAAGTACATTTTCTCCTAAAGCAGACCTCATGTCAGAAAGAAAAAAAATGTGGCATGTTGAGATTGGACATTTGAATCTGTCTCCACCAGACTTTGTGTCAGAAAGAAAAAATTGCAGCATGTTGAGCTTTGACATTTGAATCTGTCTCCAGCCCCTAGCTGCCTATTCCACTTGTGGAAGATGCCACCACAGGAACAGGAAGAGCTAAATTGATCCTCAGCATTTCCTTGAACTTACAGCCAGTCACATTAAGGTAAGCCAATGCTGAATTCAAGTCTCTTTAACAGTTTAGCCTTGATTAAGAAATAGGTTTTCATTCATCTGCCCTTGCCATAGGGACAGCAGTCTCTGATAACAGGCTGGGGCAGATGTATGAGATGAAAAATGCATTAGTTTAGTCCACAGCCAAATATGTGTCAACGCTGTTAATGTAAATTGGCACAACTCCATTCAGGTCACCAGCAGAGGGTCTAAGAATGCAAATTTTAAAAATATCAAAAAAAACCACAACCAACCAAAAAAACCTCAAAAACCCTAAAAGAAATACCAGAAAATGACAAAAAAAGAAACCAAATCAAAAAACTAGGACCCATTTGTGCCACCCATAAGCTTAAAGATCTTTAAAAAGTGATCATTCCACTATAGTCAGAGATGTTGAAAGGAAACAAAAGTTTCTGACTTATCTGATTTATTGAATCTTTTTTATTGTTATACTTTCACCACTGTGTAATCTGTCACCTGATAAAAATTTATTGTCTATTTGTTTATTACAGGAAAAAATATTTATCTTGCAAACTTTTACCATCAGACACTGTGGAAAACTCATGAGACATTAACAGCTCAAAAGAAAATAATTTAAAATAATTTCACTGAACTGATAGTGAAGCTATGATTGTGATTATAAATTGCTGATAATGATTAGGTTTTCAGCACTTATCTCATAGTTATTTTAAACCAGATAATCATTTAGTAAAGAAAGATTTGGTTTCAGTCATATATCTCCGCAATATTATCTTTGCTTTATTCATTTTTCCTAGATTTTATCTTTGTTCAAAACAACTTTCATATGCACACAAAAATAGAAGGTCATGATGCATGGGAACAGAAAGCTCAAGGCCAACCAAAGGGATACTGAAAATACTCTTACCAACATTATTGCTTAATGTTAAATGCAACGGGAGTAAAGGGGAGAGAACACAGTGGTGGTATAAGGATAAGGTGAATAATCCCAGTCTTTCAAAGAAAAATACTCAGCTACTCACTTGGGGGAGAAGTATTTCCATTAAATAAATGTATACATATATATATATGAAAAGTATGACTTTATAATGATGTCATGATTGATAAAGCAGAACATTTCGAAACTTTAAACTTTACTAAATTAATTGATCAGTAACACCTTTGTTACTGATTACTTTTTGTACCTTCTTAACCATCACCTTTATGAACACAAAACCTTTAGTCTTTAAGACTTCCTAAATTAGATCTCAGTATACAGTACTGTAAAGCTGAAAATGTTTACATTTCTATAGCACCAGTGTCTGTGGTACTTGACATTTCACTGAGCTGAAGTTGATTAGCCTTCAGAGCTCTTTAAGTCAAGTTGCAGCTGAAGTTATCATAAATTATTTCTTCTCCAGTTGTCTTCACTGATGTACAGTGTTTTATTCAAATGCTCCTGCTCCCCTCAAAAATGGGAGAGTCTTCTCCCACTGTTGATTATATTGGGTTTTGGTTTGTTTGGCAGGGTATTCTGTTTTTAGTCCATCATTATTATCCAGCCCTTTGTCTGCCAGAATTTTTTGCTTAGGTTCTTACAGCATCAAGATCAAATTGATTATATTCTGCTGTAAAATGCTTATATTTCATATAAGCTATAATGGTTATACAATATTATATGGTATACATTTTTATTAGTTGCACTATGTTTGATTTTTTATGCTTTTATTTGGCCTCAAGGCAAAAAAAGAAAAAAAATATAATTTATAGTTGTCTAAGGGTTCTGTTAAGTTGTGTAAAGGATAAAAAATGCCTTCAAAGTCATGACGAGAACATTTTAGTTTAGTCTTCAACAATGAAACATGAAAACTTGGTCTCTTGATGTGACTGCTCACTTGCTTGTTCTTACAAGTGGAGTCACTCTGCATGTGTGACAGGAAAAATTCAATATACATTCTGCAAACAAATCAATAAAAATGAATTCTAACTCTTTGTCTTTTTTCCTGCTCAGAAACAATCCAAATATTTTGAACAATGAATTCATGCTTTTCCACTACTCAAGAGGTTGCAGTCAATGTTTCCCAAGTATGCTGGTCTTAACATTTGCCAATAATCCAGGGATTTTTTTTCCCCTTTTAAGAATTTTTCAACCTCTCTTAAAAAAATCTTGGGATTTTTTATTGAGGTTTTCTGATATAGGTTTTGATCAAGGTGTCATTTGTCCAGACATTTGGTTGGGATTTTAAGAAGATTCTTGTAGCCAGCTGTAGAAGAGGACAACAAAACTCTGCATAACTTCTGTGTTCATGCACTATACTGAATTTAGTAGTTTAACATGCAAGCTCCACCAGACAAAGTAAAAGCAAATATATTTTCTTTGGGAAGGAGATAAAAAAAAAGAGACAGGTGCTTTCTCAATGTTACAGGAAGCTGTGAGTTTCCTGCGGGTTGCAAAAGGAATATGACAACAGGATACTCAGCAGTGTACAAAAGGTACATCTGAATCAGTTTCTCACTTTGATTAAGAAAGCTTAGAGAAGTTAATTCTGTAGAAAATGGATTTATAAACACATATTCCTGCCTGCAACTAGACATGGCAATTTATTATTTGATCACCAAATGTACCTTCTGCAGACAACATCTGATGCTATAGGTCCTCTTGCAAAACAGCTTACTTGTTTCCTAGTCAGATTTCTAGTCTTTGCTAATTCCTATGAATTAATGAAAAGCACAAACCTGCTACATCCTTTGAAGACTATGATCAATAGATTGAAATAATTTGGAGTACTTTGTAATCCAACTATTAAGCTGATGCTACTATTCAGCTGGGAATATAAGGGTAATGTATGTCAAATATTGTCACATAGATAAAGATACCACGTAGCCATAACTTAAAGGTATAAAGGTAAAAAGTAAAGCTTAAACGAATTGTGGCATTCAAGTTATCTAGGGATGTTGATTTCACTTTCCAGAACTATTAATTAATGTAATTTCAGGGAGGAGAAGACTTAAGAGATGAAAGCAATTCTCAGAGCAGTAAAGGCAGTTCTAGGTAAGCATTTGGAAAAAAGGGAAAGGGTCATTACCTGCAAACTATAAAATCATCCCCTCCTCCTGTGTGTCTTTAATTTATTCCTATTTGTTGACAGAAATCAAATCTCTGTCAGAGCTGGAAGTACAATTGAGTTCTCACTTCCTGGAGAATGGCTGTAATAATTACAGGCAATTATGCTTGTTTCTTCAAATTTTAGATATTCTAGTATTAAATCACTCACATAATTTAACTCAGAAAACAAACAAACAAACAAAAAAACTAACAAACAAAAAGCCCAAAACAAAACAAAAAAAACCAACAACTAAAAAAACCCAATCAAACAAAACTAAACCAAACCAACCAACCAAACAAATAAAAACCAATAAAAAAAAGAAACTTGAGAAACTAAAAAGAGAGAAAGAAGACAAGAGAGAAGAGAGGAGACAGAAATGAGACAAGAAAATTTAAAACTTGTCATACAATGACCAGTCATGCTTTAAATTATCTTAATATCATTGTTTTTCAGTTATCACTAGTTTTTTAAGGTCTGGTTTTCAATACACTAATTTTCATTCCCAAGATTATATATCTTTCTAAAGTTTTGCATATGTTTCTAACCTTTTCTAGGTCACTTTGCTTTTTATCATTTCTCAGTGGTGTTTGCAACACATTCCAATTTGGTATCATCTGCAAATTTAATTAATGTGCTGTTTACCTCATCTTCCAGATAAATTACAGATACATATTCTCAGTTCAACAGTCAAACACCATCTGCAGCTTCTCTCTATCTCTCAGGCACACCCTGCACTTGCCCTCCTACACATGTACATATTCCAGTCCATCTGGATATCTTTATACAAAACTCATGAATTGGGATAACCCTATCAGTTCCATTCTGCTCATGCAAAGATCATACCACTGCAGGTGTGCATTATTAAAGTTTTCTAAGAGATCTGCTAATTAGAGATTCTTGTCCATGATACGTAAACAATAGCCGAGATGACAGTGTGTGAACAGTTAGGGGAATATTTTCCAAAGCAGTTTTTAAAGATTATATATAAACTGGAATTTAAAGAATACCAGATTTTATTCAGTCAAGTCTTAGTTTTTCATGTTCAAGACACCAAGTATTACTGTAGACACTGGAAACTGGACAGCTGAAGTGCAGGGGGATCCCTGAATAGGCAACCTTAGAGGTCAGGGCAAGGCAATTCTGAATATATAGCCTATACACAACATTTAGTTTAGTAATATCACTGGGATATATATCTTGACAGAACTCGACTGCCTTTATAATCTTTAGGCAGAACTGGCAATGTCAAGGCATTATTCATTTCTCTACTTGCAAATGGCTGTTTTATAATGGGATGAATTGCCCTCAAAAATGTTACAGTCATTTATTTAGATACAGACATTACATATAGTCCACTCTACACTCCAGGCTTTTGAGAAGACCATATAAAAATGTTGTATATAAGAGGATTACTTGCATATATATTATAATGGGAAGCATTTCCTAACTTCCTTCCCAAAATTAACAGTCTTAATAAAAGGGAAAAAGCAAGATAATGAAAATTATGACTTTTTGTAACACTTCCTATGTAACTAGAGGTGTAATGTGGATGACAGTTGTAGCTTAAAGACTCATAAGGCAAAAGAGTTTCTGAAGTTAAAAAACACACTTTAACATAAACTAAAACATTACATTAGCAGACCTATGGGTTCAATAGCTATCTGGGGAGCCAGCAACCTATTTTAGACCCTGGTACATCTTTGCTGCATACAGAAATAGTCTAAATATGCAGAAAAAAAAAAAAGGGCATTCGTAATCATTAAGCATTTTTTCTGTAAGACATGTTTAACTCTATGTGTAGGACATCTATCTGGCCTCTTGCAAGTAAGTGCCTTGTATTTGACAAGTTCTCACTAATTTATCTCACAATGGTAATGTATTTTAATATCCTGCTATTAATTTCTTACTCTTTTTCAATTACAGTGTAATAAAGATTGCACCCGTTCCAAGTTTGCACTCTCATGGGAATGCAAGGCAGTGGCATTTGATAAATACTGAGAATAATTTGGGTAGAAAATATTTAAATTTTATGGGGTTCAAAGGAAGAATAAACTTTTGTCTGGCAATTTATAACTTTTTTTTTTTTTGTCTTGGAATCAATAGATTGTAGTATGTAGCTCTTTGCTATTGAGGAAAAAATGCAAAGTTTAAATTGTCTACATTGACAAAGAGTAACAATATGTTAGTAACCAGACAAACAGGACATCTGTGGGAAGGGTGGTGATATAGCACAGGTGACCTTAATTGCCCAGATCGGGTAAGATTTCAAGCTATCATTTAGAGAGAATGTGTATTGTATGCATTTGAAATAAAGTGTTGAAATACAGTTTTAATGATAGCAGCCACAAAAACACTTAGCATGTTCACTCAAACACAAATATTTAATCCTCTGAATTCTTTAAATCTCTGTTCTCCTTTGGGAATGAAATAACTGCAGGGCTCAATTTGTACTGGTAGCTTAATGATTAAAGATGAAAAATTCTTTGCCTATGCATCTGATTTTTATATGCCTTGTTTTACTACAAATCCTATTAAAATGAACTCTGTTTTTTTGTTGCTGGGAGTAATTGGATCCAATACTTCACAACTGCAAAAAAAGTGTTAGCTCTTGTTTTGAAGCTGGTTGCTGTAAGGGAATTGACAGTAGGGAACAAAAAAAAAAAAAAAAAAAAAGTAGGACTCCATTATGTAAAGGCATGCAAGCAAAAAGAAATTTGCTGTCTGGATTCAGCTTTCTGTTATCGGAGTATATTCAATCTCTAAATGAATGAACTTGATTATAATAAAAATAAAACTCTGTCACTTAGTCTAGCCATATCTTCCAGGATTGCCCACCTAGGATGATATACAAGTCCTCTAAAACATTTAATACTGCACTGAGTGGACACTTAGGAATTATGAAAATGGGTCGGAGACTGAAATTCTTAGATATGGTCTGTCAAGCCTGTAGTGAGAATAACACAATTACTACAGTCATCTTCTGCAATAAAACATTGATAAACATAGTTATTATGTATGACTTTCTCAACCAAAAGTGCTATATTTTATTTATTCTATTAAAAAGTATAAAATAACTTTAAAATAAGAATTCCAGATGCCTGTGTGGAATACTGAAGTGAATTCTGACAGACCTATATGTTTCTCTGACACAAAACAACCATATAAATCTTCTATACACAGCTGCAATTTAGTGAAATATGCAGTTTTCTGGTTTCCATTACTATATACAGTATAAATTCTTTCTGCTGGAAGACAGATTGTGACAAATTTGCAAACAGCATCTGTATTCATACTTTTGAAGCACTAATTTATCTGGCAATAAAAAACTTTGATTTCCCAAAAGGAGTGCCAGGCTTCAAAACTAATGCCTATTTTTGAGACTTAACTGAGTTTTCAGCGTTAGTCATTTTCTTATGAGTTACAGTGCTCCTCTGGAAAAATATACAACTTAACAGCAAGTACAGAGAGTTAAAAGGGTCACACAAAACATAAATCTGTAAGCTTACTTTATGCATGTGTATAATTTGTATAAACCAACTTCTGATTAGGTACAGTTTCTATCGGAGTAAAAGCTTTTTTTTTTAACAGCACTGCCCGAAAGAGTAACAGTGGATATCTGCAGAGTATTCCATACTGGAAAACTATTTTTATGGAATGGCCAGAAAATTAAATCAGACAGCATGCCTATGGAATTCCAAAAATACATTTAAAATCTTCTTCTACTTGGTATGTCTATCTTCTCACACTAAACATCTTACAACTCCACAAAAGCAGCTTTCACTCTTACTATTAGAGAAGTATTTCAGATAAAAACTTGCAAGGTACTTTTGTCTATCGGTTAGTGGAGGCATGTAACCTGAGAAGATTGTGTGTATATCTGTTAGAAATAATTCTGTTAAAGCCATTCTTTAAAACAGAATTTCTCCAAGGAAAATATTTATCAAGCTTTTACATGAAAACATCACAAAGGAAATTTCTGCTAAATATGTAAAAAAGCCCAAACAAGTTCCCTTCAAAAACATTAAAATACAACCCTCTCTCAAAACTGTCGAACTAGAGAAACTTTAAAACCTCATTTTTTAAACGTAGATGATTAGATATAAGCCTATATATGTGAATTATCCATAAAAAAAGATCCTTTTCTATTGAAATAGCCATTCAATAGATGAAAATAACATTAGTAACACCTCCAATATGCAACAAACCCAGATTCTGGGTGTAGGTGTTTCTTTTGCTTACATTGTCAAATAGTTCCCCTAAATTAACAATATTTTCCCTATTTCAGATTTTCTTCAGGTGAGTTGTTAAATATAAAATATTCTCACACAATTGGTAATTTTATTTTTTTTTAATTGAAATATATTCTGTACAGAATATGTGACTCACAAGATAGTCATACAGAAAGGGTTGTGGTAGGCTTAAGCAACTTCCATTATTTTTAAGAAAACAAACATTTGTATAGAAAGTTTTTAATTTAGGACAGTTTTTACAGAAGGCAAGGAACTATGAACTGTAACAGAGATTATTCAGACATAGGTACTGAGAAGAATGGTAAAAATGCAAGAGGAAAGATAGTAGACAAATTTAGAGCTGGAAATAGTCCAAGAAACTGGTGAGGGATAAAGAGAAATTATTTTCTTCAAGTCTGAATAACATAAAAAAATTAAATCTTTCCTTATTACCAGCTGTCTTCAGAAAAGGGGTTGATGTATCCAGAACATAACAAACCAGACACATAAGAGACCCTTGACTGGACACTCAGTCTTTTCTACAAGATGAAATTTTCTTTCCTGAAAATTTGATCCCATAAATTCTCAGCACAAGGAAATACTACTGGTTTCAGGACTGTATTTATGACTTGCTCTGCCACAGGTACTGGGGCAGTTTTCTTTTCTGTATGTCATAGAAAGACTTGTAGCCCATGTTACCAAGCAAATGAAAACAGAGGTTACTGGTACCAAATATGTAACAAAGCTTCATTATGAGAATGAAATATATATTATTACTATAATCTGTAATTGCAATCACTTCACAGATAGGAGTTTGAAAAACATATGTTAGCTAAAATCTTTGGCTATATGTACATCTATGAAAACGCTAATGCATATCTCTGTATATACTCAAATATATTATCTGCATGGTGTATAATCTGCCATAACAGGTATCTGTACCACACTTTTATTCAGCAGGAGGTATAACTGTGAAATGGGAGCCAACTATCTCAAACCAGACTTGTTACCTATACGGAGCAACTGATTTCTAGATTACTAAACTTTTAATGGTAATGTGACTTTAGATATCGGTTTTTACATTTCCAGATGATTTCCAACAGCTGTACAAGACTTTCAGATGATAAAAGACGTGGCAATCAGGAAAGATATCTAGGGAATTTCAAGGGGTATTTTATCACCGTTTCTAGACCTCTTAGTCTGAACTAATCAGACTGGATTCACAGCTGATGAAGGCTCTTGAGAAAAGTCATATGAGGAGCAGCAGAAGGACCTGAGGTTGTTTGTCCTTGAGAAAAGGAGGTTAAGAGACCTTACTGCTTTTTACAACTACCTGAAAGGAGGTTGTGGTGAGATGGGGGTCAGTTTCTTTTCCCAAGTGAGAAGAGATCAACAAGAGAAGCGGCCTTCATTTCAGGGCAATCCCATGCCAGGGGAAGTTTAGATTGCATATTAGGAAAAATTTCTTCACTGAAACAGTTGGCAAGCATTGGTATATGCTGCCCAGTGAAGTTGTTGCATCCTCATTCCCAGAGGTATTTAAAAGACAAGTAGCAGTGGCACTTCTGAATATGTTATTTTGGTGGGCATGTCAATGCTGGGTTAATGGTTCAACTTGATGGTCTAAGGGTCTTTGATGTCGCTTTGAATTTCTAAGCCTTCTGATAAGCTGTAGTTCAGAGTCAGTTTTCCCATGTACAAGTATGTAAACAACAGGGACAGTTCCCTAAACATCCCGCATGTTTTCGTTCCTTCTGGTGGGACGAGTTTCTTTGACAAGCATATGTAGTAGCCAATGTGTGTGTAGAAATACCCTTCCTTTTNTTAGGAAAAATTTCTTCACTGAAACAGTTGGCAAGCATTGGTATATGCTGCCCAGTGAAGTTGTTGCATCCTCATTCCCAGAGGTATTTAAAAGACAAGTAGCAGTGGCACTTCTGAATATGTTATTTTGGTGGGCATGTCAATGCTGGGTTAATGGTTCAACTTGATGGTCTAAGGGTCTTTGATGTCGCTTTGAATTTCTAAGCCTTCTGATAAGCTGTAGTTCAGAGTCAGTTTTCCCATGTACAAGTATGTAAACAACAGGGACAGTTCCCTAAACATCCCGCATGTTTTCGTTCCTTCTGGTGGGACGAGCTTCTTTGACAAGCATATGTAGTAGCCAATGTGTGTGTAGAAATACCCTTCCTTTTATCCTATGAGAAACATCTATGTAGAAGTATAAATAGTTAAGACGCCATTAAACTTTCTTTTTGCTTCCCCTTTGATCCCTGCGTGTCAGTGTGAGTTTGTCCTTTTGCTATCAGTGCGACACTTTTCCAGTATAAATTGTTCTATAATCCTATGAATTTACAATCAATGGAGAGAGGTAGGTACCTCCAGAAGTTTATTATGAGGTATGTCAAAATGATATTTGTGATGTGCAGCTGATGTCCACAATGTGAGGATATGACTAGATATGCTGATCCACTAAGTATCCAGGTGGTAGCCCTGGTCGCTCCAATAGCTACCTTCCCACTCATGCATTTGGCACTTGTTTCTATAAAAATATAGGAACTGAAACATGAATAGTGAATTATCAGATTGAATTCTAACATGGGGCCAAGGCATGTCTGGGACACAAACTGAAACATGCACAGAGTTTCAAAGGTGTTCCCTCTAGCTGAAATTTAACTATAGGTTTCGACACTGAAATAACTTTCCAACTCACATGCTTCTAACTCTGACCCCTAAAATGTTTCATACATGACTGACTCAGAAATAGAAAGCTAAGTTTAAATGTCAAAAATAAATATAATTAATGCATCTTAAGTGTGATTCATGTAAAAAAATATTTTGGAAGTTGTGAGTTACAAATTTTGTCAAGACAAACTTCTCTTTATAAACGCCTCATGGATATTCCTGATTTTGCTTTTATCATCTCTTAGACATAGGAAGGTAAGATATTCCTTTTTCTTTGTATTAGCTCATGTTATATTGACTTTTAAAATGCTTGACCTTTACTACTGCAACTATTCCAGTTCTGTATTTACATTTCCGTGGGTAATAAGCAGACACCACATCTTCATATATCCAAAGGTAAGCACAAACTGCTGTTTGGTTTGAAAATAAAGAAAAAAAAAATCCTTTTAGCTTCTATACCCCCAGGCTTTAGAAATCAGAATTAACGAAGCTTTTACCCATTCCAGAAATGCCTAGTGCCTCACAAACTGAAAGGATGTCAATTTAGTGCTCATATGCCTCTAGTAACCATATTAAACTGAGAAAGGAAAAATAATCTTTATAGAAAATGTATCTTTTTCTTTTTAACATTCACCCTTGGCTACAGCATATTTTGATGGAACTCTACTTACACAAATGTATTATATGAATACAAATTTGATCACCCTAGGATGCAGAGCAGAAGTATGGTATAAGGTTGTGCAGAATTGCTTACATAGAAATACAGCTTAAGAGCTGGAGACAAGGCTCCTTCATGACCTTTCCTCCCTGTTTCCATTTCATGATCCAGATGTATGGATATAGGAGTATTGATAAGAAAAATGTCTCTCAAGGCTCAGGTGAGTGTCAGAACATTGCAGGACTCTGGGCATCCTTGGCCATTGGGAATCACAGCAGGTATACATGACACGAGTTACCTTTCTTCATGCCTCAGATACGAGAACAGTATTCACACTGAATATTGTGTGCAGTTTTGGTCAGCACCATGTAAGAAAGATATGAGGTTATTAAGAGTGTCCGAAGGAGGGCAGTGGAAATGATGAAGGGACTGGAGGGGGAGCAGAATGAGGAGCAGCTGAGGTCGCTTGGTCTGTCCAGCCTGGGGAAGAGGAGACTCAGGGGAGGCATCTCTGCAGTTACAACTTCTTTGTGAAGGGGAGAGGAGAGGCAGACACTGATCTCTGCTCTGTCGTGATCAGTGACAGGACACATGGGAATGGCCTGAATCTGTATTAGGAGAGGTTTAGGTTAGATATTAGAAAAAGGTGTTGGGGCACTGGAAGAGGCTCCCCAGGGAAGTGGGCACAGCACCAAGCCTGGCAGAGTTCAAGAAGCATTTGAACAACGCTCTCAGACACATGGTGTGACTCTTGGGGACATCCTGTGCAGGGCCAAGAGCTGTACTTACTGATCCTAATGGGTCCCTTTTAACTCCCCATATTCTCTAGAGGATTTTAAACCTTGACCTAGGAAGACTAATTGCAAATTTTCATTATCCCTTCTTAAATTTTCTCACTATGTACTTCAGGTTTAACTTGACTCATAAATTCAGGTCCATCATATTATAAACAGTTTTAAGGCTAAGATAACAGAAGTCTTTTTTTTTTAATGAAATACTTTATAAGATTTTAAAATTCAAACAGCTATCTCAGCTATTTGAATAGTGAAGATCAAAAACCTGTATCCATGCTGCTTTTTTAATTAAAATTTTACCCAAAGGAAAACAGTATTCAACAGTATGCCAGTTTCCTCTCTCCAGAAATTGTATAGTGAATTGTTTGCACATACCATAAGGTGCCCCAGCGTCTTGGGTTTTCATATGGTAACTGGCTGATCTCTTTTTCCTGCTGTTATGATTTTGACCTGAATTAATTGATATTAGTAATAGCATTCAGACTGTACTGATTCTCTAAACAGGTAGCAAAAACAAAAATGTGAAGGACAAGGTCATAATGTGGATTCACTTGCAGACAATGTGTCATTGGTTTAATGTCACTCAGGGAGAAAACTCACTGGATTCACTAAAATACAAAAGCAACTTCTGGGAACACTAAAACTCTAATTTTTTTTCTATAAGCACCATATTAAACCAAATTTAGTTAAAGATTGGCAATTGCTATACAAATATAAAGCAGTTTTAAGTTTGAAAATACTGAGTAACTCTTTTTTAATGTTTCTATATGACATAAAACATATCTTACAATGTCCAGAGAATCTTCATTTCAAAGCACAAAAAGATTGAAGAAATTAAACTAACAGGAAATGGAAAATTTTATTTAAAAAGTGCTTCATTGTACATATATTCATTAAAATAATTCAAATTATGACAAATGCAGCAGTATGTCTTTAGAGGTATTGCAAAAAGCATGATATTGGCTAAATCTCAGTCTGCCATTTTTATTATGATGTTAATCATTGGTTTATTCAAATAATTTAAATACTTTATCTGTTTCTCTCTGAAGTCTTTTTTGTCAATAATAATAAATATAAAAGTTCTACTAAAAGCACTTCTAGATTGGTCACTGAATTAGCAGGAAGAGGATGAATATGGAACTGAAATATAAGGCCAATAAACAATGAGAAAAATGTGCAGAGTAGAAATGAACAATTAAGGCAAAAAAAAAAAAAAGCAAGTTAATGAGACCCCCACAAAAGTGAAAAGCTAAAAACTATTAGAAAAAATATTGAAGATCATATCACTTAATAAAATAAGTACTAAGAATGATATTTTGTCATGAAATAGAGAGATGACATAGCTGTTTAAATACCCCCTTGCTCCTCATTCCTTTCTGTTGCCTCATCTTTATTTTATGTTTTGGCTTTTAATTTTCCTTAAGCTTAAACAGAAGACTTCCACCCTTTTCTGATTATGTCAATGCTTACATTAATTTTTTCACATCTGCTGTCCTTCCCCCTTTGTTATTTCTCCGCATTTCTCTCATTTGCTACTCTCTAAATTTCCTCATGTGACCTGCTATATAATTTACCTTTTCATAGCAACATAATTTACCTTTTCATATAATTTTAGACAAGTGCTTGACATTATTAAGTTAGAATTCCAAAGAAATATTTGGAATTATTATAAGGCATTATTATAAAAATCTTTAAAATAATAATAATCATAATAACATTATGTGGTTTTCCCTCCAGATGTCTCAATTCTTCATTTGCCTCAAATGAGTATGGTACGTGTTCTTTAAATCCTACCTTTCTTAATTAATTATTCTACAATTAGAATCTCTAATAATTTACATTTAACACTAGATGCTGGAAAACGTGGGTTTAAAGACTCACAAAAAGTCTTGGCTGCATATCAAAGCAGCTGCAACAGGAATTATTGAACTTTTATTACAAATGGCTTTATATTCCTAGGAAAAAATCGCAAATAAGTTTAGAAAGAAGAGGTGAAAAAGCCCATTTATCTTGTTTTCCTTTTCTTTCCTTTATACTTTAACAGGAACCTGACTGGTGGGGGCCCAAATCCCATGGAAAACAAATCCAGGCCCAATTTCAGAATAAATAGGAGCAAATGTACAGCGCAATGCTAGAAGTCTCTGATGCTGTATTAATAGTTACAGAGTGGATGGGTTACTTACTGTTACTTTCTCTACCACATATCACAACACTAATTGCTGTTCAGATAGATTGCATTATGGCACACAGAATCTTTCACTTATTGAATCCATAAATAAATAAATATGCCCAGGGCATACCAAAGTAAACTTTGACATCCTAATAAGACTAGCAGAAGAAAAGCACACTTGACATTTAAATTGTCTTGAAAGATCTAATGAAACCAAAATACATATAAAAACACCCCAAACCTTCAGTGTTCACTGCTTTGTTGCTGGAAGACACAAATATTTATCATTTTTTTAAACATGCTTACAGAAAGAAGAAGAATAAAAATCAGACTGGTTTCTTGGGAAAATTAAGTGATGGCGGTATTTGAGACAAAGATCTATGCCTGCAGTCATCAGGAAAGGTGTGACTTGGGAATAAATACATGGAAGCAATATTTCATCATCATTTTCTTAGTTTTTTGCAGAACTTTTGTTGGTGAACAGCTATTCCATTAAAGGAAATGTCCTTTGGTCTTTTCATGGAGATACAGAAAAGTCTCAACAAAACTAGAACTTAGGGGAGTTCTGAAAGTAATTCTGCAGTTTCACCATAGCTACAATGTCTTGTGACTGTGTAATTGGGGTTCCAGTGGAAAGACTGACAGATACAAATTTATCAGTGCAACAATGAAAGAAGTTTGTAAGTCTGGATGAAGGAAGATCCTGCTCACTTTCATAGCTGATAACAACTGCTAAGATGAAATGCATAGATGTACCATTATCAAAGGGCACATTGCACACGAAGTTTCACTCAAAATTTAGAGACGTGTAGGTCTGCTTAAAAGATTGGAATTGTACTGATATAATCTATATGTGGACATTGCATCTAACACAACTAATCTACAAATGGGGACTAAATTCCTTAGATTCACTCTGACTCACCTGTGCAGCGCTAACGGCCTGGCCCTGTGTAGAAAAACAGCAACAGTCCAAGTCAGAGTCAGTGCACTCCCAACTAAGTGAGGAGATGAAGAGGTTATATGTTAGAGTTTATTTTGGGTGAGTCTTTATTAAAGTAAAAAAAAAAAAATCTCATGTTTTTATTTACAGAAAAATATGACTTTTATATTTTGCAGCTGTAAGCCAATGACATTGCCTTAAAGAATGCATCCAGCAGATCAATCTGAATGAATCTCTTAGCTTGGTTCATTTACTTGCTTGCTTGTCTTTTTTTTTTTTTTTTTTTTGAGGAGTTGGGGGAGAAGCAGACAGGGCAGGACACTGCTATGTTGTTACTGGGGGAAGATTTTTTGTCATGTAAAGATAAAAGTGATAGTAGCACATTTACAACACTGTATACAGCAGTGTTCCAAGACTGAGAAGTTATGCAGTATTACCTGCAGACTTGAAAAAGAAAAACTTCTGCATATGAAAAGATAATGTGTTTTCATATGCACCATACACTTTAACATCTGCCCACACAGAATTGTCTTTCTTAGTGATGTTTAGCTATAAATTTAAGTTGAAAATAGGCACCCTAAAGATAAAATACGTGCATAATTTATTGTGTTGAGATTCTACACATCCAAAACATGCATTCAATATTTTTTTTCTCTGTTTAAAGATGTTTGTTTAAAAGACTGTTTCTTTCAGGTAGAATTACTGCATTGACCCATTTGCACCTTTAAGGACGCTCACTTTCTCTAAAATTACAAGAATTGTCAAAGGCAAAACTTGTAGGACCCCCAGTACATTGCAAACAATATAGTGCCTCCATAGAGACATTCTTACTCCAGAACATCTTAAGATGTAGACTGCATTTATGAAGCCTTGTTTCTTAATTAATAGGGTGAATTTTGAACATAGTGTATGACGTTGGTCAGGCAAGTCCTGTCAGCATCAATGGGAGTAAAATATCTTAGCATAGCTTTGAAATTTTACCTTTAACTAATATCAAAAGAGCTTTATTCCCCAGTGATCACATACTGTATAGCATGTATAAAATCAGATTAATTGAAATATTCTTTCTTAATGAAAGTTTTAATTGTGTATTGCTTGCACTAGATAAATTATAATATTTTCCTTGCAAACAACTTTTAGCCATTTAGTACCTCTCCATGTAGCTTCTTCTCCTTTTCCAGGATAACAAAGCCTTGCATAATGTTTTACTATTATCTGGAAAAGCAGGAAGGAGGAACGTAGGAGAAGGGAACACATGTAACCTCACCCCTGATAAGCAACAGTTGTGTTAATTAACCAATACAGCCTTGCCCCTGATGAGTAACAGCTATATCCAATTAGGATGAGTGAGAGAAAAGAGGGGGTTAGCTGGTAAGGGGCAAAGCTTCATGGACCAGGAACCTTGAAGAGCATGAAGGGGAAAGTCATGGAGCAGGGTCCTGGGGGAAGGGGATCACTGCTGTGAGGTCAGTCTGGGTCTGCAGTTGGAACCTGCAGTCACAGTCTGGCTGGGTCAAAGCCTGCATTCAGAATCTGCAAGCCAATCTATGCGTTCATAGTTTAGCAGGAAATAAGCAGCAGTCAGAGGCTGCAAGGGAAACCTGCAGTAGGAGCTTGCTGCAGCCAGAGGCAGTGAATAGTTAGAGTCAGGCTGGCTGAGCTGTGAAGAAGAATAAACCAAGACCCTTTTTACTCTATGTTTAACAAGAAGTCTGTGCCTTGGCTCATTTTTACCCTCTAATAAGAGGGCTGCTGTAACAGATGAAGCTTGTTGGACAATGAGAAAAGCAGTTGTGCTGCAGGTATATGTGAAAGCATTTGTAAGTATTATATCTGAAAAAGGTTTAGAGTAGAATGAAATAATAAAATATTTTAAAGATGATAATGTTTTAGGTAACTTCTTTTAATATTTAGCTAAGAAGATTTCTCTGCAGGGGGGTAGACAGCATTGAAAATAACTTTTGAAGGGAATTCTGAATGTACACCCTGAAAATTCAGGTTTTTTTAGGCATTTTGGTTTAAGCATGTTGATCCACTTACTCAAAATTGTCCAAGGCATATATAGGTAAGCTAATGTACTATCTGCTAATGACCAGTGAATTTTGGCTTAATGATTGACATCTAAGTTCTGGTTTTTATTTAGGTGCATGTGGTATTCTTCCACTGGTATTTCAGTAGGTTAAGCGTGAATGAAGGTGCTCCTTTTAAGGGAGTTATTATATTACAGTATTTCTTGGCATGTCTGAGAATGAGGTGTTTCAAGATGGAGTTATCAATTTCTCAGGTAAGGCTGCAAAAATTTAAGTAAATGTTCTGTGGGAAAGTAATCAGGACAAGGAAACTCTACTACTTTGAAGAAACTTGAAGTAATTTTTTCCAACTTGGTTATAATAAAATAGAAGTCTCAGTTGTCTGATGTTAGCAGGAGACATGATTCATAGTTAATGGTTGCTGACAAGAGGCAACCTGCTGCAATCGCATATATGCATTCTCCCAAATTTACTTGAGGATAATTAGATCCTTTCCTTTGATTTTGACAGGCTTTGAATCAAGACTATACTGATAAAAAAATACAGTAATGCACAAATTTCACTTGTTTATGCTTTGTCAATTTTTTTTTTTTTTATGGATAGCCTATACATATAGTATAGTAGTTTGAGATACTTCTTACTTGGGGGAAAAGCTTGTCAAAAAATCAAACCACCTCTAACAAACAGATAAAACCAAAAATCCGCTAATAATTAGGTCACTCAAAACTTCATAAATGTCAAAAATTACTTAGCTTACCTGAAATTAACTCAAGCAGAAACAATTCTGGCTTCCTGACACTGATTGCATTAAGGAGAAAAATTTTTATAGGGATGAACTGTTGATGATACTCTCAGACAAAGCATTAACACAATCCCCCATAATTACAGGACTGTGTGTCATCTTCTCTTTGATGGATTTGGATTGAGATGGCACTCTGAATATATTTTTTATGTAATTTTTTTAAGGAACAGCTCTTTTCTATTTGTGTTTAATTCCTCTTGTTTTTATATTAAACCACATACTTCTTCTTGACATTCTTTGCTTCACTCTTCAAGTAGTGAAATTGAGGCAAATACAATATCTATAAATTTGGGCCAGCACTTTTACTTGGAATGTGGTTGTTTGGTTTTCGTTTGTTTTGTTTTATTTTTCCAATTAAAATTAATTATACATTTAAGTATAGAGTTTGATAGTCACAACATCCATCCATCCAACCCTCCAGGCTTTCTCATGTGTGCACACACTCACACACAAGCACATCCATATTTTTTATGCTGCACTGTACACACAGAATAATAGTCTATGTATTTTGTACACTTTGCTCTTTATATATATGCACTTGTATCAGTCTCTGTGCAGAGTGCTGGGTTTGCCCTATGTAGAACCCACTGAAGGATGTGGCTGGGCCTCAAAGCCAAAGGGGTGATCCCCTAGAGTAAACAGGCTTAAGAAAGGGCAAAAGATCACAGAGGACAGGAGAGTGAGAAACAAAAAAAAGAAAAAAAAAAAAGTTTTAGAAGAGAGAAAATTGTCAATTTGAATTATTTGGATTGTGGAAAATCTAAGCCAAAAACTGCAAACACTTACATGAGCAAAAGATTATTTGGGGACGTTGTGGAAGTTAAATAGCTGGAATTATACGATTTCAAGGACCATTATTACAGAAATCTATATACTTAGAAGGGGAAATTAATCCTTCGCCTCAGATTAGCTGTCTATATCTTACAGTAAGTGCATCAATTTTATAGGAGAGAAAAGAAAAATCGGGGAAAAAAATTACGATAATGTCTTCTGTATCATGTACCTCTTCTACAGAGAGTGAGAAAAATTATATGGTCTGATGTCCACTTCAGTCTGAAAAACTGAGTTTAGAATCAATGTGCTTTTTCATGCACTGATATGAAGTGAAATAACCTGTTGAAATAACAGATGCCTTTGATTTTCATATTTCCACTTACAGAATTTTTCAGACTGACAGAATTCCTTGTCTAGTTCCAACTTCTCTATGTGGTGATTTAGTTGTTAAAGTAGCTTGACTGTAAAGGCAAGTAACAGTTTTCTTTTACTGCTGTAGAATTCCAAACAAATAAAAGGAAAAATCATTACATGTAACATATTTAAACAAAAAGCTGCAAGTAACTAAGATCATGATTTTTTTTTTCCCCAATCATCCGTACAGTTAAATATGTGTAAAAAAATCCAAGCACCTAAAAATTAACTTTGCTCAGTCTGGTCAAGGTGTGATTTTATGTAAATAAATATTATAAAACAGGGTGTCCTAAACATTCCAGTATCATGAGGCTATTCCTATCAATAAGGAGTGTCATCATTATTTACCTTATCTCTCTTAATAAATATAGATTAATCAGAATAACAAATAATTAGCTTTTTAAATTGTACATTCAAAAATAACCTGTTTAACTTGAAAAACACACCTGAACATGATCTCTTAGCTTGTTCTGTGTGTCATACAAGTATTTTTTTTTTTGAGTGGGCTTTTTTTTTTGTTTGTTTAATTGACTTTTTCACAGAGTACACTACAACATGCCTGAAACCTGTTCTATTTCTTTGTGGTGAATAATTTTACACTGCTTTCAAGCAATTGTAGACTTGTGTGTTTCTGTTGTGTTCTTCTTGCTAGGAAATTAAGCTCTGAAGTAACACCTTCCCATAACACTGGCCATGCTATGCATAAGCAAATACCCAATTTGAATTAGAGGTGGGGGAAAGAAGATAAGATGTTTTGAAACAACAGATAATCAATGCAGGAGTCTTCAATTCTCCCCGGGTTGTATAACATTGCAATGTATTATCAGCCTCACTCAGCTATTTATTCTTCCCCAGAGTACCTCAACTCCTGATTAATTTAGAAGTACTTTTAAAGTTACAGTTACCAAAATGAAATGTATTTAATATCTGACTTAACTGCTTTAAGGTTGTTCCAAGACACGTGTATGTAAAAAAAAAAATGAATTGCATATAAAAATTTAAGACAAATTAGGGGTGGTTCTTTTTTTTTTTTTAGCTTTCTCTGAAAACTCTGATGAAACAAAGATTAAAGCCATGTGTAGAGAGTTTCTTCAGACCAGAATTTATATTCATTGGGTTTGGGCAATACTAGAACTACATTTGTTGTGGCTGGATTTAGAGGTTGATTGAAATTATGGACTACACTAGAAACAAGAAAATAGTGTAAAACAAAAATCTCTGATATTAAGATTTTATTTTTCCAAATACATAAAGGTGGATTAATTATTAACATTACCAGTGTTAGTATGAACATAGCCATTATATATTTGTCTCTCTCAGTGGAAGGATGTTAAAATTAGGATTTTAAGCATGTTAAGATAAGACATGCTTAAAAAGACCATTTTCTCATTCTATTACAGAGGAGCCTTTGGCATGACTCTGTTCCTGATTTGGCATTAATTCTTTGAATTTATGTAGAATTCAGCTTGTTGGCAGGTAAAAACTTCAGGCAACTCTGCTTAAATTTTTCTCAAAAAACTTTGTAAAAGAATTTTAAAAATTACCATCAAAATGCAGCAGCCAAAAAAAAAATTTGTGGAACAATACTTTGAAAGAGACCTTTAGTGTAATGGAAGGAATAAAATAAGGATATGAGAAATTAATTTAATCATAAATCATAGTAAGGTGTAGTCTGAGTATAGCTAAAGGCTATACCTTACTGTAGGCTTCAGATGTTCCTAAAATCTTATGCTGGTTTCCTGTTGAGGAAGACCAATGCAAAGCATCCTTCTGGGCTATAAAAGCAAAATGGTAGCCTACTTTCTCCAGAAGCTTTTGCTTCTTAAGCAATATGTAGTAAAGCCTTTTTAGTTTACGTTCTAGACTGTATGTGTATATTGCCTGAAATTGTGATTCTATCTGAAACTTTTCATGTAAAAAACCCCAACCCACTAATAATAAATATGAATCACATTACTAAAAAGAACACCTTCAAAATTTTTCACCAAGATCCAATAATGATGATACTTCTGAAAATTTAGCAGAAAAATTACTTTGATTTCTCCAGCCATGTCCTGGTTTAGACAAACAAATATAGAAATATAATATCTATTCAAAGCACACATCTTCCCTTGAACTCTTTTGCTACTAAATCAGATCAGAACAGAAAGGTCCTAGCAGCCAACCTCAACAAATTTGTGTTTCATTAATATGAATCCCGCGATTAGTGCCCTTAGTCGCTGTTCTGCTGCAGCTCAAACAAACAAAGGAGAGCAGAAAGTGTCTAACTTTTTAAAAAGTCATAGTGCTGAGCCTCTTCATTCACAGGCAAATATTACATTTCACAAATTATTGTGCCAGAACAAATAAATGGTTGTTGATGTGAAAATAAATCCTAAAGCAGAAGAGAGAAAAACATTACTCACTTGCCTCATTTTGTGTATCCCTTATCTAAATGTCTATCAGTTTTCTTTAGAGTGAATAGACAGAAATAAGAGGTTTTAATGTGATTCCACTATGTATTACTTGAATGACTACAGATATCTATAGTTTGTTTAGATAAATGTCATTCAAGATATCTGCAGACTTCTGGATTAGGAAGATGAAGTAAAAATGACCAAAATCAGAAATCATTCATTGGACAATCTAGCTAACACTTTGTCAAATCACAAAGGATCATTATTCAAAAATACATCAAATGTACAACAAATGCTGAAATTACAAGTTTTGTGAGCTTTAAGATGTCTTATATTATTTGCCTTGGTATGAAAGTCAAAACTTGCTACACGTAAAATGTGAATGAATTCCACTGAGTACTGAAACCCTGTAGATAATAATTTTGGATTAGTTTTACTTTTCCCAGTATTAGTTCCTTTAGGTTTTTCATAAGCAAACATACTCACCTGAAAACCTGATTTGAATGAGGAGAGAAAAGGCAAAAAAAAGAGAAAGTTTTGGAGAAAGTATTAGCTTTAATAGATATCAGTTTGTGTTGCTATGTGTCTCGTGCACTGAAGACTCAGGTGGGACAAATTGGAATTGGGAAACAGACAGCAGTAGCCACAAATGGGCAATTGTTTTGAGTCATTAACCATTAACATTTCAGTCTCTCACAATGGGATATATATTTTAGAAAAATACTGAGTTCTTAATCCCCCAAAACAGACTCCTCTTAATCATGTAACTTACATTGCCTATTTTAGAATGGTGATTATTTTTTTGTAATTATTTGATGTGAATGGTGATTAATTTTTTGTAATTATTTGATGTATCTTAGACTTTAAGTGGTTCTCCTTGTAGTTATAGGACTATTATTCCTGCTTGGACAGATACCTTCAGTTTCAGTATCATTGTTTAAAGGAACAATGTTGTGTAAAAACATTTTATTTGAAAAGTTATAGAAATATAGACTGAAGAACTATTTTTACATGGACTGTAAAAAGAAGATATTTGAGTGACTTACAGAGGAACATAATAGATTTTTTGTAAAATTGCAGAAATCACTGTTACATAGGGTTGAAGCTCTGGGATATACTCGTCCAAATGGTAAATGGTTTCTCTTCCCTGAGCCAAAACATACCCATGCCACACAGACTTGTATTTTCAACTGGCGTTTCAAACATGAATCAGGTTCATACAAAGCAATGATAGCTTTGTGGTAGATCTAGAAGAGAAGCTTTACATGTTCTTTACACCTAATGTGACAGGGAACAGGTGTTTCCTAAGGAGCATACCTATTTAGTTCATGGGAGGTATAGCTGGACATATTCAGCTTGTAATATTCTGAAAACTTTTCATAGTAAACCTGATTAACCATTGTAATTGTAATTATTTACCAGATGACACATACAAACTGGTTACAGACTCTTATACAGATTAGCATCTTCAAAAAATTCTTTAAAAACTCAAACTCCAGAGAGTTTTACATTTTCTGTTATGTTTGCCATACTAGACTTTCTAAAGTGTTCTAGTCATGTATGTTCCCTTCCACAGATTTGTGAAGTACAAATATCTTTAAACTGTTTTAATCTCAATGCCGTAGATAATCACAGCCATCATTTTTCTTTATATACTTTTACCCCCTCACAGAGTATTTTATTGATATATTCTCAGACTTAGGAATTATGCTGTCTGTCTTTGAACAACCAGATTTGGGCCACAGCAAGACAAGAGCTGAATCACTGACGGGAATTAAAAAATTCTTTTTGTTTGGTTTTGGGTTTGTTTGGTTGTTTTTTGGTTTTTTTGTTTTTTTTTAGGGGGGGGGTGTCTTTTTTTTTTTAATGTGACTTCCATGCAGGTGTGAAAATCACATTTGGCATTGGAAAGATAGGCACAGAGCTTTGCTCTTTCTAGTAGTGCAGGTACATTTTGTTCTTAGAAGGATAAATTAGATTACTTGATCAACTTCCTTGCAGGCAGGCAGCATGGAAAAGGTTATGCATACATTAGGAAACTAAATGTGCCTCTGATCAGCCTCCAATGCACAGACAGGTCCAGATCCACACTGCTGAATGCCTTTCCACCAGTAAAGAGTGGCCAAAGGCAAATTGCCTCTTCATGATGATCCTGGGCCATGGAAACTCCCAGGTAAAGTCTGGAATTTGTGTAAAAGATTGCTAAATATCCTGGTGGAAAACCTGAGCTTCAAGCTACTTTACGAAGTTGGCAAGGGTAGGCAGCAACACATTTGTGCTGGTGCTCAGAAACAGTTTAATTTGTTAGCATGGGTGCAGTTTCACTGTCTCCTGCTTCTTCCTGTGGTAATTTGTTTTTTGAACATGGAAATATTCTAAAACAAATAACAAAGTCTGACATGAACATAGCTGAGTAAAATGTGATGTTTTCTGATAGATGAGACATCAGTGTAGATCCAACGATCCCTTTTTGGCATTAACCATTATGGAATAGGTTTTTTCAAGAATTAATCATCACACTTAACTGCTTTCTGTCACATATTCAGAGAACATAGAGAAATAGATAAAATGCTGTGTCTCAGTTTACCCTTTCTAAGACAATACTTCCTGACCTCACAAAAGTGCTGTGATGGTCATGCTCTGGCTTTTCAGAATTGTAGGAACAAGAGCTTCAAATTAGTGGTATAGCTGGTCATTTGAATGCAAATTCATGAGAGCTACATACTCAAAACCTGTCTACAACATTGCTTCTCTTTATTGAGATGACTTTGGCATCACTGGTCTTTACATTTGATGAGGCGTGCTTCTGTTTAGGAATTCTAAAATGATGAGAAAAAAAATCCGAGATAAAAATTCAGGACAAATACTTATAGCTTTTCATGGGTCAGTGCTATGTATCAAATCAATGAAATGTTTGCTGAAAACCCATAGTAAATGGCAAATCAATTCACCAACTGCTTCAGCAATGTTTTCATCCCAAGCCTATGCAGCCAAGTGATTAGGTACATACTCGTTATTTTATGCCTATCATTTCAAGGAGTCAATGAGTAATGTCTCTTAATAATTTGAGAATATGAAAATAAAACCTTAGCCCAAGTCATTCATCTCTGGAAAAAAATATGACTTGGCTGGAAAATCCAGAGAGCAGCTTAACAAGGTAGAGAGAGGCCATCATGAATTAGATGATGCAGCTTCTTTGACAGTATTACAACTAAGATTTAGACAACAGTTCTTACATTTCTTCACAGCATGCTCTGAGATAAAATTAATTTAAGAACTTCTGAAAAATTTCAAATATTACCTAAACAAACAAAATGCTTTTAAAAATTTACATGACAAACAAGCTAGGTAAAGTTTTTAACTGTATATATAGGTGAACTGTCATTGCAATGCATTTTGTTAATGTCTAGTAACAATTACTTAGAAATTAATTATGTCTGAAATACCTAGGACTGCAAAAGACATCCTGGGTAATGCAGTTTATTATTGCATGGCAATTCATCCTTGTCTCTTACAAGATCCTTCTACAAAAACATATCAAATTCTTAAAACTGACTAGCTTCTTTTGTCATCAAAGGTTTCCATTAGGCAGTTCCAAAATCCTCTTTTACTGAAGAATAAAGCCTTTTTTTCCTTTCTTAACTCTACTTTTAGTCTATTTAAATACATTTTTTCCAACAGAATTTTAATTGTCTATTATTTGCCAGAGAAACTTGTCATCTACTGGTCAGATGGATTTGGGGCTGAGCCATACTCCGTGTTTACATCACGGACATTTCAGAACTTAAAATCAGGGGAGGTGGTTGTTCATATATTCTTCCAGCTCCCTGAAGACTGCATTTTGTATCAAGCTTTCTCCTGCACTGTCTGCATTCCTTTGCAATCTAAACCTTGCTGAAATATGCCCACCATATGAACATGTCTTTTGTGTCCTGCAAGGACAGCTGTAAAGCCAAGGTTCTTCTCAGCTAACCTAGTGTATTGTCTCCTACAGGGCTGGAGTTGCTGATAAGCCAGTCTCCACTCTGCTAGTCTTCTCTGAAGTTGCTCTAGTTTGGCTTCCTTTTTCCCTAGCATGCAAACTCTTCTGAGCTCTCCAGAAGGATTTTCACCAATGTCTTGATAAACAGCAATAATAACTCACACAATTCCTATGTATCCTTTGACTGAAAAGAGGAGGCCCATTTATTTTGTAGTCAATTCAATGATCTGGTTGAAAAAGATGGAGTTTTCACCAGCAGGGCTTGTAATAGTGCCCACAGTTATAAAGAAGGGTATAAATTTCTCCCAGAACTACTCCTGGACTGAAGGATATTAAAAAAATTTTTAAAACCCCCTAAGTAATAAATGGTCCAAATATGGGTTAATATATATGTGGGATCACAATTTTTTTTTTTTTTAAAGTGAAACATTACAGAACAGGTTGCCTAAAGAGGTTGTGGAGTCCCCTTCTCTAGTTGCTCATAAGCTGCCCAGAGACTATCCTGAGTAACATGTTTTAGGAGTCCTTGCTTGAGCAGGGAGGTTGGATGAAATGGCATCCCACGGTGACTTACAACCTTACTCACTCTGTGATTAAATAATCAGACTTTTACGCAAAATGAAGGGCAATGAATGTGCAATTTACATTTACATTTTGCCAGTATCTTGTATACTCATCAGTAATAAATAAAAGTAGCTTATTCTCCTATAGAACAATTATTTTGTTTCTTTATTTTGTCTCTGTGTTGCATCTCTCTATGTAAGATTTATTCAGCCTCTGTTGGAATATGAGGGGTTGACCCCAGCTGGCAACTAAACACCTGCCAGCCATTCACTTACTCCCTGCCCTGTAACAGGGTAGGGGAGAAAATAAGAACAAAAGGCAGAAGCTCATTGGTAATGATTAAGATAAGTTAATATGTGAAAGAAAAGGGAGAAGAAGCACAACAAGCAATGCAAGGGCACTGCTCACCACTTACTATGAGCAAAAGAGTGCCCAAATAGTCCTCAGCAGTGTCTACTTTGCAAAAACCATGCCCCAGGTTTTGTTGCTGAATATCATGTTACATGGCATGGCAGAGCCCTTGGGTAAATTTGTCCCAGTTGTCTTATCTCCCACCTCCCATCTCCTACCTGGACTACTAACTGGGGGGACAGAGTGAGAAACAAAGTAGGTCTTGATGCTGTGCCAGCACTTTTCAGCAGTAGCTAAAACATCAGTGTGTTATCAACACTTTTAGTCACAAATTAAAACACAGCACTATACAGACCGCTATAAGAAAGTTAACTCTACCTCAACCAGATACACTACAGGGGAAAATTTCATTTTGTGATCCATATTGTTAATTTTCTCTTCATAGTCTACAATTCCTCTTAAAATTTCACCATTAGTAGCATCTTTTTTTATATCGTTCATAGCAAATTATTTATCTGTAGTATATTTAATTTTATTTAGTTCTGTGCTCCTTGCTGAAATGAAGTTATATTTCCTGTTGGTTACCTCTAACTATTCCTGAGAAAAAGTATTCTTCTGCTTTGTAGATTTCACCAGAGCTTCCAGTTCTTTCTGTTCTTCAGGATTTTCTTATGAGAGTACTCATTTCAAGTGGTAGTAACCCAAGCCCATTTTTCTTTCTGTTAGTTCCATCTTCCCACTAGGCTTTGTCTATTAAAAAAATTTCTCCATTTGGTAATAAGCGTAAACACCTTATTACTGTAATATATTTTCTAAAGAGAGAAAAACAACATGTAAGTAGTGCACAAGCCCATAAAACTTCCTCTCTTTTCTCTAAGAAAAGGATGCTGAAGTGGTGCACTAGAAATGATAATAAATGTAAACCAGAGAGGGTCAAATGAGACTGGTATGAGTTGTGAAGTTCTTTTTCAAAAGTCTGAATTTTTTGAGTAGTTGAAAAAACATTTTCCCCAGAACAATTTGATTTAATGACCAAAATCAGCTAAAGAATATTGTACACAAATAAAGTCCCTACCTGAATTTTTAAGCAATAGTAAACTTTTCTTTCTCTTTCTCCCTTTGAGTTCTGGATCTAGATTTTCTCATTCTGTTTTAACAGTCATGCACAACTCCCGCTTTTTCATCTCTGTAAGATTTTGGCTTACACAGATTTCTTTTGGGCTTTCAGTTTTTACATAGTTGTCTTTTCTTTCTCACCCTTAAAGATAGGATCATTCTTATCCTAATTACTGGGAACTCTTCTGTCTGCTGTTCAGGTCTCTCAATTCAGATGTAATAGGTTCTTGTTCTCCACAGTTTCAATCCTTGTGACTAACATTGTAGTAACTTGGTATCTGCTCACTTGGTGCATGAAATCTAATCTCTCTTTCAGCTTTGAAGTTCTGCACAGTCCTGATCTTGCTCACACCTCTGCACTCATTCACCTCTGGATCTTTTTGCTCCATGCAGACAGCTTTCTTAAATCTTTCTACTCAATTCTCCATATAGTGTCTGCATGCCTTTTGTGTCTCCTCCCTTAGATGTGGGAGAGAAACGATCTTTTAATGAGACAATTTACTAGTTCTTTTCACTCACTTTTCTTTCCAGTTAGGAAAAAAAGATGAAACATTTTGATAGAAAAAAAATAGTTTTCATGTCTTAAAATATAATTTAACCACAAAAGCATTTTTGAATCCTGTACTACAATGCAATTACAGAAATATAATAACCTAAACGAGAAGGGACTGTCTATAAAGAACAAGGTTGATGGGAAGGTTTAAATGCACAAGACTACTTAAAACCCTAGCTGCCACATAATTCTCAGTAGCCAAGGTTTTTACAAAATATTGCAGGAAAATATATTGCATTCTAGGATGTAGGAGTTAATCCAAATCCCAGCTCTTGAATCTGAGTACCATCATTAAGTATTTTTTCAATTTTCTGTCAGGATAAGATTTAAGAAAATGCAATCTCTTACAAAACAAAAGCAAACAAGAAAAAAAAATACAACAGCAACAACAAAAAAAATAAGACCTAGGCACACTTTCTCAGTCTGACTGAAAATTTGAACCTGTGACAATTAAAAAGAAAACCCTGGTGTGAGAAAGACATAGTCATAATTTTTATCTGGAAATTTTCAGTCAGTTGCATGTTTTACTTATGTTTAATCTGTACTAGAATTGAGACAGGTATATCTTAAATTCCCTAAAGAATTAAACAATTCCAGCAAAAACCCTTAATGGTCCCCTCCCCCACCTTTAACACCATAAGTGTGCAGTAAAACTGGATTTGGAAAGCAACTTCAAGTGGAATATTTTTACTCTATTCCTGCACAGGTCCTTTTCTTTATCAGATAAATGTAATCAAATGAAAGCTGGGGCATCTCAGAGCCAAGGATTGAGATTCTCATCTCTTTATCAAGAATGACTGATGTCCAGAAACTTTTTTGAAAATTTTGAAGCCCCTTGAAGAGTTTCAACAAGGTCTCCAAAATTATATATGATTAGGTTCCAGAGCAGAAACATTGTTCTGAAAGAATAAAATTACTAAATTTTTGGAAGAGAGATTAGGAGCATTAGAAGGAATATGAGGCTGTCAAATCCGTAAGAACTAAAACAGCTTCATATGATGCAGACAGTCAAGCCTGAAGGATTCATGTCTTTCTCTGCATTATCTCCTAGATAATTTAGGCAGTTGTCCCCTCAGTATTTTGAAGGTTATAGATCAAGTTTTAATGCCACACTAGCATTTCTCCTGCATTTCATAGCTATTGAGCCTGCTTTTGTTTTCTTCATTTAATATTTACTGTCATCAGTGTAGGAATCTCTCAGTTGAAATCTTTAATGAAATCTAAACATTGTCTCTAAAAGTTATACTAGTCTGATACATGATTCTATATTAAGATGTACCATTTGAAAGTTTAATGGATTTTTTAAAATTGTTCTCATATTTTCAGAATGCTCTCTAGATACAATAATTCATACTTGCAGATGCTTTTTTGCCATATACAACAGGTTCAATATTAAAAACCCTATAGTATTAATCTTGGATACCCCCAAGCACATGATCTTGTAATACTATACTGAGAGAGAAAATGCAGCCCTTATTTCAGAAGTGGAAACATTTAGGGAAAAAAAAATACTCATAGGAAGTTGCCAATCATGATTTTAACATGCATGCAGGAAAAGGGAATGCATGTTAATGTGTGTGGGGGAAGTTATTCAGTGAAAAGAATATGCTGGTTATTCTGCATTACATTTCTGTTGCAATCCTGTTTAAACTTGAATAAGGTTGTTTTTCCTTTGTCCTCCATATTGTTTTTGATACAGCTGAAAATTTAATGAAGTTGGCACACGGTCAGAAACATAATTTGCTATTTTTATTACTCTGTCAGTATTGTACATTAAGGTCCTCCACAGCCTTCGATGAAAGTAAAAGAACCCTTTAAACAAGCAACGTAGCAATGCAAACAGGAAATGTCTAATGCCTGTTTCTTAATACCATAGCCTAGATTAAAGCTTTTGAAGTTGTCTCACTAATTAATTTGAAACTGTGATGAAAACAGAAAGTGCCCATAGATGTAAGGTTTCCAAGGCATTCTGATGAGAACTTTTCATAACAGAAGACCTTTTTAGGTTTTGGCAAATGCTGTCTATAGTACTATGCATAGCAGCCCAGAAAGAAGGCCTGGCTTCTAGTCTGCCCCAGAAGAGATGGATTAAATCTAAACTTTTGGGATTTGGACCCTCAAACTGCAAAACAAAGCTTCTATGGAGTAGGCAGAAAGACATTTAAATCTTACTTTTGTTTTCTCCTTGAAATCCTATTTTACATTTTATATATACAGGATTGGAAGTTAACTCTTTGGTAATCAAGGCAACATTCCTCAACAGAAAAATTACTAGACCTCCAGTTATGGAATAACTAGTTACTATTTAAACCTTTTTTTTCAAATTCTTTTTTTTTTTTTTAATTGAGCACCAAGTGTGAAATATATTTCATAAAATCTCAACAGATCTTACAACAGCAGCAATGTAACCTTTTGTAACTACATATTTTTATATAGAAGTTACATCAACAAATAAATATGTCAAACTAAATAGATGATGCAAAGTGTTACCTACTTTAAATATTGAAATATATTATCTCAATAAATCTGGCACAGAAATGAGAGTAACTCTGCTGCAAATTGATCCAAATACTGAGTTTCACTTGAGAATAAATTAGTCTTCATTCGCTGTCAGAGAAAAATAGTTGCATAAACAGATGAATATTCCTTCCTCCCCCCCACCCCAAAACAGTCTGGATCACAAATTGTCAAGTTTCTGTGTGTGATACTCCATGAAAAGAACTGGAACCAAGCCAATGGATTTGTTCATGTTTGTGTATGTGTGTGGACAGGCATGCAGTGGTGGGGAGAGGGATATGTGGGCGGGTGAGGGAATGACTCCCTCTGGATTGTACTCATAACCTGAAAGTCCTTTTTCACGTCTGTTCTGAATCTGATTGCATAAAAAGGAAGCATTCAGAAACCTGTGACTGTAGCTTTTTGTCCTTCCTCTGAGCCTCTCTGAAAGGACACTGAGTCTATGTGCTATATTACTGCTTTAGGAAGTGTAAAATTCTAATTAGGACTAATCTTTGCCTTTCCTTCTCCAGCCTAGACAACCCATCTAACTTCATCTCTCTTCATGTTGCATACTCCATGACTCCATCTTCTCCATGACTGGCTTCAGTATTTTGATGTATCTTTCCTCTTTTTCTCTTGTTCATGAAATACTGTACATTGACAAGGATCTACCTGCAAGTATATAGTTGCCAGTGCCTACAGCTAGAACAGATTCTGAGGGCAATTTAGGAATGTACACTTAGTGCAAACAGTCTTAAAAGCTGTTGGATGCAACCAGTTTATTTGTTTATGCTGTCTAGTCAGGAAAATGTACTCTGGACATACCACTTACGTTAATCCAAATACTATATGTTCTAAACACATCACTAATCTTAAACACATCAGATGAGCTAAAGATTTTTTATTGTTTGAAAGTCTACATGTACAAGCTTGACTAGTTGACTTCCAGCTAGGAAGGTTTTTCTAAGATAATTTTCTTTATAATAGTTTTGCTGACACCATTTCCTTAGCAGACTGAGGTTTTACAGGGTTTATGGGAGCATTTGAGCTCTTGAATTGCTGACAAGCTCTTTGCATAAAGTAACAGTAAAGGTCCTTTTGTGTATATAACATCCAAATTTATCTTTTCAATTGCTGGAACTTCTCTGCACCACAACCCTCATATTTTATTTTGGTATATAATTTACATAAGGGGTGAAATAGTTTTAACAGTTCAGATGCAATTAAACCCCCAAATTTTTCCTCTTAGGATCAAAAACACATCCTGAAACCTTATTTTACAAGGCTTTCCAATTTTCTATTTTTATTTATATTTTTTAAAATAACATGCCTAAAATCATACACAGCAAGAGATGGTGAGATCTCAGAGAGGTCTCTGAAGCTAAAATAATGATTAAACACTTTGCTGAATTAAAGCAAAATACTAATCCTTAGATCTTGACTGAGATTCTGAATCTCTGAATCTCAGTCCTAACAGTCTGAAATGTCATTTCTACAGTTATAGTTTGTAAACCGAGGTAGGAGGCAAAATTATTCTGCACATTAGCAAAAAATAATGTTGTTAAGTTTAACTGGTATAATTCCATGCCTGTCTCCCTATGATGTGGCAAAAATATGATAATTACACCACAAAATAGTGACATAATTTGAGCCCAAATGATATATTTTTTTCTTTAGACCTTTATTATTTTACTGATTTATTTCTACCCTCAGGTTCTAAATGTATTTTGTAAGTAAGTGAAGGAATTTCTGATTTACTGAGGTGATTAACAAAGTATGAATGTGATTTTTAAATACCGCACCTTTGAGACACTTTTTTCTTGCTCCAATAGGTATGGTTACACTTTGATCAGTGTGAACTTAAGCATAACTTCTCTGCAATAAATAACACTAATTAATCTGGATTATTCCACTACAGTAATAGAAAAGGTCTCAAAGAAGAGTTGGCATAATTTGATCATTATGTTGGCAGGACCAGACATACTTTATCTTTTTTAAATAATAGACACACCAAAAACTTGAGCAAAAATGAACTCACAATAGTTTGCTTGTTTGTTTGTTTTATTTACACAGAGAACTGTCTTCTATTTAAATACTTTGAGAATCTGTTATATTGATTTTGCATTTGGCTTCCACTGCCCTGTTATTTTGTGTTACTTTCAATCTCTTTGTACTGATATCACTATTAAAAACACATCAGAGCTAGAAAAATATCATAAAATGACCATGTTGCTGGACAGAATCATGAATACCTCCAATCTTCTGTCATCAGGCTAGAGTGAATAAAAGAAATTTAAGTTTGAATTCTCATAGTTGAAACAGTCAATTGAAAAAAGCAAATCCTTCTTAAGATACAAGAGAGAGGAGGAAAATTACTAGATAGATACTGTATGATGGGATATTCTCTTTTAAACTCACTGTGTTATTACTACTAAATGATAGCTGCAAGCAGCATTGAAAAGAAGTCTATTTAGGTTGTTATAAAGATTGCAATGATGTGTAAAATAATCCCTTTTTAGGTAAGATTTTTAGTGTAAAGTAAAAAATACCTTAAGCCAATGGAAAGATTCTCTTTCTTGACCAAAGTATATGACTGTCTTCTTTGACTGTTATTTTTCTATCCTGATTTTCAGCCTCCTTGCCTTCAGGAAATGGTTTCACCCCAAGTCCAGTTGGAAAGGAAAAAGTCTCTGTTTCAAATAAGACGGAAGAAAAGATAGGAGTTTGTTGAAGTTTTTTTTTAAATTGCTGGACAATCAAAAATGCTAAGAAAATAATTTTCACATTCCAGGACTTGCTAGTTACTCAAGGCTGTGAGGATGAGAAGGGATTTTCCTATATGGATGAACTCTGAATTCAATACTGTGGTTGTACACATGCTTTCCAAAACCTGTCATTTCTTTGTTCTCTAATTCCATAAATTATAGGGATAAAGTCAATGTTGTCTTGTGACTTCCGTATCAAGATTAAATGCAAAATATATTAGGCAGGAAATAAGATGTGTCTGCAAAGATTCAATTTACTAATCACTGAAATACCTAGCAAAAAACCCAGCGTGAACTGTTGACTTAATTTTTTTCTTTCTGCTTTAAGTGTATAGGATATTTAAGTACAAACTAGATATTTTTTCCTAAATAGAGTATAAATTTGTCAGTGAAAGAATAGAAGTGAACTAATTATGTTAACTTAACAAAGCAAAATTCTTACTGGAAACAAACAAAATAGTTATTAGCATAACACATAATAGCATAATTGTGAAGAGGGATGCTGCACAATAATTATTGGCAGTGCTAGGGATGTTTCTGAGGCACTGTTAAAGATATTAATTTGAATCTTTAAAAAATCCCTAGTTCTATCAAGACCTATGGTCTATTCTGATGAACATATGGAGTGATGTTCAGCATAGGCATTCTAATCTCATTGGTTTTTAGGCAAAAATACCATATGGAAGGACCATATTGTGCTTAATCTCCTGAGTGTGATAGTAGGTAAAACCTTCACCCTATTACACAGTCTAATGTAACCAGACAGAGTAGAATCAAAACATATGCCAAGATTCTGCAAGTGTTTCAGAAATGCTTTCTCTGAAGTTGCTGGTGGTCTTGGAATTTTTTTAATTAAAAACAAACAAACAAACAAACAAAAGCAGATAAAAAAGAGGAACTATTTTCACAATTTGTAGTAGCTATTAAGCGATTTAGGGAACAATATGAATGGACCTTCTCATGCTATATTGGCTAGTTGTTTGTCTAATCAGATAGTATACATCTTACAGCTCGGGAGGCTGTAAAGTTACAACATGCACAATTTAATTCAGTCACAAATTTCAGACGCAGATGGAGTTTTTCAATAAATTGTCAGGTGTTTTGGATAACTTCTGAATCAAATTCGTTTATTCATATCAGTATTTCTTTTATAGCCTGATGTAGTCTGTATACGTATAAAAGTAGCAACCAAAATTTTTTGTGGTTGTTAAAAGAGAGTAATGACACAGACACAATTTGTATTACAAGCAAGCACAGAAAAGGTCACTCATATCTAACTTCTGGACAGTAGGCATTCACTGGTGATCAGTCATTCCCAGACATGTTGGGGTTTTTTTGTTTGTTTTTTTTAATTTGTAATCTTATAAAATATATCAGATGGGTAAGTTTGTCTAGTAAAGATCAAGTGTATTTATGTAAGCCACCTGCATGCAGACCTAGCCTGAATAGCCCAACATAAATGTATCATGTTGTTGGGTCAGGTATATGTGAATTTTGTATGATCTCTTTATTGGGAAGTTAACAACTTGGGGAGAAAATAAGAGAAAAAATTCCTGTATTGTACATGTCTTGTACAGCAAATTGCAAATTCTTTGATCTCTTTCTTTCAGCTCTTGAAGTTTTATTGATGACATTCACAGTGGCATCACAGGTTATGAACTAAGAACTCTTTCACTGTCATCACATTGGCTCTTATCTCTGATATACTCCTATGTTTGGAATGTATAAATTAGGTTACTAAAATTGGCTTTCCTCCTACACTTTCTTTGCATTAAGAAAATACCTTCCAAAGCTGTTAGACTTTATGTTTATCCCTAGATTTCTAGATAGTCAGATAAAATACAACAATGGCAAGACTCACAAAGTTTTGAGTTTGATCTCCAGAGGTCCCTTCCAACCTTAACTATTCTGTAATTCTGTGATCTGTAAAATGAACTCCGGCTGGTTTTTACTGTGGCAGAGATAATTTTCTTCACAGAGTCTAGTATGGGGTCATGTTTTAGATTTATGGTGAAAATAGTGTCAATAACCCAGCAATGATTTTGCTATTGCTGGGCAGTGCTTGCACAGTCAAGACTTCTGCCTCTCACCTCTCCCCACTAAGGAGGCTGGGGGTGCACAAGAATTTGGGAGGGACACAGCTGGGACAGCTGACCCCAACTGACCAAAGGGATATTCCAGATCATATGACATCATGCTCAGCATACACAGCTGAGGAAAAAGGAGAAAGAGGGGGACGTTTGGAGTGATGGTGTTCATCTTCATAAGTCACCATTACATGTCATCCAGTGCTCTTTCCTGGAGACTGCTGAACACCTGGCTGCCCATGGAAAGTGGGGAATTAATTCCTTGCACTGCTAGTGTACATGACTTTGGCTTCACCTATTTAACTTTCTGTATCTCTACCCAATAACTCTCTTAGTTTTATCCTGATTGTCTTCCCCAGCCTGCTGGTGGGGCTTGGTTGCATCTGGGGATAAATCAGAAAAAGTTGTAGACCTATAATGAAGTTTCTTACCAGAAGTAAGTGAAAGAAAAAGTTCACAACCTTACAGAAAAGGGAGAAATTCAAAGAGGCAACAAAAATGGACAAACTGAGACTTTTTTTCCCCAAAAAACTTCAATACTATTTTGAATGTCAATCTCTATACTGATGTTCAGGTTAAAAAAAAAACAAAACTACAATCACATTATGAACCTTTCTTTACATAGTTTATTAAAAAAGGTTTCTGCAGCTATATCTTTGGAATAACACTGTCTCTTCTTTTGCTGCTCTGTCAACCTAGAATCAAATTGACTCCTGTTTCTCTTGAATAGGTTGAATTAGTATGAATGTAATGGGTTCCCTAATATGTTTGGCTTACTTATCTCAGGAATTTCCAGTTTGAAGGGATTCATTTTCATTAGTATGTTCTATGTCATATGTTGTATCTGCTATCCAAAGATTGATGGAATGATGAATTTTTCAAAATTATCCAACTTCATGTCTTACTTTTAGTTTTTAATAACTTTCTTTTTTTTTTTTCACTTTCCATCTGTAATTTCCCAGTTTGCCAAGTTGAGTAGGTGCCAAAAATAGAGGATTTGTCTCTTGTTTAAGTTCTCTTCATGTCCTGTTTGCAAGATTTTACTATTCTGTTTCTACTTCTGGGCAGTCAGCCAGCTACTGCACTGCTTTGCTCTGGCTTGACAACACTTACTAATTATGTGAAATACTCAACCCTCCAAGCCCACAAATGGGAAGGGAAAAGTTTCAGTAGCAAAGAATGCAAAAGCACTATAGGGCAGAGTATCTGGTCAATCATAAAGGAAAACATTTCATATGTGAACTCATCTTGTGCAATCCAGGATCATAAAACATATGTTAGTTCTTGTTGATTTTATTTTGATCATACCAGATACTTCTGTTGCTTTTTTCCTGTTCTAGAATTAAAATATTCCTGATTTTCTGTTTCTTCCCTTTTTCCCAATGTTTGTTTCAGTACTATCCATTGTTGCTTCATTTTATTGAGGAATCAGTTTTCTTTTTTATGTTGTCCCACTTTCCTGGTCTGTTTCTACTTACGCAAAGTAGAATTTTTTACTTATTGTAAAAATTTCTTAAATGTTTCTCAAGAATGTGAACAAAATTTTTTTCTGATGTCTGTGGGAGTATTTTGATAGCAGGCATTGTGACCTATTACGTTATAGTTAACTAGAACTTTTTTGGGGGTAAATATATTGGACAATTGCATGATTTTTTTCCTTTTTCACTAATGCTAACCCATCAGATACCTGGACAGTAATGGGGCCTGGCCACAACAACCCCATGCAGTGCTACAGGCTGGGGACGGAGTGGCTGGAAAGCTGCACAGCAGAAAAGGACTTGGGGGTGCTGATTGAAAGCAGCTGAACATGAGCCATCAGTGTGCCCAGGTGTCCAAGAGGGCCAGTGGCATCCTGGCCTGTATCAGCAGTGGTGTGGCCAGCAGGACCAGGGCAGGGATTGTCCCTCTGTACTCAGCACTGGTGAGGTCACACCTCCAATCCTGTGTTCAGTTCTGGGCTCCTCGCTGCAAGAAGGACACCGAGGTCCTAAAGTGTTCAGAAAAGTAACAAAGTTAATGAAGTGTCTGGTGAGCACGTCCAACAAGGAACAAGCTGCGGGAGCTGGTGTTGCTCAGCCTGGAGAAGATGAGGGTCAGGGATGATCTCATCACACTCAACAACTCCTTCAAAGGAGGTTGTACCCAGGTGGGGACTGGTCTCTGCTCCCAGATAATCAGTAACAGGACAATAGGACACAGTCTTAAACTGTGCCAGGGAACATGTAGGTTGGACATTAAATTATTTTAATGTAATTGAGCATTGGAATGGGCTTCTCAGGGTGGCAGAGTCACAGCCAGTGAAGGTGCTTAAGGAAAGACCAGATATGCCATGGTCTATTTTACATGTTGGTGTGTGGGGACAGGTTAGACTTGGTGATCTCAGAGGTCTTTTCCAACCTGATTAATTCTGTGATTCTGTGGACACTAAGAATGACCTGTTTTTACATGTGTGTGCACGCTAGAGAAAGAGAACATGTATGCATGCAGATCTTTGTGAAGTAGGCCCATCAGTGAAACAGCAGCAGTCTTAAGAAAACATACTGAACATAAAACTGAAGAAGAAACACTGAAGTTCACTATTTTATTCTGAAACTGAAAATAATTGCCAAATAATTTCTTATATGTGTAGTAAAAGAAATGTCACCTCCTTGAAGATTTAGTTTTCAGATATCAGCTCTTTCAAACCAGCTATAAAGTTTCCCTCTTTTCCAGATTGTTAGCTTTTCTCAGTTTATATTAGTATATATTAATCTTTTTTGACTTGAAGCGGCATTATGTAGTCCTTTGTTCTTGCCATGTTTTAAATTCTGTGCCAGATTGAGTTTTGCCAACATTCAAAATTAGAAACTTCCTACAATATAACACACTGATTCTGGTGACTCAGTGCTATTCCTTCTGAGTCAGAACTGATTCAGCACAGTGGGTCTGTTTAAATTGTGTATTGTTTAATTCATCTTCCTGTCCTGCTGGATTTTAGCATGCCGATTCTACACCCTGGCAGCCAGCCAATTTAAATCAATGGAAAAAGAGGAAAAGAAAGGACAAAAAAGCCTTTAATGACTTTTGTTTCAGATCCATGGTTAGGGGAAATTGCTGATAAAGGTGCTTCCTGTCAAAGAACATGTTAATTCAAGGTCCCATCTATTTATGAGCATTAAAGATCTGAGAAGGCATTTGGATCTTTTTTCTGCCAGATATAAACAGTAATTTTCCTTATGTTGAAGTAAAAATGAAAAACACAACTTTGTTGCACTGTAAGCACTTTTTAATTCTATGCTATATCAGTGGTATAATAACAGTGTATTATTAATTATTATGATTTTCTAAATGGAAATTACAACATATATATTCTGAAATATCCTAATTACACTTAATATTTCATTAAGTTTCATTTATAATCAATAATAGGCTGAATAATATATACTGATAATTTTTGTGTATAGAAGTGTAACATACCAACAAGTTGGTAAGTTTACTAACCACTGGTAACCATCACCTAGTAGGCTCCTGATCTCATGCAGGTGTAAAATGCAGTCAGTAGTCCTTGTACATATGTGACAAAATCTACTGTTCTGTTTTTATTCAGAAGGCCTGTGCCTTTTGAAAATGTGTAATAAAGCTAAGGGGTCTAGTACAGTGTGTGCATGTGTACCAATGAATTTTAAAACTTGCCTAATAAGTCAAGGCTCATGTACCAGACACACATATGCAGAATAAATGAGTTTCCCTAACCATAGTAATCATGTGAAACTTACCATCAGAAATCTGTCTTACTTTTCTCTTTCTTGAGTGGTAGTTCATGTAGCAAAAGACACCCATGTTCCACCTGAAACAAGAAGAATTAGCTGTCATCTAGTCAGTCTGTAGTTATAATAGGGTATTGCCTAAGCAAATACCTTTTAAGTATTTTTCCTGTGGTTCAACAATTCTGTGCAAAGAGACTGGCTCATGAAAAGCAACCATAAGATTTATTTTAATTTAAGAATACTTCATTTTTGTTCTGTTTACTCCCAGAATGCAGAAAGAAGAAAATTTGTTCACTTATAAAAATGCATGTGAACAATGTCACCCAGTAACCCCTAAACTATGAGTTAGCATTGCATAAAGTCTTGAATACACACCCAAAGAGGAGTATTTCAACAAACAGTTAAACAAAAAGTCTAAAAATGGTGTTGTAGTTCAAATAGCAAACTGTGTCTTCTAGATTCTCTCCTTGGTTCTTTCTAAATACTCTGAAATCATTCAATGGAAGAAAGGATTTACACCCTCATATTAGTCTGGTTCTCTGTAATTTAAATTTTCTCAGGCTTCTTCCATGTGATTTGTTTGGGAATGGATTTTCAATGAATATGGTTCCACTCTAGTAAAAGAAAACATACTCCTGCACCATTGTAGGAAGAGGAGACAACCACATCAAAATATTATTTCTGTTGTTACAAAAAGTAAAGTTTAACATTTGAGATGAAAATTGATTGCAGCCATATGTGTTATTCAACCATTGCTTTAATCAGTGTTGATGTCAGACAAAGGAGTGAAAGATCCTATTAATTGTGCACAGTGTCTCTCTCTATTCACATTGCTCACACTTCTTTTTGGCTCCAGTTGAATATAAAATTATTTCAAATTGAGGTATTGATGAGTTTTGAAATTAGATTTTGGAGAAAATATCCAGTTGCATTTGCAATATGTATCCAAATAACTTTATCAGTATACTGTGATAGATTTGATTTTTGCAGGTGAAAAGAAACAGGTTTTATGAACCTTTCTATCACACAGCTATGAATGAAGATTGATTTGAAGAATCTTTAGAAAAAAAGATTAGAATTTCAGTGAGCATTTCAGTGTCCAAAAGTAGCAGAAACATTTCTGACTGATATTTACTCATCATATTTGTCATGAAGATTGACCTGAAAATTCTACCAATTTTAAAAATATCATATATTGAAGTGTAGTAGAGAATGAAATCATAAACCGAAATTAGCACTACCATTGCATATAATTTTAAACTTTTTATTTTTCTCATATTTTTTACTTTCCAAATTGAGCATGTATTATCTTCTACTTCCTGGTGAGTTAATGAGGTCAATGATACTTCAAAGTTCATAACAGTATTCCAGTTACAGCATTTTTTAAGTCATTGCCAATTCTGAAAATTATTCTTAGGTCTCAGACATTATATTCTGTGCCTTTTATTTACTCAAGAATTGAATTTATATAGAATTAGAATGACTTTACATATTAAAGACTCACCAATCTGTCCCAAGCTTTTAAGATAACTCCAGAAGCTGAGCTCTCATTACCTGGAATTCATGAATGAAATCCCATGAAGTCATATTGAGGAAAGACAATTAATGTTTCTGAAGAATTTTAAGCAAATCCACATTTATGGTTTTTATTAGATCTATTTTTTGAAGTTTCATTTTTGCATTTGTCTAGATCCAGGTAACAAAAGACTATTTTAGGAAGTTTTCTCTTCCTCATTTCATTTATCAGGTATAAAAAGGAGCATTACAGTGTATCTTCAGACATTTTTTCATGTTTAGTCCTAAAATTTCTGCATAATATAGGCACAAATGTCTCACTGTAGCTACCTTCAAAAGTAGATCTAATCCATATTCAATAAATATTCAAGTTCTTCCATTAATTTGTTGAATTGACATATATTATATAATTGGGCATTTCTACAACTTTTTTCTTTTTAACAGGTTCAAGATGTTAAATTATAAGGAACATTTATGGACTATCTCTTCCCTGTAGCATTTAGATGGTCACACACAGGTCAGTTATAAATTCTTATGATTACTTTGTCAGAAAACACCCATAAAGCTGGAAGACAAGACTTTAAAATGCTTCCAGTTTTGCAATTTTACTGTTACTTCAGCTGATTCATAATCTAACATCAGTGTTTCATTTCCTGATATTGTATTCCTGGAGCAGAAAACAGAAGATTGGGAAAGAAAAATACATAGTGATAGACAAGTTTGATGCCCTGGCAAGAAGGATCAACACCCTTCTGAGGATGAATGAAGAGTACATGATGCAGATGCTGATGTACTTTCACTTCTGACATTCTTACTGATAAGCAGCATGTAATAACAGGAAAAGATACAAAGTAACAAAAGTTTTCTCTAAGCATTGCTTCCAGTACACCTGAGCAGCAATTAGTTTCTTTCTGGGAAATATTTGACTAAAAAGCTAAATATGATGTTGTTTTACATTATTACTAAATGACAGCTGAGCATGCTTATGTGAATCTGCATGTATATATTTTGAAAGTTTTGCTGGGGTTTCATGGGGTTTGGGTATTTTTAAAGAAAACATTCTTTCCAATTGATTTAGATATGGTCTTAGGCATAAGGAATGTAGAGACAAATAAAATATAGGATAAAGTATCTTCTGGATCACAGAAGCCCTGAAAATTAAAGACTAAAATTCACACTTAAGGCAGAATAAAATTCAGAACTTCTTATGTTAGGCCTCATTTATCTATTGCATTTCATTTCTTCTTTATTTCATATTTAATTCATTTCCAGATTACTTGCTGATATGCAGTATAGAAATGGTCAAGCCAAGCACTTACATGTCACTATCCATTGGTCATCTGTCTTGGATGAGTAAGGTACCTACAGAAAAATCCACTTCTACTGTGCTTAGGAGATCACAGAACTTCAATAGGTCATTGTTAAGTGCTGATTGGGAGTACTTAAAACACAGATTCTAGTACTCTACATGCTATCCACTCTATGGAAATACACTGAATACAAGACCATAAAAATATTTTCTTCTTACCTTGAAAAACATGTACCAAAAATGATCATAACAAAAGGGTTAAGAAATTTGAAGGTCAGAACCTACTCCTGATGATCTGATCCAATCTTTTATAGGGAAAGAAATCCTTGAAGAGAGTAGTGAGCAAAAGGTTTAACTGTATCTTGAAAACCCCCAGAGATGGTGTATCTACCATGTCCCTGCGAAGGCTGTACCTGAATGATGGTTTTCATTGTAAAAAAATTCCTTCTTGAATTGAGATGAAACCTCTCTCAATGCAACTTTTACCTGAACTTCCTTGTCTTTTCCATGTGATTCCTTGTCAAGACATTTTCTTTGTAGCTAACCATTTTGTACTGGAATACAGTGCCTTATCTGGAAAGAAAACAAAGTTAATGGCTTTAAACTAAAAAATGGCAGGTTCAGATTAGATATTAGGAAGAAATTCTTCCCTATTATGGCTGTGTGACACTTGAACAGGTTGCCCAGAGAAGTTATGGACATGTCAGTCTTGGCCAATGAAAGGTGCCCCTGCCCATGGCAGGAGAGTGGAACTAGATGACTTTTAAGGTCCCTTCCAAACCAAAACGTTTCATGATCTTATCATTCTTCAACATTTCATCATAGGGCAGATTCTCCAGCCCTTTGATCATCTTTCTGATTCCTCATGGTCTGATTCTGTTAAGGTCAGATCTAAAATAATGCTGCTGCTCTGGATGAAAGTACACTGCCTAAAGTAGAATTACATATACAAGTACCTAACAAGCACAGTGCTTGAAACATGCCTCTTGCCAAGATCTCTAACCTATGGAATCTCAATCCATCTTTTCCTCATTGCTTGAGGATGGCTGAATAGTATGTTGACTTCCTACAAAGAAAATGGACCTCATACATAGAAATTGAATAGCTGATTCTCTTTAGTACTCTTCAAAGAGCCCACTGCAAGCATTTGCAAAATCAAAGTCCTAGTCATTTATCAAAACAGAATCATATCCTTGTGTAGCTGTTTCTGTTGCAAGAGCCCTTAATGAATAAGACCTTGAATGTTTTAAAAAAAATTAATATGATTTATAGCAGTAATCCTCTTAAACACTCGGGTCTTTGCCAGCTTTCAACTAACAAGCTCAGTTATTAATGGCAGCAGTCTTACAACACTCAGGGATTACTGTCTAGGCCTGCTGACAATGCACTGCTAGTGACCAGTTTTCAAAGTGCAATTTGTTATTGTATTTCACAGTCAAATCAATGTTTAAAATTGCTTGAAGCATGATAACTTGCTTCTTCTAGCAAGCCTACTATTAAAAAAGAAAAAAAAACAAAAACACAGCATTGTATCATTCTTTTTAACTGTGATTAAAGGTTATGATTATTACCAGTGTAAGTTATCTGGCAACATTCTTTAGTTTGTGGTTTGATCAGGTAAACTTGAAAAGAATATCAAGCATAAAAAAATAACTTTACCTTTAACTATAAAAAAAGGACAGATATGTCAGGAACCTGTCTACCTTGTTTTAATTCTTAATATGGAGTTTCTGACAAGCATACAGATTTGCCTTAATTATTTATTTATTTCATTGAAACTATTTTCATCTGTTTTAAATTTTTAATAAGTCTATTTAAATAAAGAGAAGTCTGTTGGGATGTTGATTTTATGTTTGAAAATCCTGACGGGTTCTTTATTCAGAAAATGTAGGTTTGTGGTCTTTGGTGTGATATCCCTTGTTAAAAATGGAGAAAATTCAACAGAAAGATCTCCTAAACATTGATGTGTCTATAGCTAATGAACATGACTAGTGTTCTATGAACTCACTCTTTCACCCTAATCCTGGAGCCTCTGGAGTCTCCCAGACAGTTGTGTTTCCTTTTCCCCCCAAAAATAAAGCAAAACATGTCTCCATATCTTGTTCCTGTTTTACTTACCCCCAATATTTGGCAGTATCACCCTACCTTGTACAGAGTAGTGAAAGTTCTGCAAAAGAGACATTGTCTGTTGTAAAAGCCCTTGATAGTCAAGTGGTCTTGACTTTGTAGCAGTCACTAAAATCTTTAGAATATGGTTATTAAGTCATGCATTGTATAAAGGAATTTCAGCAAAAGGAGCTTGTTATGCTTTACCCACTGACTTAGATAATCTTCTGGTCAGGATCTATATCCCTTTTGAGTCTAATCTGAAGAAAATTTAAAATTCTTCTATGATTAATACTAACCAAGTAACAAGAGCAAGTGTAGAATCTTACAGCCCCAGAGAATTTTTTATGCATTGAACAAAACATTTTTTTTTCTCTTGATATACAGAACATGAGACATTTTTGTAAACTATAAGAGGATATAGTTAAAGTATGTTCTTCTGGCCAGGAATTTGATCACACTGCAATATGATACAGATGCATGGAGCATCAGAACAAGTAACAGTAGAATATTATGTCTTGATCCAGCAAGAATGGATGTCATTTTTAATTTTAAAATGAAAACAACTATTCTGCTGAAAGAATTCAACTAGTAATCACTATTTTAAGAACTATTAGAATATTTCATCTTTAGTGATTTAATGTATAACATTACGTTGTAGAAACATGCATTATATGTTATTGTAGTGATATGTCTGTGAAAGAATTCTGGAAACTCTGAAGAAAAAAAAAAAAAAGATGTGTGACAGATTATAGAAATACATTATTAGATAGTGGCTTGAAAACACACAGGAAAAAAAAACATTGTGATACTGATTTTCTATGTTCCTGTGGAAGAAACAAGAATTCCACCTGGACAACAAAAGCCCCAAATGGATGCCTGTGATTTTTTTTCTATGCCAGCACAGCTTATGGGAAAAGGGGCTTTGTTCTTTGCTACACAGATGGTAAGAGAAAGAGAACTGAAGGCTCTGCAAGACGTTTCACAGAGACGTGTCTGACAGGTGATCAAATCATCGAACACTTCTCCCTGAAAAACAATGTTCAGATGTAGTCTAAGCATACACCCTGTGACAGCAGGAACATACTTTCCTCTGTGTTGACATTCATTTTAATAATAGAAAAAGCAAGCAGAATTTCTGGCAATGACAACAAAAACAACAAAGTATATGCTTTCGTGTTTACAATACAGAACTCATCAATTAAGGTATTTCTTTACTAGGGGATGACTATTTTAATAAGAAACTTTTAACTTTTGATAGCAAAACTAGTGACTCAAAGGTGGAAACTCTGTACAGTCTGTTTTAGAGGTAGATGGTCTTATTCAGTATTGGATTATAAATGTCGGTGAAATTCTATTAATGGTGTTAACATGATGGCTTCCTACTAAATCATGTCCTTGATATTCAGAGCTAAACACATAAACAACGTTTCAAGGCTCCTGTCACTCAGAAGCACATTTCTGCAGAATATAAGCATATCTGTCACCCTGAGATGTCCACAGAATTTTTTTTTAAATGCAAAATCATGTGCCTATTTTTAACTCTCCATTGTCCGAAAACGGCTGAAAGAGCCTCCAATATGTCATGAAAATTGTAATCTTAATCTCATACCTCAAAGACATTGATTACCAGAAATTATTTTCTTATAACTCTTGTGGCCTACATTTGTTCCTTCACTTCATGTTCAATATTAAACATCACAAATGTCATATAACCTATTTTATATATACTAAGCATACTCACCATAAATTTACAGAAGCTATTAGTGACAAATCTCTTAATGTTAACAGTTAACCATATAAGAAATACTGACTTCTTACACTTTGCTGAAAAGCCAATGGGAAATAAATTCTTGAGTATTACTTTCCTCCTCTAATGACACCAACCATTTAATTCATTCTTTATAGCAGAATGAATCAGAAATTTTTTTAAAAGAATGAATTAATTCCAAGACCATAGAAGTAGCTTAAACACACTAACACAACAAAGCTATATCAGCCAACCTGTCTATCTGCAAACCATGTATTTTGTTACAAATTAAAAATCATTGCAAACAAACACTTAAGTGTATGCCAGCTGAGGATTTCCTCTTTCATGAAAGTTCCAAAATGTTTTTGCATGTGTGGTGTTTCCTTAGAACTTTGATAATTTATATTTGTTAGTGTGTATTTTGTGAAGAAATTCGATTCAACCAGAATAAGAGCACAGCTGTCTGAATTACCTCTGGTACAAATCAAGTGACTTGCACCAAAACTTCTAGTTTTATTATGCTTTGTGCTTTCTTATACTAAATGGGATTCTGCTATATTTGGTGCACTTCACATAAAAGCCACTTTTCATTAAAAATATTGAAGTAAAATCTAACATGCATCCCAATATTGTAAAACACACGACAGCATGGTTGGTAACTCTAATTCTACCAGTGAAAACTTAAACTTTATCATTGCATCACTACCTATATACATATACATATATATATATATATATATATATATATAAAACTTTGATGTCTTTTTCCAATCTTTGGTCATTGCATTATTGACAGTTTGAGGACTAAGAAGTAAATATAGAAATACAAGGAACGATAGATACTTCCTGGCTTTCCCTCCTAGTTTGCTTTATCCCTTACTGTTTCTAAAAATATAGAAAGAATATTTCAAGGGATAATATGCATTGTTCATTCAACATAAATAATTAATTAGTAACCATGTTTTAAACAAATGTGTGTTTTCTCTTAGGCAGTGGAAGGAACACTTAGCTGCAAACAGTACTCTAGCAAACAGTCAACAGATTAACTGCTTAGATGTCAAATTAATCTATTCTAAATTGAAATTATACTTACATTTTCAGCTCCCCTAAACAGAAAGATTTGAATAACAGTTTCTAGGAAACTTCCCCCCACCCCGTCTTTTTTAATTATCTCCCTGCTTCTAAGGTGCAAAAGGAAAAATAGCTTTTGGATTTTTCTAGATAGGCACAGGATGATCCTGTCACACACAGATAAATAAACCAATATAACCATAAAGTGGAAGGTGAAAAAGATTTGCACAGAATCAAAGAAACAGGGAGCTGTTCTGGTCCAATCTCCCTGCTCAGGCAGGGTCATCCTGGAGCCCATTTCACAGAATTGCATCCAGACGGTTCCATTTCCATTCAATGCTCTGTTCTAAGCTGAGCTGTAGAAAATCTTATGTTATAAAGAGTACAACATAAATAATGCACCTGCCTGCTGTTCTATCTCTCCATCCCTGTCATACAAGTAATTTTGGAGAGTTTTGGGCTTGAAGAGTTGAACTGTTCCAGAATTTCATTACTGGAGTCAGGGTGATTGAAGGAAGCAGATAATCACATCATTTGCTTTCTTTTAACACTTGTTTAGGTCAGTCCTAACAATACAAAAATTTGATTTTCCTACTTTTCTAGAGTAGTTTTTCTTGGTAAAAAGAAACACATTTGAATGTTCAGAAATTATTATTATCTGGTATTATCTGCAGAAATTATCTGTGGGGCTTTACTGAAATAATTAAAATTCACACCATTGCAACTGAGAATGTTCAATCTGACATTTGTCTAATTCTGCAAATTTAAGAAAAAGCTCCTTAGTAGCTGGAAGTGTTTGTGGACAGGCTATTTAGCAAACACATAGAGGAAAGATATAGTACATGTTCTACATTCCTCAAAGCTGTGACCTCAAAGAAAAATACCCCAAATTTTGTATCAGCTTTTTGGAGGCCAAAGCTCTTTAGAAAAACACATGGAAACTTTGTGTGAACATTTCTATACAAACTTTCTCTTGTAGTCCTTAAAAATCACAGAAAATTACTGCCTCTCCTGTTGGGAGAAAAATTAGCTCTTCTTGATATTACAAACTACAACAGTTTGACAGTAGTTTCTACCCTTGTTATTTTCCCAACTTAGGCATTCTCTGTACTGAGGCTGACTGATCTCTTTAAATTTTCTGAAGTAATCTTTACCTAAATGTAATCACTTTCAAGACTGGTCTTCAGCAAATGGAGGAGAAAAAGGCTCAGAGAAAGTCTAATTACCACACTCACAAATCATTGTGAATAATGGCTGAAGGTGATATTTTCTTTCCTAGTGTCTTTACTTCTCTTGAAAAATGCAGGAAATGCGCAGTTTTGAAAATTGTGACTGTAACTGGCATTGTAACAAAGACTGTGTACAATTACCAGTCTAGTCAGATATATATCATAAATTAATATATTTAATTGAAAATTGATGGTATTAACAGTCGTTGCTGCAACAGAAAATTATTTCATTTTTAGATATTGAGTATTGTCATCATTTTAAAGTCATGTAACCTGATTGCCTGCAGTGGTAGAAATGGAAGGTTCACAAAAAAGCATTAGCAGTTATCCCATAAATGCCTGATTACTTGCCAGTTAGAAGAGCACTCAATGTTTTTTCATTCTACATAAAGATATATAAATATGTCACATATTCCATTATTATGCTATTTTGGAATAAGTTTTATTATATTTTATGATCATGTTAGGAGAATGTCCTGGCAAAATAAAATATATACTGATACATGCATTCTAATTTTAACTATTTTCAGTGTAATTCCAGATTTTGCTTTCCCACCTGATTATTCTAAAAAAGTCTAAACATCAAAATTGGGATACCTAGATGTCAGAAACTGAATAGAAATAGGCATTGAATTTTGGAAGAGACACATAGCACCACTGATATTTTTCTGGTTCAAAGGAGAATCTGGCACCCATAAAAAGTGTGTCACTGCATGAGTTTTAAAATTTTAAAATATAACATCGATATACAGGATTATATATGTTAATAGATATTAATTACAATAACATAATTATCTGGAATAATATACAATTATGTATGTGTGTATGCATATATATATATATATACAGAAAACGTAACATATATATATGTACACATGTATATAAAATTATTTCAAGAAGAAGGTTTTTTCTCTAGAAATCTATTTTTCCCAATTCAAAGATATGCCATAGCAGTATTTCTATAAAATACATATATAGAATACTCAATATGATGATTTTCATTTATGCCATTAATTCAAATAAAAGAAAAGCATCTATAGGGTTAGATCATCACACATAGAGACTTTGTTAATAGTATAGCACTGATATTTTGAAGCTGAACACCTGAAAATCAAGCAATGCCAGCAATAAAGATCTACCACACCTTAAATCTCTTCTCTTTCTGTCAAAAACACTACTTGCAGCAGACCTTAATTATTCAATCATCTACTACTTTTTAATTGAGCCTGTCCTCATTTAATGCAGATACCAGATGGCATTCATTTATTAGCACCTACTCAATATTTTCTTTTCCTACATCTTTCAACATGTGGTCCTAAGCCCTAGAAACTTCTTGCTTCATATTTTGCTCTGAAGACAGTATTATAAATTTTCACCTAAGCTTTACTCTGAGGTTGTAATGATGGCACCAAAATATTAATATTTGCTTGAATGAAAACTGAGGCATACAGAAAACATTGATTTTTTTTCCTGATTGTTTCACCTAAAATGCCAGGTTTTTTCAAATCATTATGTAAATTATGTATTTAAAGTTCATTTTCTATAGTCTCAGTCAAAATTCTAAGCCATCTTCATTTTTATAAATAAGACAAACACCAACTCAGAAGTCCACCACTATAGAAAGCGGGATTACATAATTAGTGGTAAAACATTAAGACATCGATATAAGTGATTTGTCTTTATCACTCAGATGACTTGAATGAGAGAGAGTGAAAGGATCCACTTCTCTGGAGCAATACATTTTTCTTGGGCTGTGAGAACATCTCTGTGTTTCTTGGCTTAATCCACAATGAAAAAATTAAAATGTGCTCAAGTAAGAGGAACAAACTTTGTATATGCATTTCCAATGTTTCATCTGGTTTTCCACCTATGCCATTGAATCTAATGAAAGTTTTCAATAGTAATAAACGTATCAGCATTGAAACTGCATCATGTAGTTAGAAATACTGATAATTATGTCTGCAGGAAAACAGTTGTGTTAAATTAGTAAAAGACTTTTACAGCATTTCCTTAAATTTCACCGTTCAACTTTGCAAATGAAACACAGTTACATATAGTGTTCCTGTTAGACAGATGGACACGTGTGTGTTGTTTTCTTAGTTAAAAAACAAGCTCACTTTGATTTTGAAATTCTAACACCTGGATTCATATTGATTTTATTTCCTTTTACAGAAAAGAAGGAACTTTTGAAAAGTTGACTGTCATGTCTGCAATACCCTTGCTCTTCTCTTAGCTATGTTTCCCAGGCAGTCCCAGCCTTTCCTATTCCACAACAGCTTCTTACTTGTTCTACACCTCCTAAAGTTTGTTTTCCCCTGGCCTTTTCCCCCTCAAGTTTCTGTTTTGTTACTACTTGGAGTAGCTTTTTGTTCAAATTTGGTTTTATACACTTCAGAAAGGTTTTTCCATTTGGTTCTTCATTTTATTCTCAGTTTTTCGACTAGGTAATTTCTTATACTTGTCTTTTCAACCTGTGCTTGTCCTTACATTGGTTCTTCCCTTCCAACACTCATCTGTGGTTGACAAGGGAAGAGTGACTGATGCCATCACCTAGGCTTTTATAAGGCCTTTGACATGTTGCATAACAGCATACTTATCTCCAGACTGAGAGACATGGATTGGAAGCATGGACTGCAGTGGGCTGTCTGGATCCAGACAGACTGGATGTTTATGGCTCTAAGTGGAGACCAGTGATGAGTGGTGTCCCTCAGGGCTTTGTTTTGGGACCAGAGCTCTTTAATATCTTTATCAGTGGCACAGACAGTGAGACTGAGCGCAAGTTGGAAGACGTCATGTAGCTGAGTGGTGCTGTTGATACAAAGAAGATGGGGATGCCATCCAGAGGGACATGGACAAGCTTGAGAAATGGGCCCATGAGACTTGATAAGGCCAAGTGCAAGGTGAACTACCTGGCTCAGGCCAATCCCACATATGAGTACTGAGAGAAGAGTTCATTGAGAGCATCCCTGTGGAATGGAGCTGAGGTTCTCATGGATGACATGGTCCAACAGCATGTCTTCACAGCCCAGGAGGCCAACTGCATCCTGGGCTGCATCAAAATAAGTGTGGACAGCAGGTCAAGGGAGATGATTCTCCCTCCATACTCTGCCCATGTGAGACTCCACATATGTGGGGAAGTTTGTGTCCGGCTCTGGGCCATAAATGATGACAGAAACATGAAGACAAGCTGAGAGAGTTGGGGCTGTTCAGTCTAGAGAAGAGAAAGATAAGGTGTCAATAAGGTGTCTGGGACACCTTATATCAGCTTTCCAGTACCTAAAGGGGTCTAGAAGAAGGCTGGAGAGGGAATTTTTAAAGAAGAAGAAACTAATAAGACAAAGGGGAATAGATTTACAATGAAAGAGGGGAGATTTAGGTTAGATTTTAGGTTAGAATAATATTATTTGCTATGAGGTTGGTGAGAGACTGGAACAGGTTTCCCAAAGAAGTTGTGCGTGTCCCATCCTTGGAAATGTTCAAGGCCAGATGGGATGGGGCAACCTGGTCTAGTGAAAGGTGTCCCTCTCCGTGGCAGGAGGGTTGATTCAAGGTGATCTTTAAGGTCTTGTCCAATCCCATCCATTCTAAATTATTCTATAGCAGGAAGAGGCCTAGAGTGACCTGTAAAATAAATGGCTTGAAATGTTTTCAGGGTTCCAAGGTACTATCAGATACACAAGTCTTAAATTACAGGGGAATAGATAACTGAAAAGATTTTCCTATGTGAAATTTGAGGAAAAACTTCTAATTAGTCTTCTTATAAATTCTCAGCTGTCTTGATATATTTGAACTCTCTTTTTTTGTAGATTAAAAGGTGGCTCCAGAAAATCTTTAGCTTTAGGCTTGTAAAAGTTACTCCATTTGCCAGATGACAAAGATTATTTGTATGCTAATATTTTCCTGGCTTTCAGAATTGTTCCAGTTTGTGAATGGTTGTGTAAAATTCAATGTTCTTAATATACTCCTTGTAGACTATGAATCCATCTAGAGTTTTAAGTAGATACTCAAGATCTTGGGAAGGAATTCAGTTACTTAAACAGAGGTTACATAATGCCATTCTTTATGTCATCCTATTTCATATCTAACAGCACTGTGAGGTGCCTCAGCAAAAAATAAGAAATCACCCATGGCACTCTGATGAGGCAGCTGAAAGCCATCCTTGGGAAGAAATTAATTTCATCTAAATGTAGACACCTGCAACAGAGACTTTTACTTTCCAGCTAGTCATTACAGGGTCATTTTCTAGTCAATGGAGAGCAATAAGTACTTCAAGAGCTTAATTTATCTGACTGAATGTCTATGTCTACTCTAGGATGAGATGAACCATGCCCTAAAGGCATCTTTAAAATATAAAGATATCTAATATGATTAGCTGAGATTTGGACATCTATATTGTAGACATCAGCATGTGCTCAGATGAATAGGGCTCATGTCAGCAGAGTGAAGGAATCTTCTGGCAAAATGAGTCTGCCAGATAACAAGGATTCTCTAAAACTAAAATATTAAATTATTTTTCTGGGTCGGGCACATGGGTTTCCAGTTGTCTGGGGCTTCAAAGGTAGCCTCCCTATTGACTACCATGAAGTTTTAAACTCATGGGTGAGCTGAGAGCCCAAGTCACTAAACTTTCCCAAACTAAATAATGAAGTTATACTGAACTCAGGCACACTGATCACACACACTCAAGCATTTTTCTTCTCTGTATGGAAGTATCATGTAAGGATTGCTTTTAAGCTCTGGATACTGAACTGGACTGCCAACAGAAATAAATTCTGTCCTTATTGACAGGTGTTAACTGAATTAAAGTATGTAACTCAATATAGAATGAAACAAAACATGAATCGAATGGCACATGCAAAGGTATCAGGAGCTAAATGAATCATAGAATCATAGAATTGTCAAGGTTGGAAAAGACCTTTAAAGATTATCACATCCAACAGTCAACCCAGCACCACCACCACATTCAACACTAAACCATGTCTCCAAGTGCCATATCCACATATTTTTTAAATAATTCCAGAGGTAGTGGCTCCACTACTTCCCTGGAAAGTCTGGTCCAATATTTTACAACCCTTCCCAGTAATAAATTTTCCTAATATCTAAGATAAACTTCCCCTGGCACATGAAACACTCAAACACACCAATATCTTTCATTGGGAAGATAGATTTAATCTCTTCTTATTGTCCAGCTCTAAAATTCAAACTGATAAGTTTAACAGTGTTTGTTAAATAAATAAATTTATTTAACAGTTGAGCCTAGACACTTTTTTATTATTTGTAATTGTTCTGTTGGATGTCTAAACTGAAAAACAGGTTTGAAAACAGTACTTGGGAATTTGAATATCACCTCAATTTTACAATCAGGTTTGATATTATTTTTGTAGATAGAATGAAAAAAAATCTAAGAAGTAATTCATTCTTCAAAATGTAATCTTATATTTCATAAACTCTGAAAAGAGACTGATTATTGCATTTCCTGTATTTGTGAATTTGTGAGAAAGCTTCTCACCCAGAGAAAACATCAGATGGAAAGATTATTTTAAAGCTGGCCTTCTAGGTGTTGGACTGTTGGCATCCCTTATAGTATTACACCTCAGTACTGTAGCATAGTTATTAGAATATACAAATAAAAATTCTCGTTTTCTGTGTCTAGTCAAGTTGACTATAAAGAAATGGCTGCCTTTTTTAATGGTCAATTAAACACTTATGATTACATAGCCAAAGAATCACAGCTTTCCTTACAAAAGATACTTGAGGTTGGTATGATCTATAAATCAGCAACCATGTTTTAGAAGTAAATTACTAGACATTAGTAACAAGCAGACTGAAACTATCATGAAAGTAATTAAAAATATTTATAGACTATGTTTCATGAAAACAAAATAATACTCATTTTTTCAGGAGATGACTTTTTACTGTAAATAATACAGTTAATAGCATACATTCATCGTATGTCACATTAATTAGATTTTTCTTTTTGTTAGAATCTATGAAACGGTTTTAAGTACCAATGTCAACAACAGTTAACATGATTAAAACTGCATTCCTAATAAGAATTTTATCCCAACTTGTATTAATGTTTATTTTGAAATGCTTCTGTGCTGTGGAACCATCTGTTTCTTGCTAGTTATAGTACCTGAGTTCTACAATCATAGGACCCAAGGGAGTTTTTCACCTATTTTTCTTCATAGTATAGCAGGCATTCACTACTGTATTCAAAAGAAATATGTCAACTCAAGTTCAGAAGTTGTAGTCAACATGAAAATGTACTTTAAATTTTAAAACTGAAACTTCTTGGAAACTCCTCCAAATTTTCTGGCTGTGAATTTGAAATTGCAGATTTTCTCACATTGTAGGAAGGAAGAAGGGAAGAGATACTAGCAGCCAAAATCAGTCCTCCTTCTGTATGTACTTTAAAAAATTAGCTTTTTATAAACATATGACTTTCAAGTCACCTTTTGAAAAATATTAAAATCAATTAAGCAATGAGTAAATTTTCATCTAAAAGACAAAATCAATCAGCTGTCATTTTTGATTGATTATTCTGGAATAGAGTGGTGTTTAAACTATTAATTTATTGCACATTATTCTACATCTATATAAACACCCTGTGAATTAGGTATGACATGCATTATAGTAAATGGATAGAAAATTTAGTTTTCCTGTTCAAGTCTTGGTTTGTATCCTGTGATCATCTGTTCTTCATTTGCTCTTAACAGGTCATTCCTGTTAAGTAGAAAAGTAAATTACTTTCTGGTAAAGGTCAGATTTTTAAATAATAAGAGCTACAAAATCTTACAAATTAAACTAGAATATCTGGCACATAGAGGTAAGCTTGTGCTTTACAGGTTTTGGCAGTAGGATTTTTACTTAAAAGGTAAACCAGGCTTGGGTTATATTACAATACAGCATAAAATATACACATAAAATTTGATTTGGTTCATACAAAAATGGGAACACACATAGAAAGGCACATATGTAACACTCAGAATTTTGTCTGAATTGGAGAAAATACACAGTCCTTTGCATTCAGCAGTTTATAGCAACATGAACATGAATGAAGATTTTAATAAGAATCAGATACCAGTCTCTTGGCCAAAATGCTTACTAAAATCTAGACAGGAAAGGAAAAATTAACCAGATCAGTTGTTAAATTGGTCTTATTTTTCTACTACCAATACAGTCAAAAATCAGAGTACAGTAGAATCACTGAATCCCTAGTGCTTAAAATAAGGTTACACTGAGAGATATAATATACCATCATCTACACATTATATAAGAGATGGTGAAATGTATGTGATAAATTAAAGACCTTAGAGACAATTTGCATTTATCATGCACTTAAGATCATCTCACCTGCAATCCCTCTACTAATTGATTGCTACTGGGACTACTTTTACTACTTTTAGATGCAAATAGGTGAAGTCAGATGCCTGACTTGCATAGGTGTACATTTGTCACTTGCTGGGCAGCTGCCTTGGTATGGCTGGTGGAGGGGAAAAATAGGATTGTCTGGTCACATCCAGCCTTTCTATAGGTATGGGACATTTTGCAGTGCCTGTTCCTGGTCCATTGGGATTTCCTTCACTGGCAAACAGGTGAGTTGAAACAGACTGAGCCCCATGTTTACAATCATGAAGAATGAAGGCAGGTTGCATTAAGGCTTGAGACAGTATCAACTAGATTTTAGCATACAGTCATGCAAAAAACCCACATGTATATTCACTATTATTAAAATACTGAACATTATGTAACAACATATGCAGTCATGGCACAGGAAGAACCACAGGAAAGTAAAATTAATATCTCAGGTGAAGGGGACTATGGGAGTTGCCTTTTAAAATGAAAGCAGAAAAGAGAGTGGTATGTTGGTGAAAAAAGCCTTGAGAAACCTTATCTAAAAATGAATTTGCTTTTGCTTTAAGGGCTCCAGAAATCTCTCCCAACAGAAACTAAAATGATGCTCTGGAAGTAGCAACAGTCTTTTCCATAGATTCCAACAAGAATATATTTTCTTGGGACTCTTCTGTTTGTAGTTCTTTCAGATTTTAGGAATCGAACATTTCAGAAATTACTTACAACTACTATCCTTTATATAGTAAAATGATAAGAATGGTTATTATAAATAATAATTATGATTTTCAATGATCTTTCTGGGTCCCTTCCAACTCTAGACATTCTTTGATAAAAACATTAGAAACAACAACCATAGTAATAGTAGTAATAATAATAATAATTATTATTATTATTATAAATGCTGCATAATATAGGAGGGAAATCTTGTTAATCTCTGAGGAGGAGGGATTGAGAAAAATGGAAACTGTCATGCCTCTACTAACCTCAGCACTCCTTTTCTCTGGCAGGCCTCCAAAACCTTTCTCATTTATGCAGTCTTCAGGGTAAAAAGGAGGCTGCTGGTTGCTGATTAAAGTCTCCCTTGGCTGTTGTCCTGCCTGGCAGACTATCTTTTTTTTTATTTTTTTCCTACTGGTTATTTAATATACTTTACTCTACAATTAGTCTACAGGGGCTTGCTAAAGGCAGACACTCCTCTCCCTGCCTTTGGCTGCATGCAGTCATACAAACTGAGTTATCCAGAGTAGTTCACTGGGAAGCTAGGACTATGAGCTTCTACTGGAGTTTTTTGCCTAAAGATGTCTTTTTAGATATATGCAGTGCTGCTAGGACTAAGGAGAATCATTATAACAAAAATGCATTTTACCTTAACACTATAACAAAAATGAAAATGAAAAAATTTTCCACCAAAAAAGACGGTTGCATTTATGCACTTTGGTTTAACGAGTTTTAGTAGTGTATCCCTCTTCAGTTATTAGGAAGTTCCTGACAGCAGTAAATCACTAGTCTGTATAATCCTTAGCAGTTATAGCTATTAGTAGCATAGGTAGAAAGACACTCCCTGATCCACCCTTTGTCAGATCCCCAAATACTCCCAATTTCAACTGCTGAGTTCAAATTATTCCTACTTAAGAAAGTCAGACTTGGTAGAAATTTTGATTTTTGTATAGGTTAAAAGAATGCATTAGTCAGGGCAGAAGAGTTTATTTCCCATCATTTTACCAGATGAGCGAAGGGTTCAGGTCAGAGTCTAGCTATGGCCAGACATGGTTTCAACAAGAATCAGGCTACAAGAAAGATGCCTCCTGCTAGTGCCTCCTGTACATACAGGTGCTGCGTGCTTTCTAAGTCTGCAACTCACTTTGGCTTTGAGCACTGTCTGTGTCCTGCCTCACAGAATATGTGTCAAGGGCATGAAAAATTATGATGCACAATTAAGAGAAATTATTTTATTAATTTTGTCACATTTTGTGATATCACAATGCAGGACTTTCTGACCAAGTGAAGGAATAATTGATAAAAATGACTGCAGTCTCTAAAAGTTCTACAAACTATAATAAAAAGCCATGCTATAAATCCAAAATGACCTGCAAAACTCAGGGGGAAAGTGAATATGATCTCTTCCCAGTTATTCTAGCAGAGACAATATAATTTTTGAACTTCATGACAGCTCTATTGCTTTTTGTGCCATGATTTGGCAGTGTGTTATGGGTACGTTCATCCAGAAATGCTCTTTCATCCGAGACTGCAAAGTCAAGACTTTTCTTGTCATCCTTTTATGACATTGTAACTTGAAAAAGATCCAGCACTGAATACAACAGAGAAAATGAACCAGAAATCAGCACTATCTGAAGTTCATTTAATTCTGAGTGACTGAGTAACAAAGTAGTCATGATGGTAAGGGCAACACTTTTGTATGTATTTGTTTTTCATGACAATAATTAAAATAAGACTTTTTACATTTTTAAAGAAAGATTTTACACTAAAAGGTGAAACTAATTTATTTGAAAGATATTTCTTTGGTTACAGAAATAAATTAACTGTATACAAAGGAAAAGAAAGAGTGAAGCTTTCTGTAATGTTATGCTGGGGTTTCATCACACCAGAAATATGAATAGATAGATATGAAATGGAATATCAAGGTCTAGCTACTACTGACTGCTTTTATAAGTAGTGGAGAGAAATAGGGGTTTCAGAAGGCAGCTCTGATCTGATCCTTGCTAGATGCCTCTGTGATGGGGTATCTACTGCTTTCTGTTGAATACGCAGTATAACTAACATATATCTACTTTGGGATATATAGATACATCTCTATACATCTATTACTAATTTACATATCTACATTTGGGGTTATTTATGACAGATGAATTCACATTTATCACTTGCATAACATAAACATGAGGCAGGGAGACAGCTTGTACTCCAAGGAAACTGCAAACCCCAAAATTAGACAGAAGATGACAGAAATATGAAAAATAAACACCATCTTAAGCTCTCCTTAAATAACCAACCAGAAAAAAAAGCCTGTCAAAGAGTATTGTCATCCTTGATGTTTGTCCTCACATAGTAAGCACAGAACACCTTCTATGCCTTGTTTCATTCCAACTGAAAACATTTCCAGGAAAGTAGTGGTGTAGGTTTTTGGGTGTTTAAAATTATCAAAGCAAGAATTTAAAAAATTAATCAGACACACAGCTGCATAGAAATGGTGTTTTTTCAGGACTAATCAGCAGAAAGAATTTAGATATTCCAAATATAAGTGTCTGTAAGGGGTTCAGATCAAAGACAGCATTCAATTCCTGGACCTGAAGCATTTTGATAGCTCAAATACAGCAAAAGGGAGATCTGTAAGGAATGAACAAGGCCTGTTTTTCCAAAACATTGAACCCGAGCTACTGATGAGGCTACTGTGAGAAGATACCAGAACTAAAAAAAAAGAAAAACAAACTTACAGAATGATTCAAGATCAAAATTTCAATGAAAATATTCATAAAGATTACAGTTACACACACAGTTTAACCAGCAGATACTCAAAGAAATAATAATAGCAAAATATAGTTATGGTATTTTCATGCTTGGTTACAGTCAGAAATGTTAAGTACACAATTAAACTTTGCATCAGATGGTAGATTATTTATGAAATCTTTCTTAAAACTTTTGGGCTTTATTAAGCTAAGGAAATAAAAAGCCAGATAATAAACATGATATATGTTCTAGTTATCAACAAGCTTGTTAAAAAAAAATAAATTGAAGTTCCAAAGTATGACTATATTGACCTTATTCAGTCATAGTAAATATTACTCTTTCCAAATGTGAATTGCTTCCATAGGACTCCTGGAAGAGTAATGTGAGGAACAGTGACAAAATTGGGCTCTGTGTGAAGATGCTGTCTTAATCAAATTCCAAGTAAAAATATAAGTTTCATTATACACATTTTCACAGAGAGGAAAGAAGCTGTAATCTATCCAACTAATCTGGAAGTGTACCCACAAAAAGTAAGCCTTGGCAAAATAAGTTAATGCACGTTTATGGTAAGTGCTTTGTATGTTTTGTTTAGAAAGTGTACTATGCAGAACAATTAATTTAAAAGGATCAAGTACGTGTGGGAAGGGAGATTAGCAGAGGAGACTGCAACTAAGGAAATGTTTTGCAGATGTACTGCATTTAAATTAATAAAATCTCATTAGGTTTTATGTTTGCCAATAACGGCTGGAAAAGTTACCACACATTGTAGGAACAATTACCCAAATCTTCACTGTCTCATTAGGTTTGTCATACTGTTTTCATTATAATACATTAGAACTTGCAAGTGAGCCTTCAGTAATGACATATTGTTCCAATTCTCCTTTCAGCAGGCTCTAAGATATTTTAGTATTTGTGTTATAAGCCAGCAGGTGTCTTCACTTTGGTTTTTTTCTCAATCAGTTTTATACAGACCTCCAGACACAGAATGGAATGCAAAAGGGCTTTCAGCAACCACATAAAAATGAGTCTTATTAGAGTAGAGCAATACACACCATTTTTATGTTATGATAATTCAAGGTACTAAAAACGTGCATCTTTAGAGTATACATCTATTCCTTTAAGTCCTGTTAGTGAAAGCTGTATTAATGTAGATAAACCATGTGATATATAAAGTTTGCAAATCTGCATAACAAATGGAAGACATAAAGCTGATTTGAATATCTAAGGCATTATAAACTTCAATGAGAACAACCAACACTCTTTGAGCTTGTAAGGAACTTGCATTCAAATGAGTTAGATTTAAAAAGGATATAGTTTTTACAACACTTTGAAGCTTTCTGTCTCAGGTCTCAAGAAGCTCAAGGTTAAAATAAATACCGGATTTTAGCAATAAGAGGAAACAGTTTAGGAAGAAATTGAAAAAGAAATCCCATTGTATAAGCATCACATGACCTTAAAAATTAGTTTATTTTTGTGCTGTCCATGGGAAGATAAAATTCTAGAAAATAAGTTCTCTTAGATCTGCAATCTTAGTGTTGTTTATTTTAACTATACAATGAAGTAAAGCACTAAATAACACATTAAGAAAGATTCTTGGACATCCTGAGAATGACCTATTGTAATACACCATCATAATAGCTGGATTTTCAACTGCTTCAGAATTGGCGAAAAGTGAAAGCAGAACCAGACAAAATACTAAAAATTGTCTATAGGTGGTATTCAGGGACATTTACCATCTCCTCCAGTATGGCCTCTATTATGAAAGAATGTGAGGAAAAGAAACATATGATACATGCTTATTATAATTTTTACATAAATCATCTTAACAATTAATTTAACTAGATACAGAGCTAGTTGTCTAAAATCAAACAGCTTATTAAAAGAACCATAGTTTAAAATTAGTTTTTGTTCTGATTTGATTAATATCCATTTCAAATTATTTCTGAAATTATCTATCTCTTGCATTAAATCATAGCCATCTATTTGCATAAACGAAGCAGTTTTATTCAAGGCAAGAATTTAACAGGGACTACAAAATAGCTTCTGATCCACTGCCTATTTTGTTTTTACCACAATCTCACTATAGCTGCTGTAACCACAGAACAGAATGACAACTACAGTGGTGATAAAAAATTGTTAATATTAATTGCTTGAAACAGCAAAGTTTCATCAGTTTTCCATTAGCATGAAACAGCATGAGATTCCTCTCAACGAGCATCAGGAATGGTGTAAACATCTCTAATGAACCACCTATTACAGACAGAAATATGTATACAGGAAAATTAAATGAACCAAATATTCAGTATATTTCCCCTCTAGAGAGAAATTATGGTGAATGTCTGTGGATTCTACAGTAATGGATCAATATGGTCAGGTCACTCACGAACAGTGCCAGGTCCAGGACTTGGGTGCCCATGCAGCACTACAGGCTTGGGGAACAGTGTCTGGAAAGCTGCCGGGGGAAAAGGAGCTCGAGGTGTTAGCCAACACCAGGAGTGTGCTAATGGCATCCTGACTTGTACCAGAGACAGTGTGTCCAGAAGGACTGGGGAAGAGATTTTCTCTCTGTACTTGGCACAGTTCTGGAGCCTTGAGTACAAGAAGGACAAAGAGATGCCAGAGCATGTCCAGAGAAGGGAAACAAAGGCTCAGGAAGGTCTGGAGCACAAGTGTTGAGAGGAGTAGCAGAGGGAGATGGAGTGGCTTGGCCTGGAGAAAAGGAGGCTCAGGAGAGACCCTCTCTACAACTGCCTGAAAGGAGGTTATAGTGAGATGAAGATTGTTCTCTTCTCCCGAACGATAGAATTTTTATAGAGATGGGTTCATCTTTCTGGACAGGATAAAGGGAAATAACTTCAAGTTGTGTGCGGGAAAATCTCTTCACTGAAAGAGTTGTCAAGCATCAGTACAGGCTGTCCAGGGAAGTGATTTAGTCTCTACCACCAAAGATACTTAAGAAACATGTACATGTGGTACTTAGAGATATGGTTTAGTAATGGACTTGGCAGTGCTAAGTCAATGTTTGAACTTGATGATCTTTAAGTTCTTCTTCAATCTAAACAATCCTATGATTCTATGAACTTTTCAGGGCTGGGGGGAATAATGGGAAGGGCTGGAGGGCAAGCATGAAAAAACCTCACCAACTCCCAAGAAAATGAGATAATCTTCAAAAAGTTCTTAAGAAAATGTAAGGAATCTAAAAGATACAAATCGGAGCAGTTTTTGTGAAGATTAAAATATAAAAGTGTCCTGCAAAGCATATTGTCTAATGAACCCTAAATTGAAATCTCACAGAGTTTCAGAAATGTATTCTCGTCCATGTAACAGAATACTGGTTGTTTTACTTTAAATATAAACCTTTTTTTTTTATTTATAAAATTGATCTGAAAGTCTAAGAAAAGGCATGCAAGAGTAGTGCTGTGAAAAAGATAAACAAAAATCATTCTGAGTTCAAACAGATACTTTCATGGGACCTAATCTTGGCACAGGTACAGGACAGCTTTTCCCACACAACTCCAGTGCTCCAACTGAGCTCTTCAGTGATGTTCTTGAAACATAGTAATGGACTTCATAACAACTTTACACCTGGACAGCTTGCTCTCTTCCCCTATATTGCTCTATTTTATCTTCTGTCTGATGGTCACCCCTGCTGTTACTTATTTCTGTACTGATACCCTTGGGTCTGCTCTTTTTAAGATACAGGTTTTCCTAATTAATGCCTTTCTTGCTGTTCTATTTTTTTCACTTTTAATTTGTCTATGAACTTTAATTAAGCTCCTTCATCACGGCTCACAGATTTGGCAAGCTTCATACGTATATATATATATATCTGCTCACCCAGCAAGATGACCCAAGTTTGCTAACTCCATAAAAATTCTATTACTTCCATTGATGTCTTGCATAAGAGAGTTAACAAAACTAAAAATGGGATAAAAAGATTGATTTATATTAATTGTTTGTAGCATAGAAAGTTAATTATTTATTTTATTTTTTTAAAAGGAGAAAAGGTACTGTGTATAAACTAGATGAAACTAGATTGTGTATATTTAAATATTTAAATATTTAACTCTGAATCAAAATGGCTAAGTCTTCCCTAAAACTGTTAGTCAACAGAAGAGTGCACCCCTTCACATGTATCTACTTCACCCTTCTTTGATATTTTTTCTTTTCTTGTACTTATCCATAGTTAAATTTGCTTACATGTAAACAAAATGTCTCTTAAATGTGACAGAAATGTATTTTGATTAAAAAAACCAAATGAATCTGGTCCTATAAATATCTACTTGGATTTCCCAGGTTCCTTGGGCTTTAAATTTTACCTGTTGAACTATTTACTGGCTTATTAGCAAATTTGTCAGTGAAAGAATTTTATTTTCTTATCTCAATTCCTTTAGATTATACTGTAAAAAACTTCTTGGAGGTTCTTGGAAAATATTCTCATTGTTGCTAATAATGTTGGATAGTCCTATACATTAAACTAGTCTATGTATTGACTTAAGGGAATGCTAGATTCTTTTCAAGGTAGCAATATTACAAATTTTCTTTTTTTTTTATTTATATAATCTTTTCTGAAATCTTGTCCCTCCCTAAGAGTTTATAAATACTAAAAATGCAACCCAAAGCTTGATTAGAACTGATGGAATTTTGGACATTTTGTCCCTGGTTTCTCAGTAAAAGCTTGTAATATCCTTGTTTCCTGATGAATGTGACTTCACTGGTTTCTCAGTGGAAACAAGAACAACTTGAAGGATTATTCTGAGACAAGAATACCCAGCACCTCAACTCAGCTGGGTACCCTCTTGTCTTCTGGAGAAAACATGGCAGACTGAATAGAAATAGCCCATTCTTGGTACCTGATTTATTAAATTATACTTGGTCCTTTTCAGGTGCTCTGTGAATAATTTGGTCTGTTATATGAGCCCTTACTACATTACCAGTCTGCCTTGCCTCAGCAAGGCACGCTAAAATTTAAAAGCCCCACTTCTGAGCTACACATTGTGTTGTCTGGGTCATGTATTCCTTGAGGGAGCTGAAATAAACCTTCTTTATTCGTTTGTCAATAAGTTTTTTCAAATCATGTAGATCCTTTGAAATGTACTTGATAACAGTGCAAGATACCAAACATAAACTCTTGGCCTTTGAAATCTAAGGAAGATGGCCACAACCAGAATAAAAATGAGAAGGGTGAGACACTTCAAATAACACAAGAATGTTTTGAAGTGCTAGGGAGGCTTTATACTGATTTAGTTACATAATTTGGCATTTCTTGTTTTTCCAAATTATACTACTGAACTAAAACAAACAAGGAAGCCTCAACCCAACAAAGGATAACTAGAAACTGGAGCATATGTAAAAATATAGAGCATATAGAGCATATGTAAAAATCACATCCTACTAGACTGTCCCGACAACAACAATAACACAATAGTAACAATAACTATCTGCATAATTCCATATAAGTTTTAGATTTCCTTTCCATCATACTGAAATAATTTTAGTGAGGAGAAACTCTATTTGCTTACCTTAAAAAAGGTGAAATCACCACTCATCATCCTTTTTTTTTTATTTACTTCTTTATAAATCATGAAATATTCCACTGAGGCTATTCTTTAGCAGTTAGCTGAGGAGACTAAATACATACAGTAATGTACAGTGAGTGTTAATGAAAATTGAGTCGACCTATCTTCCTTATTAGTATTTTAAAATCTGTTTTAATTATATTTAAATATATAGTATTATCTCCATAGAAGAACTTTAATATACTAGTTTGATCTTCAACTGTATCCTAAAAACATTATAGATGGAAAAAATAGAAAAGGCCACCCCAAGGTATGGTACATTGGGATCAAAGGTGTTTAGATTTCAGAGTGTCTAGATCATAAATTCACACTGCTGAAAGAATTAAGACAATCTTTTAATTGTAGAATTATGAAAGCCACTGAGAAACAGTGGAGGCCTTGCATCCTGAAAAAATTTACTCTTTTAAGAATAGATCTTGTAAATTTCTGGAGTTCAGCTTAGTCCTTGGTTGAATTAAAATGAAGAGAAATATTTTCTTGGCTACATGGAGAGTTATGTAGGTCAGGGTATTTTCATCAGCCTTACATTCTCATATTCATTACTAGTTTTCATGCATCACTGGTGAAGTATAAGAAAAATTCTCAAAATCTGGATACAATCTCTAAGTCTGAAAACGTGCTGAGTTAATGATATTGCTCATGGCTTAGAGGGACGTACAATTTTTGGAGGCTATATAAGAGTAGTGTGACATAACTCATTATGGCCTCTGGTACTAATAACTTATGAGACACTCGTGTATGAGATAAACCCCATAAGTTACTGCAGCCTATATCATCTCTCCATTATAATTATAGACATGAAATAGCCCAAATGTAGCCTGTGTCCCCAAAGTTCCATCATAAAACTGAGTAGATCAGTATGTCTATTGATTCTGCTTTTTTCTTTTTAATTTTTGTTTGATAGGTGCTTTCCTTTGGATTCCATATTCTTTTCATAATTTTATTCTTATATTTTATTTCCTTTATTTAGTTCCTATTTGTTGAAAACAACTATTGAGACAAAATTTCACCACTGTTTATAATAATCAAATTAGTCAGACAGATTCTTGGACACCCTGTTTCCATCAGAAAAAATTATTCATTCACTCCAAGGGCAAAACAGCTGAAACATTAAAAGCTCTACTGGAAGAGAGTAAGACCAAGCTTTTAAACTTAGCCCTGTGCTAGGATGAGCCCAGGGACATACAGAAGCAATTCTTTTTTTTGCTTTCCCTTTGCTATAGGGCGAAGTCATTTCACTGCTGCCTTCTATAATACATGGCTTATCCTCCCCCTTGTGAATTGCCCTGTTTGATATATTATAGACAGCAGAATTAAGGTTCCATATATGCCTCATGCATGTGCTTTCAATACCCCCTAGAATTACTCACCCCAAGTGAAAATCTAACTTGCCACTCCACGTTCTTTTCTAGGTTTTTGATACATTCTTGCACATGGCCAGAGTGGAATAAGCCACCTGCAGATGTATAACATTTTTGAGGGTGCCCGCACCTCACAGAATGGCTTAAAAATAATAGCGAGATGGCTCCTTGGACATGTTTTGTAAAGCAAAAGGTTTAATAAACTTATAAAATAATAAACAATAAACAAACAAAATAGAAGCCAAGCACAGGTACTTACACACATTGTACCCTGCTATGACATCCCAAGAAGCTCTAAGAAGCTTTGTTCTCTGCCTTAAATACAGGATGGTTTAGGTGGGGTTTTTGGCAAATTGCCCAATAGAGAATGGCTACATTTCTGAAAGACAGGTAAAGAGACCTATCTATGTTTCTACCTTGGCCTTGAGCCAATGGCTGCAAGCTGAGGAGAGAAGCTTCTAGGGCTTTTCCTTTTAAGTCTTATGGTAAACTGAAATCCTTTTTCCTTATGTGGAAAATACCTGTTTGGTTTAAAGCTGCATTACTACAGGTTTTAAGGTTTATTATGCTGGCACTGAAGGACAGAGGGGATATGGTTATTCATTCATTCCTTAGTCTTACATATGGTCAGTCAAAGTTTGACCTGTAGCATAACAATTACGAGACAGGGAACAAGTCATTACAATTTAATTAAAGATGTTTTCAGAACACATTAAACAATAAAAAGCCTAAACCAAATTCATAATAGAAGAACATTATTTGAAGGCAGAGATCAGACGTATAAATTATGTTAAAAAAAATACTGTAATTTCATGACAAATTTCTGTTATAATACTGAAAGGGTTTTATAAAATATACTTTTCAAAGTAGGTAAGACCACAAGTAGGTGTATGTATACAGCAGTCTGATTTATGAAAAAAGTTTTTCTAAAAATAATTGGAGTGCAAAAACTCTGCATTCCTTTTTGGAGATAAGAGCAAGAAAGATGCATCAGACTGGGCTGCTTAAGACTGCAGATGTTCACACCACCTAAGATTCTGTCCATGTAGTTTTAAGGAGAGAAAAATAAAGACACAAAAAATGGAAATACAATGCCTCCCTTTTCTCTGCATCTGTGTAAGCCTTAAGCATAATGTGCCCAAACACTCAGTAGGAAACATTTTGAGAATAGCGATGTAGCCATCAAATGGGAGGAGGACAGACTCACTGAATGTTTCAGTCTCTCTATACAAGCTTTTTGTTCCAATGATTGGTTGTCATTCTGGGTCATTGCTGATAAAGATCCCACTAGAAGGGAGTAAAAGATTTGCCCTAGATTAGGCAGTGTCCATGTCATTATGAATTCTGCTCTCAGATTCATGCAGGTGGCATGAAAGTTTATAGGCAGCACATACTGTTGTCTAAACAAAGGATCACATTTGTTTAGGATTTTACCAGAATTTGAAATGTTACATCATGTCATATAAAACACAATATATAGAGCACATTTTGGGGAAATGTTTACAATTTTCAAAAGACGCTGAAATAGCTCATCTAATTGAATCTGTGATGCCTGCAAAATGTCAGTTCAAATATCATAAAACATTACTACTGACTTATCTAGAACAGGCTTGCTCTGTTTTTTACAGATTCATAATAAGCTCTAACATCAACAGTAATGCAACATGATACATATTTTAATACATACATAAAACTCTCTTCTGATTTTTATTTTTGTTCAAACAAGGCTTAAGAAGCAGCAATTTTTCTAGACAATCTCTTTGTTGGTGATATATCAGTATCTAATTTTCTTGAAACTGAAGAAATTATTTCAACGGCAACAAACATTTGGAAACTGCAAAAACTTGGATACCGATCACTGCATCTTTTTCACCCTTGTACTGAGACTTGCCTGTCACAGCTTGTTCAGGTTTTAATTTTAAGGCCCAGATCCATAAAGGAACTGGCTCTGTATTTTGCGTTTTTTGGTAAAAGAAATATACAGTATTAGAAGTAGGATGAGATTTGCAGATCAAGTTTCAGTTTTCTAATCATTCTAGCCTAATGTCCTCCTCACTAAGGTAGGAAGCTTGCTTACTCTAACTCCTTGCAGTTCATAAAATAAATATTTACATCTTAACCACATCGCTTGTAAAAGAAAAGTGGAGAATGTGGAGAAATGGAGAAAGTCCTCGCATTTAATTCAAATAATGTCTGCTTCTAGCCCAAAAGTGCAGATTTCTAATTGGAATTTAAATCAACACAGATTAGGAAAAAATCTGCACTTGTTTGTCACTTTAGTTGAGTGGTTTTAATACTACTGCAAAGCTAGAGCTGGGGTATATAATTTCTATGGTGCCAATTTCTCTAAAATAGCTTGAGATATATTCAGGAGACACATCTGCTTCTAGGTTAGTCTAAACTGCTTTTATAAATAGGTAACAGAGACAGGCACTTTTTGGGTCAATTCAGCTGACAGATTTTAAATGGTTACATCAGGCTGAGATAAATCACTCCTTAGTTGTGTAAGTTCCTCTTCACAGACTAGAAAAACAAGACTTAGCATAAATGGTTGAGATGTTGGTGCCTAGAAGTTAAACTCAATAAAACCTACCTCAACAGATCTTGGAATGGATGAAGGAATCAGTGTCTATTTTCTGAAGCGTGACTTGTCAAAAAAAAAAAGGTAGATGTCTCTCTTTTATTTGGTCATATTTAGGAGTTTTTTATTAGCTTTCAGGCACTCAGGACTAAGGAATTTCTCATTTATACCTACAGCATCCACTTTTAAAGCCTCGATTTTTTAAATCTTAAACAGCAAATAGTAATGATGAGCATTGACTCATTGACTATAAAAAAATCCCCTGTTTGTGATGTCAGTGTCTGCATTGCCAATGACCACATTTTGTCAGAAGAATTCAATTCCCAGGAAGTTCTGAAAAAATATAAAGTTGATCATTTATAATACTTAGTTGCATGGTAAAACTGCCTAGAGGGAAAATGGCTCCATATTCTAGTAATTAATAGATGCTTCCACTTTTCCAGACTATATTTTGGCTTTGGCTTTGGTTTTCTCTTCCCAGTGTATCAACCTGTGCTTCTTTCTTGTTTCACCAGCTCTCTCCATTCTTTTACTTTCCTCAAGAGCACATGTGTGTATGCTCAAACATTTAAAAAATGTTGTTTTAAAGATATTTTCGTCATGAGTATAAATCAAGCCACTTAAACACTATCAAGTGTCAGAAATGAGCACCAAGATCAACTCATATCTCACCACTTCTTAGAAGTGCATTGAATTGCACCCAAGAGTATAATGGTCTGATCTGATATTTATACAAAGGCCATGCTAACCACCATCGACCTAGATGTGAAGCTTCACAAATGGAACAGTTTTTGTATATCTCTGTAATCTTATTATTCTCCCCATATATCTGTGCTCAGGTTGAGACAAAAAGGAAAAGCTTTTTTACATAGATGCTGATAGGTTCAAGTCCGTTTCAGTGCGGGCAGAGGTTCACAAGCATCTCTGCACAGCTTTGACAAAAAATTACTGTCTGCTATACTACCTACAGATACCTTCAGGAAGTGACTGGCAGTCATGGTCACTAGTTCTAAAGATGTGTATGATCAAAAAGTAGAGGAATCTCTATTGTTAATGCGCAAGATTTCCATCAGGATTTGTGAGGATATCTTAAAGTCTTTTATCACCTCAAGAGAACCTATTTAGGTTTATGATGGAGATGACTGAAATATTTGAGGCTCACTGGTGCTCAGCTCTTGACAACTTACAGAGACTTTGTTCATCTTGATGTTCTAAGATTGCACTTCAGGGAAGATTACCCTTTTTTAAACATTCTTTGATATCAAATATAATAGCTACCAGCAGAAGTTGGGAAGTATGTGGGAGTAAAGCACCTTATTAGTGACTTCTTGTCCATACAGAAGTGACAAAAAAAGAGGGGAAAATGGAGAAAAGGAGAGATTAAAAATTCAAAAGCACAATTATGTAAAGTATGTGTTTTGATTTGAAAATTATTTCAAAAGAAATGGGGAAATTATAAGATATAATTTTAATTTGATATAGGAATCTTTTTATAGGATATTTTCTTCATAAGATATTTTCTTGAGCATGAAATTCTCAGAAATAAGTTCAAGATTACATTTATCTGATAAAGTCTAAATTAATCTGCTGAAATACATTGTCCTATGGAAAATGGACATTGTTTTAATAGTCTTATATAGCTGTCTGAACAAAACAAAGTAAGAACACAATGATACAAAGTCTTATAACCTAAGAGTAACACAATTTTATTACTGACAATTTTATTTGAAAAGTTATGTACTTTCAGTTGCATTTCTGTTCTGTCATTATAAAAAAAGACCTAGTGATATCTACCACCATTTCCATTTATTCATCATATGCAGATAACTTGCCAGTAAAATTCAGTTCCATATTTGATGAATAAGTGATTCCTTATAATTTCTCCAATAAGTCATACTCCTTAAAACTAAAATGGGCAATCCTAATAGAACTGTTGATATTCCTCTTGTTAAGAATTTTTCTACTATGATTGGTGTGGGTAATTTTTTGTTTCCTAAAATCAAATTCCCATTAAACATGTAAGTGCATTCTGTGCAATTCAACCTTCAGGTAAACCTCCTAAGTAATACACAGAGTTGGTATTTTTGTGGACTGGGTGAGAACATCAGCTCAGATAACACTGTGTTACACTTTATTTCTCTTGTAGAAAATAAAATATAGTCATTAGGATTTCTGTTCATTTCATCATCTATTTCCTCAAAATTTGGAATCTAGAATTGAAAACAAGACATGAGGAACATTAGTTTTCTGAAACTGGTCATTATGCTCTTATGAATATGGTTTCCATAGTTTCTCTCTAGAGCTGGGGGGAGCACACCACCTGTAGATTCAGATCTGAAGGTAAGGCTGCACTGTGCAAAACACATAGCCTTTTCCTTTACCCCATATTCATGCAATCACTCTTCTCCTTTAATATCAAACCTCAAACCCATATTACAGATGAATACATACAACTTACTTTTATGCTTCATCCACCCTCTTCTAAAAGTATTCTACTTAGGCTCTTGTTACTGCTGTTACTGGAGATAATAACAGATGAAGGGATTGAGCTTTAAAAGTAGCAGAAGCTGTGTAGCACTGCATCAGGTTGCAGTAGGTGGGGGAGAAGGGGTGTAACTGTTCAGGTTGTCTGCATTAAATGAAGAACTTCTCCTTGCTGTCTTTAAAGAAAAGAAGTCAGCCACGTGGGAGCTTGTGACAGATTTGGCTTTTCTTCTGCCATTGCAATTCTAACTGGTACTTGCTCTATCCAAGCAATTGTGCCTTCCACCCTATGTGCATCATTAATAAGTTTAACGTTTGGCTCTTGTTAGCATGAGTTCCATATCTTGTATTTGAAAATACTTGGTAATTTACTCTACTTTCCACCTTTATAGTCATCCACTAGGAACCGTGTGACATTTCCTTCATACTAATTGTGTTTGTGATGAATACTTCAAAAGCTTTTCCAATTTGCAGTATTTGTATTTCTCTTTATTGTATGTTCTGAGTGGATGTTTTTGGCATGGGTAAGCCAATTTTACATATTTTCTCTATGTCTAGGGAGATGTGTCACTCTTCTACTGTGTAGCTTCATGTTCTCCCTTGATTTCTAGGTACTTAAACACCTGCGATTTTCACCCTCTCCCAAAGCTGCTGAGGCGATTTCTTTTCATTCTTGGAAGGATTTTTCCTTGGTCTTGAACTCCTTACAATATTAATGGTGGAAATAAACTGAATTGCTTCAACTTTATATATCAGTATAGTTTCTCACTACTTACCTCTTCATATTTTAAAACTTATTGAGTATAGCTGTTTATATTACCTTACAGTACACAGGACATTATGCAACAATGAGACACTGGATAGCAGTACACATTCAAAAATGCTATCAGAAAGCTGTTCTGATGCATCTAATCTCTTTAGAACTTTGAATCTTAAAAAAAAAAAAATTGGATCCTTGTTCAAGATGGATTTGCTTAATAGTTTAAAAAAAAAGGAGATTTGCCCAGCTTCATCCAGAGACATATATCAGCATTAAATTTGCTTTTATTACTTTATTTTGAAGCCAAAATATTATGCTTACTCAGTCTTCAGAAGTGAAGAATTCATAAGTTTAGTACATCAGGAAAATGTTACATGCTACTGAATTTGGCTAAAGCTCACAGACTGGCTGAATCTATGACGCATCTAAAGAAAAATTATTTCTTTGCTTAGTCAAGAAGTTCTTAAAACAGATAAATTCCTTAACACAAGAAAAAAAAGTCTAAACCAAAGTCTAGATTACCTGAATCCATTTTTGTCCCTGAGATTCATTTCTTCCACTTTTCTGTATTTATTTTAGTGTAGCATTATAAATAAAACAAGCAGCAAGTCAGTGGGAACTATAAGGCAGTCTGAAGAGAACTAGTCAGATGACTCCCAACAAATTGTAGATCATGCCTGCTGAAACATAAATGTTGAAAGCAAACATAAACAAAAATTGGGAGAGGCCACTAAATGATTTGGGGATGATAAAGTACCTAAACTTAATGGCAGATACAGCATATGCCTGAATACATCCCAATTATATTAAGAATGGTTTTGAAATGCTGCTTTTCATCATGTTTCTTCCATTTTTCAGCCAGTAGTGCTGACCAACATCAGCCACTATTAAAGAGTCTTCATGCATGTAAAATAATATGATTTCACAATGATTACATATTCACTCTACAGCTGGCTGAGTTTTTACATCTCCATTTGTCATTGACTATTGTGTCCAATTAAATGATTAGCTTTTAAAAACTGCTGCACATTATGAGAGTGAACTTGTGTTCCATTGCACTGAGTGATGCAGAAACAAACTCATTACAGCATGTAATTCACCCATATTAAATAACAAACAGATGGCTGCTGTAAATGAGAGCTGCTTTTTCTCTTCAAAAGTGCCAGGAAAAAGGTGTTTTTATTTATCTTTGTTTCCAGCTTCTTTCTGTTTTCTTGACAAGTGGGCAGCTGGTTGCTGAGGTTTTCAATTGGTGCAGAAGAATGAAAAGCCTGTTTCCATTAATTTCCCCATAAAATAAGTCTTTGAATCATTCCTGTTATAAATGCATGTGCAGTAGCAAGCTGCTGCTTGATTAATTCACTTATTATGAAGATTTCATCTTTTATAAGAGGGCCTGCAGGTAATTTATCTTGTTTAGTAAGATTAGAAAAATGTAATTATCTTGATACCTTTGGACCCCTCTCATTTTAATTGTGTTCCCATAAATTTCAAACATAAAGATGGGATTTTTTTTTGCGCAAATGTTCCAACATGTGGTAGAAAAATGTGTTGTAAGATCTGCATAAAAACTTATCAAGTAAAATGCATTTAGATTATACTATTAAGGGAACGCATACCAATAAAACCAGTATACGTCTGTGGAAGCTTATACAAATATCTGAATTACTGCTGCCTTTATCACAGGATTTTAACAGTTGGGGCTGGATGAGGAATGTTAGGATTTAAGTTCTTTATTCTTCCCTTTTTTTTCTTTTTTTTCTTCTTTTTTGTTAATTTATAATGCATTTCATCAGGGAAATATAAATTCTGTTCTATTTTCACTAACAAAATTAAAATTGTGCTAGTCTTCATGTATAACACTAATAGTAAAAAATAAAAAGGAAACATGTGAGCTGACACATATATATAACATCAGTTCCTCTGTCTCCAGCACCCTTTAGAAGTTTACTCCCTCCTCTCTCCCTTACCTTCTCTTTGAGTGAAAATTTGAAGCAAACCAAGGCCCAGAACTCTTTCTCTTCAATGTAATTTTTTTCTTCTTGAGGCAGTAATTGCCATATTTTGTTTGGTTTAGGTTTCTTTTTTATCTCTTTTCTATATTTTTTTTTATTATTATTAATATATTTAGTTTCAATTTCTGTGATTCCAGAAGAACTATTTTCTTTGGTTTTTTAACTTGGTTTCTAGCAACCTCTTGATTATTTTACCCATCAAAAAATAAGTTGATTAACAAGTTGGCACATGTTCCTTTTTAACATTACTTTTAATTTAGAGTGATTGTGATGGTCAATTTGCATAAAATAGATTTATAGGAATATGGGGCAACTGCCCCATGGGTCACTCAGCTTAATCACGTGCCCTTGTTTGGCCTGGGATAAAGGTCATTCTCTTCTTCTTAGTAGCCTGTACAGTGCTGAGTTTGGGATTCAGCAGGAGAAGGATGTTGATAACACACTGATGTTTCAGTGGTTGCTCAGTCCTTATCCTGAGCCAAGGACTTTCTCAGTTCCCCATGCTCTGCCACTGAGCAAGGGCACAAGAAGCTGTGACAGACCACAGCCAGGACAGCTGACCAGAACTGGCCAAAGGAATATTGGCACAACAAACCCAGTAACATAAACTTGGAGGACTTAGAGAGATCAGGGACAACTGTTGCTCAGGGACAATACTCAGGGGCTGAGTATTGGTCAGCAGGTAGTAAGCAATTTTGTTGTGCATCAATGGATTGTTGTTTCTCTTGGATTTTATTCCTTTCTCTCTCTGCCTTTCTTTTCATTACAGCTATTGTTATTATTATTATAGTTAATTTATCTTAATTATTAATTTTTTTTTCTGTCTCAGCCTAGGAGTTTTACCATTTTCTTTTCCAGTTCTCCTCCCAATCCAACCTGGGGAGTAGGGAGGGGGAGAAATGAGAGAGCAAGTGGAGCTGTGATATTTAGCTGCCAACAGATCTATTAAGATTTGAGTGCCATAAGCCTTTTAACATTAAAATGAGACAAAAAAAAAATCTTCTCAATGTGTTCAGAGATAAGTATTTTCAGGACTCAGCATGCATATCTTCTCAGCTCTCGAGGGTCTCTGAAGCAGTGGTTTGAGTGCCAGTGAACTGAACATTGTAAGAGACATAACTGTATACATCAGATAAAGCAATGTGTAAGGAAAGAAATTTTACAGTGTGAGAGTTCAGGCAGTAAAGACACCTATAAGAATACGCAAACTGTACAAGGTTGAAGCCATGAAACTGAGAAATGTGTACAGATGGCTGAAACATTTCAAGTCAGGTGAGACTAGCAATTGTGACAAACCATGATCGGGGAGACCTGTGTCAGCAGCAGCACACATGAATGCTGAAAAGGCTGAGCAGCTCATTAGGGAAGATTGACGAATAACCCTTAATGACCTTGCTACTGCTTTAAATTGCAGTTCTGCATCAGTACACTGAATCCTGGAGTGGTCTTTAGAATTCATTCACACCAGGTCATATGAAAACATCCTGGGACATGCACAAACTTGTGACATTACTCTTCAAATCTAAACTTAATTGAAGAGATAAAGAGATATGCCCCATTATGACTGATTTTATCACTGCAAGAATATTTTTTATTTTTAAGAGACTTTTTTCTCAAAAATCATGTATGTAAATATGTTTCATATTGCTTATATAAATAATATATAAGCATTGCATTCTAATAGTGGAAGACTAAATAAGGCAGAGATGTAATTTAAAATATATATATATATATATTTCATGGTACAAAAGACATGGTATTCTGTGAAGAAGATATGACTCCACTGATAAAGGTGTTTTATCAGTGTAATGGAGAAGATAGTTAAAAACTTACATTTCTCCAAATATTTTGCAGGTAAATTACCAACTAAAAATGCTCTGCACATTTTATCAAAACATAATTTAAGCTGCTGTAGATACTAGAAGCTTAAAATCTTTATTTTAGTCTGTCTGATGTATATTTAATGGAATACTTGGTTTCTGGTAGTGTGTGATTATAGTACTTTCTAATTGACAATTACAGAAAGGATGAAGGTTTACTTACAATTAAAAGTGAATGTGTTCTTTCTTATCTCTGAAGTTATGAGATGAAAGCCAGTTGATGCAATTATTTAATAGAGGACAGATAAATAGTCTGCTGTGTAGGATATATCAAGATACTATGACAAACAAGAATGTTGTACTAACAAAAAACTGGAATGCAACTGCTCCTTAAAATAAAAAGCAGCCTCCTGGATCACAGAAAGTCTTGATCTTCCACAATGTGCAGTATGTGCTTCAAGGTAAAATCTTGTCTTAACACCAAAAATTTAGAGACCATTCTCTCTGGAGGCCAAAACATTAATGTATCAAATCAACTCCTCATGAAAAGGACCAGAGAATTCCAAGCAATATCTACCTCTGTGTTGCAATCATTGCAGCCCTGGGTACAATCAGCCTTTAGAATAAGCTCGAGGCATAACTTCAATGATTTCTTTTGAAAGGCTTAAACAGAGATTGGATTCAGAGTAATAATGAGTAGCAAAGCTTGGATAGCTAAAGAAACATTTTGCCAGAAGGGAAAAAGAAAGATGATTGAATAGACCATTATAAGAATGTGTGAATACAATAATTCTGTCCTATTCTGAATTATGAGAGCTGAGTATAGGCCTATATTTTCTAGATTTTTCTGGCATTAGACCTGAAAACTTGAGTATGTTTATGGTTTAGATCTATATTTCATATGTTTAGAGCATAATCCAAACTCAGCTTAACTTTCTGGAAATGCTACCATTTAGATGACATTTCTATGACTTAGATCTGCAGTATTTCAATAGATTGTGGAAAAAATGTGGAAAGTCAGCATTTCATAACTGAGAAGCTACTTTAGATATTAGCCTGTAACCACTAATAGTATGAAAAAGTCTTTTCAAACTTTGCCCACAAAATGCTGCTTCAGTAATTCATTAACTTGTTTTAATGAAACAACATCTCATTGCTATTTGGGAAGAAACTAATCTCCTTTCCAAAGAGTTTGCATAATGTATTGAAAAAGAAGTGACTGCAGAATCTGCTGATCATACTTTTGAGGATTCCACATAGGCCGGGTAAACTTTTATCTAACACTATTGAGAAAACTATATATACACAAAATTGCCTGCTCAGGCATTTATTACAGACTAAGAACTAAATATGTTTAGGTTGCAACTTGCACTCCTGTGCAGCAGACACTGAAATCTGAAGTTTAACCAAAGAAAATTAACACTTTCCCTATGCGCTCACTTGTCACCTATGTTGTCCAATACAGATATTGTATCAAATGTGGGGATTACTCAAAGTATATCATAATCATCTTAGAGTCTGTCAGTTACAGGGAGTTAAACTGCCTGCAGAAAGACCTTGACAAATTAGAGGACTAGGGCATCACCAGCCACATGAAGTTTAACAAGGAAAAGTCCTAGATTCTGCACCTGGGATGGGGTAACACTGGATGTACAGTGTTAGGGAATGAGATGCTGGAAAGTTCTGCAGGAAGGGACCTGGGGGTCCTGCTCAATGGAAAATTGAACATGAGTCAGCAGTGCCCTGGCAGCCAGGAGGGCCAACCCTGTCCTGGGGTGTGTCAGGCACAGCATCACCAGCTGGGCAAGGGAGGGGGTTGTCCTGCTCTGCTCTGCTCTGCACTGGGGTCTTTCACCTCAAATGCAGGGGGCAGGTTTGGGTGCCACGATCTAAAAAAAGATACTAAGTTGTAAGAGAGTAGCCAAAGGAAGGCCATGAAGATGATGAAGAGTCTGGAAAGAAAGATGTATGAGGAGGGGCTGAGGTCACTTGGTCTGTTCAGTTTGGAGGAGACTGAAGGGAAACCTCACTGCAGTCTGCAACTTCTCGTGAGGCAGGAGCAGCAGGCACTGTTCTCTCTGATGATCAGTGACAGGACCCAAGAGAATGGTCTCAAGTTGTGTCAGGGAATGTTTAGTTTGGATATCAGGAAAAGATTCTTCACGGGTGTTTGGGCACTGGGACAAAGGTATTCCAGGGAAGTGGTGTGAAGAACCGGTTAAAACACAGAAGAGCAAAGGAAACTAAGCATCAATAAAACAGAAAGACCTTTGAAGGTTCAAAATATTCCCAAAAACAAACAAATTAAAAAGCAAACAAAAAATTACTGTTGATACAAAAATACTTATGTATTTTTATTTAACAGTAAGAGAGGGAAAGAGAAAGAAAGAAAGAGAGAGAGAAAGAAAGAGAGAGAGAGAAAGAGAGAAAGAGAGAAAGAGAGAAAGAGAGAAAGAGAGAAAGAGAGAAAGAGAGAGAGAGAAAGAAAGAAAGAAAGAAAGAAAGAAAGAAAGAAAGAAAGAAAGAAAGAAAGAAAGAAAGAAAGAAAGAAAGAAAGAAAGAAAGAAAGAAAGAAAGAAAGAAAGAAAGAAAGAAAGAAAGAAAGAAAGAAAGAAAGAAAGAAAGAAAGAAAGAAAGAAAGAAAGAAAGAAAGAAAGAAAGAAAGAAAGAAAGAAAGAAAGAAAGAAAGAAAGAAAGAAAGAAAGAAAGAAAGAAAGAAAGAAAGAAAGAAAGAAAGAAAGAAAGAAAGAAAGAAAGAAAGAAAGAAAGAAAGAAAGAAAGAAAGAAAGAAAGAAAGAAAGAAAGAAAGAAAGAAAGAAAGAAAGAAAGAAAGAAAGAAAGAAAGAAAGAAAGAAAGAAAGAAAGAAAGAAAGAAAGAAAGAAAGAAAGAAAGAAAGAAAGAAAGAAAGAAAGAAAGAAAGAAAGAAAGAAAGAAAGAAAGAAAGAAAGAAAGAAAGAAAGAAAGAAAGAAAGAAAGAAAGAAAGAAAGAAAGAAAGAAAGAAAGAAAGAAAGAAAGAAAGAAAGAAAGAAAGAAAGAAAGAAAGAAAGAAAGAAAGAAAGAAAGAAAGAAAGAAAGAAAGAAAGAAAGAAAGAAAGAAAGAAAGAAAGAAAGAAAGAAAGAAAGAAAGAAAGAAAGAAAGAAAGAAAGAAAGAAAGAAAGAAAGAAAGAAAGAAAGAAAGAAAGAAAGAAAGAAAGAAAGAAAGAAAGAAAGAAAGAAAGAAAGAAAGAAAGAAAGAAAGAAAGAAAGAAAGAAAGAAAGAAAGAAAGAAAGAAAGAAAGAAAGAAAGAAGATTATTTTGAAAAAGCCTAGGATAGGTCACCACCTTTGTGCTACCTTTATTGCTTCTGAGACGGGGTGGGGGGAAGAGGAGCAGTTTTTGCCTTTTTTTTCTGCTGTTTAAAGTGTCATATGTGAGACTCTATATACTGCAATGTTTGTCTCTGTTCACAGTTGCCTCTTCTGTTTTATGTCTATAAGAACCTACCATTGACTCATCAGTGGTGACCCAGAAGACTTGGTTTGCGCTTCACATGGTTGCATCACGTGAATAGTAGTGGTCAAGGGCTTGTTGTCCCAAAGGACATTGGTACACAGTAGTGTCCCTCAGGGGTCTGCATGGAGAACAGCAATGTTCAATGCCTTCATCAATGACAGCAACACTGGGGTCAAGTGCACCCTCAGCAGGTTTTTCGATGATGTAAAGCTGAGTGGAGAGTTTGACACACCTAAAGAATGGGATGCCATCTGCAAGGACCTGCACAAGCTCAAGAAATGTGCTTTTCATGAGGTTTAACAAGGCCAAGTGCAAGATGCTGCACAATGGGTCAGGGTAACCCCAGGTATCAGCCCAGGCTGGGGAAAGAAGAGATGGAGAGCAACCCTGCCCAAGAAGGGCTTGCGGGTGCTGGTGGCTGAGAGGCTGGACATGACCCAGCCCTGAGAGCCAAACGTGTCCTGGGCTGCATCCAAAGCCCCTGGGCAGCAGGGCCAGGGAGGGGATTCTGCCCCTCTGCTCTGCCCTGGTGAGACCCCACCTGCAGGGCTACACCCAGCTCTGGGGTCCCAGCACAGGAAGGACATGGACCTGAAGGAGCAAATCCAGAGGAAGAAAGTAACTGATATACATTCAAACCCTCAAGCACTGTCAAAATTTAGAATAAGCCCACCTCCCATTCTGTGAAGAAATTTTTTTTCAGATGTCTTAAGCCATCTGTATTGTAAAGTGGATCTTAGCACAATTTTTTGTGAAGAGAGTTAATTATATTTCACTATATATTGAAACTGTTCTCTGACAAAGTGAAATATTGTGAACTCACCTAGAATTTATTTTGGGTAGAGATCATTTAACAAGACCATTAAAGCTGTCTTCAAAATTTTAGAAGCTCACTCAGGCATAAAGTTCAGTTCTGAAGGAATTAATTCTGTGCCATTTTTTCTTTTTTAAAGTATATTATCTAAGCACTAAGAAAATCATAAGTTTTCATATATAAGCATAAAGAGTATTATTATAATTTGTTAGAAAAAAGACTGCTTAAGATGACACAGATATTGAACATTAAATTCCCTTTTAGAAGATAATTTTCACAAGTTTACCATTAGACTTATAATGCAGAATAGTAGGAAAAGATGAATTATAAATATCTCATTTATTAATAAAACATGAGATGCTTGGTTTTCTTACACAAAAATGTTTTTAAGCTTACATTGGTTTTACACTGAGAACTAGTTTAATTAAGTTGATGGTTTTATGTTTGAAAAGTATTCTGTCAGGTTCTGCCAGGTTCATATATTTCCTTTTTCTATCTCTTACCAACCAAATTTTCTTCAGGCATGCTAGGACTGTGCTGAACTGAATGAAGACAAACTCCCCATCAGAAAGACTCAATCCTGCAGCTGCATTCACATGTGCAGGTCCTCTGCTCCCTTGGAACTCTGCTAGGATGAATGGAACTCATATGTGCAAAGCTGCAAGGTAATTGCTCAAGATTTCTCTCAAGATATTTTTGAAACCCTGTACCTTCCCTCTCACCAAAACATGTCTGTTTTTCTGCTTGATGAATTTATTTAATTTTTTTAGTGGCTTAAAAGCACACTAAATTCTTTTATTTTTCAAGTGACCAGTACCAAAATTGCAATTTTGGCTGAACAAAGGTCCAGCTTCCAAACGTGACAAAGAATAATTTTTCCATAAAAGACCAGTTATAGAGTCAAGAATGAAAGCATTGGTTAATATTTTCAAGTCCATCAATTTTCCCCAGTAGAGTCAAAATACTTACCATTACAGTGTTCAGTTCTGGGCCCCTCAGTTTAGGAAGGAAGTTGAGACTCTTGAGCATATCCAGAGGAGGCAACAAGGCTGGAGAAGGGCTTGGAACACAAATCCTGTGAGGAACAGCTGAGGGAGCTGGGGTTGTTCAGTCTGGAGAAAAGGAGACTCAGAGGTGACCTTATCACTCTCTACAACTTCCTGAAGGGTGGCTGTGGTCAGCTGGGGGTTGGTGTCTTTCTCCAGGCAGCAACTGACAGAACGAGAGGACACAGTCCCAAGCTGTGCCAAGGGTTGGATATTAGGAAAAAACTTTTTGCAGAAAGGGTGATAAAGTACTGGAATGGTCTGCCCAGGGAAGGTGGTGGAGTCACCATCCCTGGATGTGTTTAAAAAGATTGGATGTGGCACTGGGCATCATGGTTTAGTTGAGCTGTTAGGATTGAGTTGGACTCGATGATCTTGAAGGTCTGTTCCAACCTTGTGATTCTGTGAGTATCCACCCTTCTAAAACTCTGTAAAATTCTTATTGTTCTCCACTCAACCAAGGCTCGGTGTGCAGAATAATTTCTGGAAACATCTTGTCTGTTTTTTACAATTACAAGATGATAATAATCATCCTTCATAGCAAGAGAAATGTTGTAATCTTAATTTGAAATTATAAATTTGATTTTAAACTTTTTTTTGGTTTAGTGGATTGTACATTCCTGAGAATTCTCATCTGCAGTAAAGATGCAGGCATGAAAAGGAGTTGATGCATTTGTTTTGCTCATCATATCAATTTCATATGATCTGCATGTGAAAGAGAATTATTTGAGTTATTGTTTCATTATTTATTCCAAGCAAGCCAAGGACAGGGGTCTGGGAAAAGAAAAGATTCCAGTGTGTGTGGTGCTCTATTTTGCTGCAGTTTGTCATACCAGAGTACTGCTCTTGTCCTGCTGAGCAATGCAATACAGCAGGACATTAACTTTTAGCTTAACACTTCATTACTATCTGGGGATATGTTTAACATTTTATTAAATTTCATAGGGGCGATTTTATTCACTAACTATTTATTTTCCCCTAGGGCTGAGTGCAACAGCCAAATACCCTTAAAGGCACAAAAACAATACACTGTTGTTTCAATGTGTCAGTTGAATGCATTATCTAATGCATTTCTTCATGTAACTCCTGCAAATCCATTAAAGACATAGTGATTTTGATTCCTAAAAACCTAGCTGATGTTTTTGTGGAGACAACTATCTATCTCTAGGAATGAAACAAAATTTCATAAATTGTGTAAAACAGCTAAAACAGCTGAGCCAAGCAAACCTGAAATCCCCTAAAAAATGCATGAAGTTCCAAAGGGAGACATTGCTCCATATTAGAGATTTTTCTTTTCTCTGGGAGCAAACTAAAGAGAATCAGTGCTGCCTAGAACACCTGTAAAAGAGTGGACTCAAAAAAACCTATTTTCAGTTACACCTTATTTTTTCTATAATTGCTTCTAAAAATGAATACCAGTGTAGTGTCCAAATTAGCCTTTACAATGGATTAGCCTTCTCAGATTAACTGGTAGTGAGCGATAAGGGAGGCAATTAAAAAAAAACCAAAAAACATAAATAGGTGCAAGCAGTCAGAAGAAATCTAAAGAAAGATAAGTCTTAATGTTCTTAAGACTTAAGAATCAGGCATGCAGAAAGCCTGCAGGTACTAATATATATATAGCTGTTAATTCAAACGAATATATTTAACTTTTAATTCCTCTGTAGTTAGAGTTATATTGGTGTGACTTGGTTTTACTTTTATTTGCAATTTTTCTTTTTTCACTTGGAAACTTTTTTGCTTAGCATTACTCTTTGTCCATTTCTAATTCAAGAACTGGACATGGGAAATGTCTTTAGGTATACCTAGCAGGCTCATTTTTCATGACATGGGCTACTGGGGTTTGTGTTTGCTGTTTTTTTTTTCTTTTTTGGGTGTGAGAGATAGTTATATAAAGGTACTACTAACTTCATATTATACTACAGAACTGTATAAGATATCCTTAAAATGGATGCCTATCATGAATGATATGCATGATATTTATCTACAGCTCAGTTTATGAATCACATGCAAGACACTGCAGAATGATTGCTAAACATGCATAGTTCACCACTTCCTTTGCTTCATCACTGCATCACAATCATGCTGCATCACAATGATGCAAAACTACTTCAGTTTGCCTGTCCTGATTATCAAAATGAAACGGATGGAGATCAGTAACATATCGCCAACATGCACTTCACTCACACTACAGACCATACCCATTATGGTATTTCAGGTCAATAATTCCTGAACTAAGAAGGATTAATAGGATTTATGACCCTCTTTTCAGCTGCATGTAGCACAACTAGTACTAATTATATTTTCATTAACCTCTGTGGCTAGCTCATGTTCTAATAATTTAGCCCTGTTATGGCTTAATCCAATGTTTTACATGTTCAATAAGGTGACTACACAAACAAAAGCTATATAAATAAATCCTCATGTCCACATCATGGTTGCTCTCTTGGAGGAATCCTTGTAAAATAGCCACTGCTTCTAAGTATCTCCCAAGGCCCATGCACTGATCAGCTTTATCTTGGGTCTCTGAGTGAATTGTTCCCCAGTCAGAGAATAATTCACCCATCAGAGGGCCTAAAAATTAGTTAAACACAATTTACTTTCATAAATTTCAATGCTAAATGAGTCCAGTGCAAGTTGCCTTATAATGGTGAAGTCTGTACTTGCTCTTCAGGAGATGTTAGAGCCACAATGTCAAGAACTAGTATAAGCATATCTCCTAAATACTTGTGGAAGGCTGTGTTTCTGGAACGTACATCTGCACTGTATTATGGCCTCCACTATTCACTCCCATCTCCACTGAATTACTCCCAGGTATTTATGTTGCCAGAGGGAATCAGGAGTGCACAGGAGATATAGTTCAGCTGCCAGTAATAACAAGATTATTCAGTATGATTGCCATCTCCTGCCACTTGACGTTCCTAAGCAGAGTCAGAGCCAGCTGGACAATCAAGGCTGAATGCTGTTTCTGCAGTCAAAAGACAAGTGAATACTGAATTCAGCCCAGATTGCATCAAGCTCCAGAAAGAATTGCTGTCCCACTGCCCTTCTTCTCTTATTCTGTGCTTTCACTCCTTCTCTGCAGCAGTTGAACATCAGCTCCTTAATAGTTGTGTGGCTTTTTCTTATTTGAATAAAATCAGATCCATTTAATCTAAAAATGGTAACAGATCCATCCCCCAGTCCTGCTTAACCCAGAAGATGAAAATAAATTGACATGGGAACCATAATAGCTAAATTGATATGGAATTTAGAATTTATGTTATGTGAGAAGCACTGAATGCTTTCTGTTATTTGTATTTTTAATTCAGTACTAATATCTAACACTGTCAAACATTAGATTTCAGTATATGTTCACTGAAATAAAATAGAGTGAAATATGCAAATAGAATACCAAGAGGTGTTTTGAAGTAGTTTCCTAAAGTGCTTTCCTGTCTGATTAAACATAGGGGAAGAAATCTCTCTCTTGCAATTCGGTTTGGTAAGACAGCAACTTCTCTTACTCTCAAAGTACGTGGAGTCAGTTTTTAATGGAGATAAATCTAGATATAAATGGAAATCTAAGATATACCTTTAACCTAAAAATGGAAGCACAGTTTCAGTGAAGCTTCACAAGAGCAAAGTCATACAAACTCATGTTCATCCTCCCAAAGTTTTATAAGTTTAAAAGAAGTTCTATCATTCCTAAAATTTCTAGGACATAAGTCATCTGCCAGACTCAACTGCTTTTCTAGGCTGCTAATTCTTTTTGATACAAAATTACTGTTCAATCTAGATTGTTGGTAATTCAGCTCAGGTACCACAGGCAATTCCATCTATTTCCTGAAGACAAAAAAGTGTGAAAGGTGGTGGAACATGATAAAATAATCATTATATTTTGTCAAACCAAAGTTACATTTCATCTAACATAAACTGTAAGATCAGACCAACGTTTGGAGTCTCTTTTCTGCTTCTGACATGCCAATGGAATCCACAGAAAATGGGCTTATGGTAAATGTAAGCACAATCTCTATATCAACTTGATTATAGCTTCCAAGCTCTCCATTATTTTTGGAGGATACATTACTTTTGGAATAGCTGCTCCAATTTCTTCCTTTCTTCACTTTTCTTGGATGTTTTCTATTTTCTGCGTCAGGTCGCTGCCCAGATCATTTATTGCCTGAGCTTTCTTACGCTTTGATTTCCATCTCTTTTGAACAGAAGCTACAGTTTTATCTTTCCTAACTGCATACCTTAACCAGAATATACCTTTAGTGAAACAAAAGATTGCTGACATACCAAAAAACATCCCCAAAACCATAAAAGAACCAACAACCGACCAACCAACCAAAAATCCTAACAAGAAAAATATTCAATGGAATAAAATAACTATAAATCCACAGATAACTCCAGTGCAGTAGCCCTTTATTCTTTGTATCCTATAATAGACATATTGCAACAAAATTATCTGCTGGTTACAAAACCTGATTAGCCAAAACAGAAACTACTTTATTTTTGTCACCTATTGGTATTAGAGAAATGCCTTATGAACTGCCATTGGTGAATAACATTCCCAGGCAGTCGTATACATGTTGACATGAACGTATATATTCTTTTAACAATCTAGATTTTTTCTGATTCTCAAAGGAAATAAATTTACTCTTTGAGTAATGTGCAAAAAATCATCTTCCATAAGAAAAAAAATAGTGTATTGAGCCAACATATTTGGATAAATTTAGAATTCATCAGCTTCTGCAATTGAGAATGATTAACAGTCAGCTATGAAACAACTGGAACGTATGTGTTCTTCCATGGAATTTTTTTCTAGTATTTTAAATTTTAAATCCTGAGATGGTTATTTTGGCCTTTAGAATTTTATTCTCTATTCTAGTGTTCAAAAGCACTATGGATGCATAGAATAAGTGAGTGAATAAATCAACTTACATGCCATTTGAACAGTTCTGGTGATAGCTGTATTTCATTAAGAACCTCTTAATTTCCTTTAGTATGCTTTTCTCCCTGTAATTTCTCAATTTCCAGCTGATATTATTTGTTGCAGATAGACTAGGGGAATACTTAATTTTACCTGCTTCCTTCTATTAATTTTATCATATATATGCCTCAATGTTTTAATGACATCTGCCTAATCTACACAAAGAAAATTCTTGAAGAAAAACTTAAATATACTATTCTGAATAGTATGTGAATATACTCAATGTCCTGGACATCTCAGTTGTGATTGGAAGCCTGTTTTTACATTTATGAATTTAAGCCTGGTTCTTTACTTTCCATCATGGGAATTTAGACACTGATCTCTTATGTTGCAATCTAAATTTCGGTGTTTATCCTTTGGAGCTACATAATGGCCTGAATTTATTCTCTAAAATTTGAATCTAAATAGTTACTCAAATAGATTTCTATTTTTACGTTCACTTACTGAAGACATAATACACTTTAAACAGTTTCTTTTTTTTTCTTTTTTTTTTTTTAATAATATTTGAATCGGACTATTTCTCCTTTACCACAGTCCTATTGCTAAAGTGACTTCCAATTGAGTTCATCATAAATTCCAGTGTGAAAGCATATAAATCTTACATTCTTAGATAGAATAAGACAGTACCCTATTTCCATGATTATTAAAATGCTTGGTTTGGACTAGGTTTTTGTGGTTTGGTTTGGGGTTTTTTTCTTATAGTTAAAATTTTGCAACAAAATTGTCAGTTTCTGAGTAGAAACCTTCCTTTGAGCTGCTACACATTAAAGTAAGCATATTGCCAAATTCGAATTTTTTTTTTTTCCTATGGAAAAACTGGAAAATGTTTTACTTTCTCATTATATGTAGTGTGTTCTTACTTTAGGTTATTTATGCACATGTTAATCTTTCTGCTTCTGCTGTTGAATTATAATAGATGCTAGTGGCTTCACAGTTTATCAGGCTTTTCTATCTTGTACCCAAACACAGCAATAACTGTGAAAGATTTTAAATATATGTGAAACTGGCAAGTGTATTTCTATTCAATGGAAATTGTGCAAAGCAAGCGAAAAATTCTAAATTCTAGAGATCTGTCCCACTTCCTTCACACTTATTTTTCAAAATTACTTCATAAAAAGCCTTTTCCTAGTACCATGGCTAAAAATATGGAACAGTTACAGGATTTTGCTCAGTTGCTGTCGTTGTGCCTACAAATTAAACTATTTCATGGGTGAATACATTTAGAAATTTTATAATTGAAACAAATGAGAGAGACACACTTTTTTGGGATAGACAGGCTAATATACTATTGATAAGAATGTCCAAGTATTAACTTTGAGTTCTTAAGCTTCCAAAAACACTCCAGATAAGAAATATTGATTTTTCTAAGGATTACTAGTTTACTAATCTAAGGATTACTCCTTACTAGTTTAAGTAAGGAGACCCTCAGGCCTTATAAGCTGGGAAATTAAAATCTTTAGAAAAAATAAATGACAAGCAGCAATTGTTTTCATGTACATGCCTTCAGTGAATCCCTGAAATGGCCACTGTTTAACACAGAAGCTAAACCAATCCTTTATTCACTTCTCTCTACTGAAATTACCAGAACCAGTGAAAACTGACATAATTTGTTAGAGTGCTGTTTTTGTTTTGGGAGACTAATATAAGAATAGCAATTAAATGGCAATGACAGTATTGGCAAGCAAAAAATTCATATCAGTCATCAAAATATTTTATATCTATTATTTCTTGAAATGTGCAAGTTTTTCATTTAACTACTTTGTTTGATACAACAAAGAGAACAAAAAATGTGAACAAATTTCACTTTCCAGTCTATAAATTAATAAATATTTTTCTTAGAAGAACATCTTAGAAAACACCTAATAATTAAATTTAATTCTTTAGTACTTGTAGGTAATATCTCAACATATTTTCTCACTCATTAATCTTTATTTGCTTTGCTTAAGTTCCTACACGCGCAAAACCAGCAAAAAATCCCAAAGAAAACTGTATGATATCCAAGGTAGGAAGATGTAGAACAAAATGGTTTTTATATATTCCCTCCAACAAAACTACTGATCTGAGTTCAGTTGAAGCTCCTTGTTTCTAATAAACAGAGAAAATCAGAAGCAAGCTCCAGAACAAGACTGTCTATTTGTAATATACAACTGTTTTTCTCAGAACCCATTCAAAGACTGGACAGACAGAACACTTCCTCCTCTCTTTCATGGTCTTTTGTTTTCCAAGCTTTTTTATTTTGGAAAAAGTTGAGAAAATCTCCAGAGATTTCTTGAAAATACAAGCACTTCCCAAGCAATCTTAAGAATAAATTGTCTTTTTTTTTTTTTTTAATCCTGTGAGGGCAAAATGTTACTTTGTGAGAGGATGATGTGAAGTAGTGAGTTGTATGACAACTTTGAACTCTGTAAGAAAGATATTGCCGACAAATGAATCACTTTTCATTGTGATGCTACTGATAGGAAGAGGAAAAAAAAAAACAAAAAAGAAAACAGAGAATGAACCTGAATTTATGAAGTTACACTAGAACATTTAAGGTGAGGACTTGCAATATGTATAAATTTCAAAATTAAAAAACTCCTGGTTGATTAGATCTCGCACATAAACCTTACCAATTACTATAGCCCGCGTCTGTGCTGGAAAAAGGATTTTTGTTCTTGCTAGCAAACTGCTTGTAAATGAATGCAAACTTCACATGAGAAGAAAATTGCAGAATGTGCAAGATCTGATGGAGGGGATTATTTCCTATTATTCTCCTTTAAACAGACTTTAGTTTTGAATTGAGGTAATACTTCCTGTTCTAAAGTTGATTGTTAGCAAGTGTAAATTCTTGAACCTGTCCCCCATGTTCATAATATTTTCAGAAAATTAGAAAAATAGATATTTTGAATATTTTAATCTCCGCTGATAGATCCTTCATCTCATGTGCTGGTCCTTGAATATCACCAGCTTCCTTCTATTCTTGAGACAAAGGGAGGTCACAAAAGGAGCTGTGAGTAGTCTTTGAAGTCTAATGACTGCTGGGTTTTGATACAAACCCCACTGAAGTTGGAAACTACCATGACTTCAGAGGCTTCCAGTGGGGACACCAAATGGGACTATTGTTTGTTTAAGCTTTGTTGAAATCTAAATCTTTTTATGTAAACCAGTTTACCTTATTTTATTGTTGTTCACTCATATGAAACCTTTTAGGTAATTTTTAATCCTTATCACATTGTATATATCTCTTGCATTTTTTAATCTGTACAACTGATGTTATGTTTTACCCAAAGTATAATTTTCTGATTTGTTTTTGTTTTTTTTTTAATAAAAATCCTACTTAATCTTCTGTTTTATCAAATTCAGTATCAGGATTAGGAGAGTTACTATAATGACTTTGCTTAAAACTGAACAGATTTCCCCCTGAATTTGATGGTGTGTTTAGCTCCTCAGAAAGGGAAAGTGATAGAAAGACAGAGTGAGACAGATTTCGGTGTTATTTCTTCTTACTGGCATTTAAATTTAAGTTTATGTATTAAATTGATGTTCATAACTATATGTATCTATATTTACTATTTGAGAAAATTATGAGAATTCCTTTTTCATTTTAGATTTTTTTTTATATATCTTGTTTAAAACAAGACTGAAAATCAATCTCTGAAATTATATAAAATCTATTATAATCTAACAAAAGTGCTTTCTCTCTTACATATTTCCTGTTCAATACTTTAATGTGGACAAGAGCATATCTTTATTTGACCTAATGTAAAAGAGACAAAAAAAGCCTGAGGAAGTTAAAATGTTTTCTGGTACTAAAACTCCAAAGCTTCAGGAAGTTTCTTTATTACTTAGTACTGTATGTTCTAATCAAGCATAAAACAGGAAAGTGACTACTATCAAAGGACCCATAAAAAGAGTTTATGATGTTTCAGATTCAGACAACATAAAAAAAGGACATATTCAAATTAGAAACACTATTATAAAGTGTGATTCTATAAGGAATCTCCATAACAGACTTAATAACCTGATTAAAGAGACAAAGTAATAGCAATATACACAAGTACTAATTAGAACATTGAAACTATTACGCCTCATGTGGGAGACAAGTAATAAAATTCAAAGAATATTTGTAAGAAACACTATCAAACTAGCTTTTAAGTTTCCTACTGCCTCAGGCTGATTATGTGAACTTGTGGCATGTGTCGAAAATGTTTAAGCCAATCCATTTGGCCTGGTAATGCTCCCTTCTCTCAGTGCATTTTGCATCATTATAGTAAGATGTGGTTTGGCTAAACTACTTTTCACAATGGGCCAGTTTGGTGGTGTTGAAAGATTCAAAACATGTTGCTCTTCTACTCAGGAAAGAAATGTTGCCTTAGTATTATCATAGTTCTTTAAACTTACTTGCCTTGTTTTTACTCTTGTACATGCTACAGCTTTGGATACCTGAAATAAATAACTATCTGAATGAATATTTAAAATAAGAAATGGTAGGTAAAATAGCTAATAATCTTAAAGTTTCACTGAGAATAAAGTGTATTGAAGACTTCCTAGTATTTTAGGAACAGTAAGCATCACAACCTGAATATAGTATGTTTCAGAACTGCTGAGAGACCAATATTTGGCTTCACAAGTGTGAATCATATTAATCTGTAGTTATGTATCTAACCAAAATTACTAAAGCAGAACTCCGTAAATATATCACACATAGAAAAGCACAGGTACTTTCTCCATTCTAATACCCTGAAAGAAAATAAAGTGGCCATGGTTATTTCTAGACACTTTTTTGTTTAGTTTATAGTTGCTATACACTTTTTAGTTGAGCTCACTCTTTGATTATCTTTCCTAATAGATAACAACATTTTCTATTAGTAAGTCTCCATAGCATTTGTATCAGTAGTACATGATTTGAATTTACATAACACCTCCCCAAGAATGTTTCCTTTCCTTTTCACATTTTCAGGTAAACACTCAGCTTGAATTCTTCATTCATAATCCCATCTCTTATGGAACGCAGTATTTCAAAAAGCTTTAAAGCCCTGTAGAGAAAAAAATTCAATCACAACATATTTGGGACTAATACTCTCTTTCCCATTTGATTTTAAATTCTTCCTTCATGAACTGGTTCTTAGATTTTATTTCAGCCTGAAGTTTTGACCAAACACTGAAGGTTCCCTTCCCCAAAAAGTTTTTTTCTTTTGTAAAGATAAAAAATTAAAAGACACAATAATATTTACTAGATAAAAAATGGCTGCTCGGTTGTCTTGTTTGTATAAAAGGTTCAAACTACATTAAATCAACATTCATTAGGAATTATGGGTAATCCACAGAAACCTGTTCCTTCTAGTTCACCTCCATTTAAAAACAACTCCCACTGGTCACAACTAAATGAAACATGAGCCCCCAGATATTCAAAACACAATTTATCACAAATCATTTGTATAAACTGTGGGAACTGGAGAAATTGCACTTAGTACAGCCCCATAGCCTCAAGTGAATTCACTTTAGAATTTGCACACTCACATAATATCATATTTATGCCAATTAGGTTACTTTTCCTGTATTAAATAGTGTTTTATTGATCAACTGACATTTATTTCATAAACTGACATTCTTCACACCACCAATAAATTTGACTCATTTCTAAGGAAGATGATCTCTTCTACTCTAAAATATACATACCCAATTATTTTTAAACTCCATTTTGGCACTGATATTAACAGGTTTATTAAATCTCAGTCCACTGTCAGAAACATTAGCACCAACCATTGTACATATTTGTTTTAACTCTCTGAGGGTTTTCTACACAGTATTTCTGCTCAATTCTTCCTTCACCATTCATTGTTAAAATAAATTACTGTTGCATTCAGCTCAGCTGCAGGCAAAATACTTCCATTACAGGCACCCATCAACTTTTTAAATCAATTAAGTTAATTGACAGCAGGTTTAACCATTTTCTTAATTATGACTGCAACCAGTGTTTTAAAACACCTCCCAACCCAAAAAAACCCAAACCCCAACCTTTCAGAATTAACAAAACGAATGAACAAAATAATAATAGAAATTCACAGAACAGAAGCTTTCCTTTATAATTGTCATTATTAAAAATCTCTAAGGAAGAAATATATAAAGAAGGAAACCCAGGGACAGAACAAATCTCTGCTTTTCTTTCTAAGTCACTTTGGAGCATTTTATCAGTTCATTTCAAAGCTGGAAACCACATTTGAATTAGAATCAGCTCTAAACTACATTAGTGATGATTCAGTAAATGACATTCTTCCTCCAGGGTAAATTCAGAGCTGGGATAATGTTAAAGAGTAATGTTGGCTATCCTAGGCACATAGAAAATTATGCTTTGCAACTCGTGGAAGATTTCTTCTTAGGGTATTCCTATTCCTTGCATCAGTATTTCTCTATGCCTTTCTTCAGATTTTTCAACATTGCCCAATCCTACACAGTGCAAGTCTCTCTATAACACAGTCCTCTCTTCTGCTCTTTCTGCTCTCTTCATACCAGAATATGTAAGAACAGTAGAATTTATACTAAAAGTTTCTTAAGGTAGAACATGTTTGAGTAATTTTGAGCATTAGAGAATTCTGATGTAATCAAGAATACTAGGATTCAAAAACTATCCATTTTCATACTATAAAAAATTTTATATCAGAAAACCAAACATGCTTGCATTATGCAGGCATGACAAACCTTAAATAACATGTAAATGTATCCATTTTCCTTCAAACTTTCATTCAGATGAGAAATATACTTTACTGAAGTGAAACTCAACACTTTTGCTTTAGTTTGAGTTATTTTAGCATTTCTTTTAAATATTATAGTTTTAAGTCATAGAGTTTTATATCTGAAATGAAGTTCTAATATTATAGCAGTATAACCAATATTGTATTTTAGGAACATAATATCAAGTATAATGTATACATACATCATCATTATGAAATAAACAAAAATAGAACTGTCAAAATGTAGCATTTTGGTTTGATCAAAGCATCATATTTTGAACTTGCATTGAAAAAATTCCTCTAAATCAACAACCCCCTGCAGATTATTCAGACCCCATTGAAAATGAGTTTCCTGATGGAAGATTTCCATCAAAAATATTATCAAGCTAGCACAGTTATTAAGTTAGAAATGAGGCAGCACTACGAGGTCAATCAAGTGCTTAACAGAACTTTTTAGTGTTAGGTTGAAGGTGCTATATACAGTGTGGGTAAGTGACCAAGAGCTATGGGCTATTCTTACTTTTGTTCCTCTCCTCTTCGTTGGTCACAACAAAAACGAGCAGACAACAGGGTGATTGAGACATTTCTGTGGTACATACTCCTCTGAGCAACTTCAATGCTTACAGAATCTAACTCAGCAAGATCAGAATTTTGATATTCCATTTCTTTTGTGAACCGCAACAGGAATGATTTCCATTAAATAAGGTAATTTTAAATTGGATCATTAAGAATCCTCAGTACAGTCAGCTGCATGGTGAAATCCTATAATTTGAAAAGAGTGAGAATATTCAAGTCTATATATCCTGTTTATCAGGATAGTACTTATAAAAATAAGGAATGAATGGTAAACTCATGAACATTGTATATATGTTTTTCAGAGGAAAAACTTCACTCAGTAATACTACAGAGCTATCATTGCACTGAAGGAGAACACATGAGAGTTAACCCATACATATTGGTTATCACTAAAAGTTGATGAAACAGTTTTGCAGAAAATAACTCATTGATCAGAACTATGAATAAATTGACTATCCATCCCTATAATTTTATTAGAGAAATTGCAATGATTTATATTACAGAAGTCTATGGACTCTTTCCAACAATTTCACTGATGTTTAATGAAAGGTTTATGAGGAAAATAATAAAACATATGAAACATTATTACTGCAACTCAAGTATTACCTCTGCATTTTGCAAACAAGAGAACTAAAGGCAACGAAGAAACATTAGGATTTTGTTTGTTTATTTGTTCTTCAAAACTTACTCTATTGTTTACACACTTTGGCTAAGTATGTTTTATAATATATTACAAGTTCATTACAATTAAACTGTCAGTATATGTTTTTAAAGGTGCCCTAATGAGTGGAATTCCAACTTTTTTTACAGAATTTGTATTAGTAGGTGGCTTTTTAATGACTAGAATTTTCAAACTTCCAATGACAGAAACTTCATTTATCAGCATATTTCCTAGTGTTAAATACTTTGTCTTTTTTCTTGCTTTTTCATTTGGGTATTTGGAGGTGAGAAGAACTAAACAATCTATATAGATTTACACATCAGCTTGTGAAGAATTAATTTTTTTGCTTTAGCCAAAAATAAGGTGAAGAAAGTTTGTTTGTTTGTTTGTTGGGTTTTTATCTAACAAAATGTTGTTACTAGAAACATCATAGCCATTTTAAATAAGCTTAATGTTAGGAAAAAGAAGCAGTCTTGTTGGACTGATAGTAAAGTATATCCTATCTAGTATAGGAAAGCTGCAGCAAGAGTATGGGGTGGATTAGCATCCCTACTATAATAGTATCCCTATTCAGTCATGTCTTCTTGCATTTCCAGAGAAGAGAGGATTTGATCTGACAGATTCCACAATCTGAGTTCCCACTGAGTTTAAAAATAATTCTACAAGCCAGGAGTCTACAACTGGAGTCATATGTTCCTGAAGCTTGAGGGGAGGGGAAACAATAGCAGCCAATATTTTAAAGGAAACATGAAATATGTTCAATACTGAATATTGCAAAGTTCATGCATTAGCCATTCATCATCTGTGCTTCTAAGAGTCCAAAAGTTAGCCATTTAGTTTAAGTCTCTCCTTTAAATTTCTTCTGTTTGCAGAAGGAGACTGAGCCTCTTCTAAAATGCCTTAGAAAAGCTAGCATAATAGTAATGTCTGAGGGAACAGTTCCATGATATTTTATTTCACTAATTGCAAAGCTAGCCCTCCCTCATATATGTTTGCTCTTGGTTCTACACTTGTGATTTCTAGTTCCCAGAACTGTGTTCAATGAAGTGTTAGGGGAGGACTCACAAGGAAGCTGGCTTTTATTTATAACTTTCACCATCTTAGTCCAAATTACATCATGCTTGGACATACATTTAATTCAGCTGAAGCTGTGAATCATGGTAGAAATGCCAGGACTGTCCAAGAAGTCTGGGAACCTCTTAGGCTGCCTTTATTACTAGAGACATGTAGGGCTGAACCATGAGTTGACATGAGAAACACACAGTGCTACATCTATCCAAGCCATAGAAATTTGCTTAAAAAAATTTTATGCTCAAAGATTATGAAGAAGCCACTACTGTGTTTTTTCACTATGGCTAGTGCTATTGTCAATAGGGCTAATAAAGAAAATACAGAACAAATGTGGTCTATTCTAAGGAGAACTTTTTTGTTTATAGGCTTTATTTTTCCTGCTAGGTCATTTACAATAACAAAAGTGGTTAGTAAATATGAAAGAACAAAATTCCATTGTTAATCATACTTTGAATTGAGTGTGACAGAACTATCTTATTATTTCTGAAAAGATCTAAAATTAGCCGCTGCTTAAGAAGAAAATCATTTCCCCCAAATTGAGAGCTGCTTTACACTCCTGCTCACTGCTACCACAAAATCCATTACTGACAATATCTCCTTCTGTTCCAGAGTGATAGTAGAACCCATTCTTTTTATTACACCTCCACAGTAAAGCCATCTCATTTTTTAGAGACACTTCCATTTCCACCAATGTAGATTTTCAAAATTAATTTTTTACACGCTTGCATTATGCAGGCATGACAAACCCTAAATAACACGTAAATGTATCCATTTATATTTTGCAAATGCTTGACACTGAATGATGTAAAAGATTTTCTACTTTCAGGTGCATTATAAATTGTTCCAAGGAAGTTGGTCAGCTGTGGCATTTAGCTCTTCATTAAACAGTCACTGAGTTTCTTCAGGTTGAAAATCCCACCTCTATCTTTCTCTCAGCATCTGGTCTATAGTAAAATCACTCAACAATTTCTTACAGGTACTTTTTTTTTTTTAATTTATCACATTTATTTGTATAATATGAGTCAATTAAATTTGCGTAGAGCAGATCTCCACTATTGGGATTCTCTTCTCTGAGTCTTTCAATTTCCCTGTAGAGTTTTAATACCTGATGATGATTGTTTTTTGTAATTAAGATTTAAGTACCCAATCCCCCAAGACTTGTCATACAGAGAGCTGCCACTCAAGCATTCAGCAACCCTTTCATGCGCACCCTGTCTTTGTCACAGCATTTCCCGAGCATCTGAGAGCTCAGAAGAAAGCCTTGGGTTGAGCAGTGCTGTATTTCTTCCCCCATCTTTTGCTAATCCACCCCATACTCTTGCTGCAGCTTACCTAAAACTACTAAGAGGGTAATGTCTCTTTTAGCAGCTGCCAACAGTACATCATGGGAATGAATAAGGCTTCCATTTGACTGAGTAAAGTGAGAGACTGCTCTGTCAATCCCACATCTTATTCATACTGTAAAAGCTAAAATAATCTAGTCACCTAAAAACCAGAGTTATGGATACAGATTTCGTTCTTGCAGAGGTTCAGAATTCAGAAAATAAGAAACATGGATTCAAAGTCAGGATGTTTGTGTTTGGGAGAGTTTTTTCTTTGCCTATTGTTTCAGTCAAGACATGATGAGAGGCAGACTCACTCAAGAGCAGCAATATGCAAAGGGAACCAGAGGTCAGTGAATCTGTATGAAATCCCCATCAGTGATGCCAATCATGTTTTTGTACCACATAATTTTGCTTCTGTTATGTCAAATAACAGTTAAATGCTAACATAAGATGCACAGAAATGCACCTCAGCTGAAGCACTTTTTTATCACAAGGATAACAGAGGTCATAAGCATCTAGGAATAGGTTTCATCCTTCCTTCCCTGAGGTCTCCAGTTGTGCCAGGCTATCAGTGTGGCACATCAAGAGTTTATCATTAAAATAGAGGATACTGAGAATCTTGTATGTATTCTGTATACATCTTGGGAGGTTTCACTTCCAATTAGCTATAGCAAAGCCCTACAGACTAAATAACCACTTGGATCAGGCTAATTTTTGGTGTGCGATTCTTGGTTTACTTTCCTCCTAAAGGAAGGCAATTATGTAAGGTGTTACTATTATGTATTATGTATCAATACTATTATGTATTGAACTAAACCTGTAAGTGTAATATTCTTTTCAGAAATGCATCTTCATCAAAAGCAAAAAGCTCATGAAGGCACATTCACAGTATTCAAAATTCTAAAGAGCACAAATAGCAAGGGGGAAAAAAAGCACTATATTTTCAAATCTCTTAAACTTGGATTCCCACAGATACTGTGACTGTCTTCAGTATCAGTCTCTTAAAATTCCCAAATAGAGTACTAATAAATAATTTCAAAGTAGCTAGATTGATTTAATATATCCCTCACTGTTTTACTTTTAATTTACTACGCCACTAATCTATCAATCTAATCCTGCACTCATAATTATTTGTTGACTTTAGTAGAGAGAATTAATTCTTTACATCTTTCAGGCTCTTTAAATGATAATATATTTCAAATTTAAAATTACCATCAGGGTAGCAGGGCTCCAGGGGAATGCTTGAAAACACCTCCTTTTGTTTGATAGAACCTTTAGACATATCACACGCTACTCGTAATGAGTTGCCTTTATCCAGATTAGATTTAGAAAAAAAACTTTTTTTTTGTCACAGATTTTGCAAACAGAGGGTATCTAATTAGAAACAAGTTATATATTCAGCACTTAGTGTCAGTGCTTTAGTAGCAATGTGATAAAAAAACTAAGAATAACCCAGGGGAGATCCAGAGAATCTGTGCCAACAGTGTTCATGGCTTCACAAAGCACTCAGTCACAAACTGTCAAAAAGAAAAAAAAACGTATGTAAGTTTGTGTACAATGTACTTTGTTGAAAATAAGCTAAATAGCATAGCATATGATTTATCTTAATTGTCATTCCCTTCAATGGAGTGTGTCATTGATCTTCCTTTTTCTCCCAATGTGTGTAACTTGTCTTTGTTAATTCATTGTGTATTAGTTGTTAGCTTAGGACTTAGTTCAGCTGTTTACACATTCATTTAATATAATGTACAAAGCAGACAAATCAGAACGGCAGATCCTTATCTTTAAATTGATGAGGTGCTCCTTAAGCTCCCTGCACCATGTCCTTCAGGAAACTCTCCAAACCAAAATGATTCGTTTCAGACAGCCTTTATTTTACACAGGCCTGTCCACTGAGGCAGCAAGAATGGAATTTTTATCCCCTAACTTTCAACAACCAAACTGTCTTCTTCTCATAAACAGCCTATAAGGATTTGGAGGGTCTTTTTTCATCATTACTACTATGAATGTCTGTTGTAGCAAATACATGAACTGCACCCATTACTCTACATGCAGTTATATGGAAAGCATTTGTAAGAACCAGACCTCTCATTCTCATGCCAAACTGGAGATTTCTAAATTTAGAACAAAAGAAAACTAGCCAAAAATCTGAAGTACAGCTGTTGCAGCAGTAAGGCTTTGAGTCACAAGCAAGGTGAGAGCAAACTCTTTGGCATTACAGATGTAATACAACACCAATATAATTTAAAATATTTGGCAATATATTTAAAAAGGAGAAGCAGGAGAAAGTTGATGTTCTTTATCATGAAATGAATATTTTATTAAGGTTTTATTATTTTGATTTTAGATTTATTCTTCTTGAAGTAGTAAATTAATATAGATGTTGATTTGAACAGATGACATAAGCAGAAAATTTGATATATAAAAATACAAAGAAAATTAAGAAAAAAATTTTAATTAATTTATGGCAGTGTATTTTCTATTCAGTTAGTTAAAACTTTATGACTCAATGTGACTACAATTTTTATTCATAATTTTTAAAAACAAAACCCATCATAAGTATTTAGCATATCTGACCCACAACAGATAGGCTTTTTATTTCTGCATAAGTACTGTATAAATACAATAAGTGTGGAAGTACTATATTCAAGATATCTACCTGAAGAAAAGAAAAAAACCCAAATTTTAATACATCACCTAAGAAAAATTGTGTTTATTTCACTGTTCAAATTAATGATAATTGCATATTTCTTTAAAAAAAAAAGCAACAGAAAAGAAACATTTACTCACTTTTGTTTATTGAAAATTTCAAATAATGTAGCTGTTTATGCTGTAGATTAGAAGTGTCAAGTGTTTGATCCTGTATAAAAATATCTATTTTCCCTGTAATACATTTGAAAATAAATGTAGTACTAAACCTACTTCACATCACCTGGCTGTGCATTTCAGGTGACAGGATGGCAAAAAGTGAATGGTAAAATACAAAACATATTTATGGACTTCCAAAAGGTCCAAATAAGAGTCTCTAGTGCAAAATGAGAATTCTTTTTTGTAGAAAGCGCTGTTTAGTGTTGAATATAGATCTTCTATTTTACAGATTGTATGGTTCTGGTTTGTTGGGGTTTTTTTTCCCCCTACAGATGGTCTTTATGAAAATATGGTAAGACTCTAAATATAAGATGCATAAAGTTAACACTCAGTTCCTACAGCTTCATTTCCAATCTTCTGTAGCTCCATTGAAGAGAAAAAAAAGTAATGAAACAGGAAAGCCTCTTAAATTAAAAGCATTGCTGTTTTGTAGCTTAACATATCTTTTCACCTCCCTGTAATTCCGCCATGTGAAACATAACAAAGAGCTATAACTAAAAATTCCAATGTCATATAACACAGTGTTATGAGAAAATATTTGAGTTTTCTCTTAGGCAATACAGAAGTAATTTGTTCAATGAAAGTCTTGCTAAATTGGTACTGAAGTATGTGAATGACTAAAACTGCACAATAGATAAAAGCATGCCAAGAAATTTAATTTACAAAACACTTACTATAAATTAAAATAAATGTTAGAAGTGCTTAGGCAGTACAACTATCTGCAGGTGAAGTATTCTGACAGAGCTACTCATCTAAGAAGCAGAGGTAATCTTACCAGGATATTTTAAAGATTAAGAAAGGTTCAAGAAGCTGTTCTAAGGCTTTAAAAGCAAAAATAATTATAAACATTTAATGTTTTTTAGCTTATATTTTCCTGGAAAGTCTTAAAGCTGTTGATGATTGAATTTGCATATTCCTCAAACTTTATATCTCAAATCTAAATTTTGAACAGCTATGACAAAACAAACAAACAAGCAAACAAAAAACCCAAAGCAACAACAACAAATCACACAACACCCAAATAAATAAACAAAGAGGCACAGTGAAATAAATGATGGTTAAGTAAATATTTCAATTAACTCTTAAAATATTTGGGCTTCATTTCCTGCCAAAAGCTGAGGAAGGAGAAATGGGAGATTGGAAATGAGCTGGTTTATTCCTCAGGAAGAGGAGCACTAGAAGTTTAAACAGTTGTTCTCTTTAGCCTTAGTTTTCCATTTGGGTACTCTAACAGAAAGACACTAGACTATACAGATTTTTAGCTTCAATTAGAATGTCCATCCATGTTTCTTTACATTCCTACCACGTTTTGGATTTTATCAAGTAAAGCAATGTTTTTGGAGTATAAGATATAGAACTTTGAAAAAACTTTGTGTACATGAAACCTTCTTTATGAAAGCTTAGAAGAAGCTTTGAGTACTCAAAACCTTTATTAGAAGCAGATAACTTCAAAGTAAATAGAATTTTAAGAACAACTATTTTAAGTTGAAATCAGACAAAGCAGTGAAAGTAGCTGAAGTTAAGGAATAAATTAGAATAGGAGGAGAGAGAGAAACTAGATTAAAATTAGTGATCTAGATGGAAATTATTCAAATATTCCTTTCCTCCATAAACCATAGGGGCATCTGCCCTAGGTTTGACATTTAGTTATTTTGATCTCTCTTATAAAGGCTTGTAAATGAATGACAATACAATGACCTATATTGGGAAGAGGTGAAAGTACTCCTGATTATATATAACTAATGTTTAGACTGGAAATTAAAATATCTCTTGTAAATATGAATCATATTCTCAATTTTTTCCTTGTAACAACAAACATCAAAAAACCTGTGAGCAGCAAAGGAACAGTTTCCCTACCGCCTTTAGGTCTTAATAGAAATTTTTAAAAGTTCTGTATGCAGAAAGTGAAGAATTCTCCAATTCAAGTAAAAATAATGCTTCTCTTCTATCAGGATAGTCTTTGCTCCTACCATAAAATAACTAATGAAAAAGAAATTAAGAAAATAAGATAAAAGTTTTTACTTTACAGAATTCAACCTGAAAACTTGAAGGGTTCTGGGTTCGTGGTTCCTGGAGGATGAGTACAACCCTTTTTTTGTAATTAAGTTCACTGAGAGAGTTTACAGAGACATGTACTTTGTACACTGAAGCCTAAGGCACTATTAAAACAAAAGGGACTTTCAGTTTTATTAGGTCTTTACAAAAGAGGCAGTGTGTCCTCATAAGTAGCAGGCCCCTGGCAAAGATCAGAAGACAGAGGTTCCACTGCTGAAGTTTCTTCCTCTAACCCTTATAAATCATTACAAGTCAGATATAAATTTTGCCATCTGTAAACAGATGCTAGAGATTCTGACCTCATCTGAGTACATGGAAGTCTGTAGTAGCAATAATTATTCTTTCCTGTAATACTAGTGAAAAAACTATATGCCATATTTTCATTCTAGGATATTAATTGTGTTAATGTCGCTGATAATAGGGGTGTATAAGATAATTTACTTCCTACATAATAAAAATACAAATTATTTCCTTTCTTAGGCAGCACATTTATTGTCCAAACTATCAAAGAACTGACCTAGTTGTTTAGCATGCAAGTTTGATAAAAAAAGCACTGTGCTCAAAAATTCAGTTCTGGGTAAGAATAAATTTTGTTTTGAAACGACCTCTCTGATATAATACATTGCTAGTTCTGATGAACTGGACACACACAAACAAATAAATACATAAATAAGCAGGGTGGCAGGAAAAAAAGAAAATCTGGACTATTAGTTCTCTACCACACACACTGAAAACTATTTGATCAAATAAGTAAATTAATTTTCAGAACATTTCCAATTCAACTTTAAATTTCAAAAGCCTCAAAAGTCTTAGGAATTATGTAGCTGGTAGGACTCTCATGAAAATGTTAGGGGGAAAAGCATAAAAAAACCTATTGTTCTCATAGAGGTCTTCCCCAATTTTTTTTCCCTTTAAGATATGTGAGATATACCTTCAGCAGCACTCACAGGAGATGGCAGCAAATTTGTTGCCTTTGAGACATGTGATGTAAGTACTTCTAAGTCACCAAAGCAGAAGATAAGAAATACAAACAAGCAATTTCCCTCCCTCCCTTACCTGCAAGTCAGTTTAGTGAATACTTCGAGGAGAAAAGGTACTCAAGCATGATGGCAAATGATTCAGACATTCTTAAACACTGGAGACTTACATCTAATTTCCAAAGTTTGTCACTCAGAAACTTTAATTACAATGTTAGGAAATTAGCACTTTGCATACTGTAACATAATTCCCCATAGTGCAGTGAAACTATATCCTGACATTGATCTGGTCTACACGTATAATGATGGCAGAATAAGTTATTAAATAAGAAGTGAATATTTAATTGTTTACACAGTGAATAACACATTTTAGATGCCACCACAATATAAATATTTACAAGAAAATGGTAGTAAGAGAAGCAGTAACTTTAAAAAGATCAATCTTTTTCAAAACTGGATGGGCATAATATTTCAGTAGTTTAGTAGATCTATAGTTGTAATGTGCAATAATACATTTTTTTAGTCAAGAAAACATTACATGGATTTTCAAAATGAATTTTATTTCTAAAATTAATATAGAGATGGTCAAATGTAGCACTCAATACAATTTATTTAAAGGAACTATTCTGTCATTAATATATGAAGCTAAGTTATTTTTCCCCAATTCTGCAGGTCTTCCTAATATATTCCTAGCTCTGTGCAAACAGGTTGAACTTAAAACTATTTTAAGATGCAAGGTAGACACAATCTTCTAAGAACCTCCACAGAAAATAACAAAATGAAAGCATGCATTAATAATGCTATTCCTACAATTCAAGGCACATCTGCAAAACAGTGTTATTATTTAACACTTCATACAGTCTAAAATGCCTTTTTCCTTTTGGTCTTTTGTACACTTTCCTGAAAAGGTAATAAAAAAGCAACAGAGGTAAGACTTCAGAAAAAAATATAATGAACTTGCTCACTGCAGTAATTAATGGGGAAGTGACCAAATAAATGTAGAGACAGGGTAATGAAACCAAAAGCTATGGGGAAATGATGAAAGGCCTTAAAAGTTTTGACATAGTGCAACAAGGGTGGGGAGTCAAAGATCTTAAAGCTTCTAAACTATAGCAACACTTCCATACTGCTGCAATTCATTTCCCTCATATTGTTTCACTCTTCATGGGAGGAATTACTTATAGCTTTTTTTTATGTTGTGTAAGGAATCACATCAAAATACAGTTGCATGTTTGCAAGTTCAGTTCTAAAAAAGACCTATGGTTTAATGCTGCCTAGAAAAGACTGACAGACATGTAGGTGAAGAACATGTGGGAGGAAAGAGGAACACTACACACACATGCACACAAAAGTATATTTGAAGTACAAGCAATATTTAGTTTTTGATTCAAAACAGTTCTGTTAAGATTGCAGGTGACAAAAAAAAGGGATTGTACAGCTGGACAAACACTTCATTATGAATTTTATTTGTTATGTTTTGCAGTCTTGACTTGAAATAAAAATAAAGTTCTTAAAAAAAAAAGAACAGCAGATGAAAGTTTCAAGAACATAACTGATTTTTAAATGTTCATATAGCCTTCTTTTGCCTTATGCCACCTGAGAATAAATATCCTTTCTACTTCTTCAATATTAATATTATTACTTGCATTATTATATATTATAATATTACTAATAATGGTAAGAATGATAATATGTTTTAGAGAAAGTTTACTGGAATTGCATTTTATACCTTTTCGAATACTGGAAACAAAAGCTTTCCTTAGAAATATCTTTCAGAAAACATCGATATTGGAAAATTCCAGATTAACCTGTAAAGAATTCCAGGTCCCTTTCTCAATCCATTTTTTGTTGCAGTTTTATTGATGAGAAAAAAACCAAATTCCTCTTTTTTTCTTTAAAAGTGACCATCTAGCTGTATTCAGAGATAAGTTTAAGTATCTCATATATATATTCATTAAATAAGCAATAAACAGGTACGTGTTGACATTAAAAACAAATAAATAGTGGATTCTGCCCTTGGGATGGTGTAATCCTGGATGTGCATGGAGACTGTGAGGCAAGGTGCTGGAGTCCTTCTCTGTAGAAAATGGATCTAGGTTTTTTGGTTGATCACAGGCTCATTATAAGTATTGCAGAGTTCTGGAGGCCAAAAGTGGCATCTGTATCCTGTGGTGCACCAAGAACAGCACAACTGACAAAAGAAGTAATTGCCCCACAAGAGGAAACACTGGTTGGCCTCTCCTTGAGTTCTGTGTGCAGGATTGGGATTAATACAAGAATTATATATAATATTATAATGTGCCCAGAAGAGGGCAGAAAGGATGGTGAAAGGACTTGAAGATATTACTTAGGAGGAGCTGCTGGGAAGACTTATTCAGCTCAGAGAAGAGAGTGAGGAGAGATCTTGCTGTCTACAACTTCTTTATGAGGAAGAGAGGGTAGGGAGGTGATGATCTCTTCTCTCTGCTGTCTGGTGATAACACACAAGTGACTGTTTAAAATTATGTCAAAGGAAGTTCAGGTTGAATTGTAGGAAAAATCACCACTGAGAGCATGGCCAAACATTGGAACAAGTTCCCCAGGGAACTGGTTGTGGCTCCAAGTCTGATGGTGTTCAAAAGACATTTGGACAACTCTCATATAATTGAACTTTTAGGTTGCCATATGTGAAGTCAGGAGCTGAACTCAATCCTTGTAGGCAGCTTCCAACTCAGGATATTCTAGGATTTGATGATTATTAGAAATATTGGAGGAAATTTATCTTATAAATTTGATCTTCCAAACCATGCCCTGTGCTTATGGATGGTGCATTTTTTCACCAATGAAGGAGAAAGAAAATGGTATAATCCAGTAAATTGTCAGAGAATAAACCAATTTCATTCTTGAAGAACTGGATACAGTGAAATTTAAAAGCAGGTTAAATGTTTAAATTAAGGGACATCAGATTCACTTATGTTAACACTATTCACTGATGTTGGAAATGACTGTGCAATATTTCAAATTCCACAACACTTTTGTTTACATGTCTAGAAACCATAATATATTTGTAATTTTAAACATGAATTTGAAGAAATGTGTTAACAATTGAAATAATACCCTGTGCATTAAGGTGTTAGAAAAGTCACAAAATTTTAAAAATATATCTTAACCGCTGCATTCCCAATTTCAGTGATGATGAGAATAATAAATATAACAAAATATTAAGGAAAAAAAAAGCTAAAAATTTAGTGAGGTAAACAAAGAGGCTAAAAAAGGTATCAAAAGAACAGGATAGATTCTTCTAAAACTTCATTGCAGGTAAAGTGTGAATATACACTGAATTTTCCTTAATTTCCTCCACATTAAGCACAAATAGGTGTTTATAACTTCAGTTTAGTCCTCAGAGAGGTACCTCTGAGCATCTATGAAAAGTACCCACTGGCATGGCTTTGAGAATCAGAGGGATAAATCAGACTTTATTGTCATTAAATTTTGCCCATAGAAAAATAAACCCCCTTTCTACCTTTCCTTAATATTCAGCATTTAAAATGCCTGTAAAAATTTGTAAATATGACTAGGTAGATAATGGAAAATATTAATTTCTGAAGTTCGGTTTTTTTTTTTTTTTTTTGTTGGCAGGTGAGGAAATGGAAAGTCAAATAACTAATAATTGATGATGATGCCAGAAAAGGATTTTGCACTAAAAAAAGTCACAGTGAAAAAGGCTTGACTGGGAAAGTACAAAGAATATTCTTCTTTTCATAACAGAAACAGGTATTCTGTGGTGAAGTAAAGTAACTCAACAATTGTACTTTCCAACTCAGAAATAAGTGTTTTGACAAGCTGACCACCTAAATAACAAGAAACTCTCAACTTTCAAACTGAAACATCAGCAAAAAGCAAATATTAATTGTCCCGATTTCACAGAGGGCCATAAAATTTTACCTGGTATTTAAAAAAAAAACTTTTTTATTTTACCAGTTCTTTTATTTTATTTTTCTTTTCCCTGCCAGGGTCCAACATCCTGCCAAGAACTTGCAGATGATGCATAAAATTATTGGAAAGCTATAAAGAAGGGAAATTCAATTCTATAAATGAGATTTCTACTTTTCTGCTTTATAGATAGAAATCAAAAAACAGTTAATACTTCCCCTTTTATGCAATCCCTGCATCACTCCTTTCTCTACTTAAAGTGACAATGCACAAGAGATAGGGAGTTATGTCTTGTACTGCCATTACAATAAAGTCAAAGCAAATGAAATTTTCTTCATTATATTAAGATTGAATTTGATTGCTACTATTAAGTTCTGCTGAATGTTAGCAATCCTTCCATTTTTTTGGTTCCTCATACATTAAAAAATAGGTTGGATGAGGCGAGAGCAACCGACATCATCTAGCTAGACTTGTGCAAGCATTTGACACTGTCCCACAACACATCCTTTTGTGTTTAAACTAGGGAGATAATAATCTGATGGATGGAGCACTCAGCAGATGTGGCTGGATGGTTGCACTCAAACAGTTATGGTCAATAGCTCAATGTGCAAGTGGAGAGCAGTGACCAGTGGAGTTCCTCAGGGATTGCTGTTGGGACCGGCACTGTGTAACATTTCCATTGGTGACATGGACAGTGGGATTATGTGAGGGCAAGGAGTTGAGGTAAGGACAGAGAGATGTCACTCACCAAATACTGTCATGAGCAAAGCAAATTATAGACATTAATTAAATTTATGGCTAGCTGTTGGGGAGGATGAAACAGGAAAGCCTTATAATTATGCTTGACAAAAAGATTGTGAGAATATGAAACCTATAAGCAAGGCAGAAATGAAAGCCAGCTTTGATATTTAAGATACCAGGCCAGTCAGCTAGTTACTGAATAACTAGAAAAGACAATGGTTTAGCCAGCTAAAAGAGAATCTGTTTTGATTGAACAATACCCTTAGAAACTAATGGGAGGCCAAAGGTCTAAAGGTCAGAGAGACCCTGCCGACATGGCAGGGTAGAAAAAAGAGCTTTTGGAAGTAGATTTTAGGGTTTAAAATGTAACACAATATGGTAATTTAGTAACTCTTACAGGCTATATGTAAATTCTATAGGATTTGTGTCTTGTACTGGTTGGTTACTGTAAATTAGAATATTCAACACAAAAAAGATATAATGTAACAAGGACTCACACACCCACACACCCACAGAGATACACACACACACACACACAGACACACACACACAAAGCTCTCTCTCTGGGGCCCGCCTATATCCTACACTAGCAAAACCAGAGCAGGATAATAAGAAGTAAAACAAGACCTTAAAAACATCTCTTCCCACACTCTTCCCTTCTCTCCAGCTCTATCTCCTACCCCAGTGGTACATGGAGCCAGGGAATGGGGACCACACGCAGAGCATCACATTGCTCCTGCTCAGGGAGAAGAGTTTTCCCCTGCTGCAGCATGAGTTCCCTCTCACAGGAGACAGTTCTCCATGAATTTCTCCAAACATGAGTCCATTCCACAGACAACAGTCCTTCCACTGTTCCTGTTAACTTCTACAGGATGCAGTCCTTCAAGGATGGGCTGTTTCCGCATGGGTCCCCCACAGGGTCACAAGTCCTACCAGGAAACCCACTCCCACGTGGGCTCCTCTTTCCACAGCTCTGTAGGCCCCTTTCAGGAGCCTGCTCCAGCATGGACCTCCCATAAGTTCACAGCCTTCTCACAGGCATCCCCCTGCTTCAGTGGTGGATCTCTACATCCCTGTGGTCCTCCATGTGTTGCAGGGTCTCAACTGATTCAACATGGTCTTCACCACAGGCTGCAGGGCAATTTCACCTCCAGAGCCTAGAGCACATCCCCCCGCTCCTTCTGCACTGACCTGGGTGTTTGCAGGGCTGTCCCTCTCACATGTTTTCACCCCACTAATCTCTGGTCACAATCAAACAACCACTTTTTTCTTTCCCTTCTTAAGTATCACAGAGACATTTCCATAATTTCTAGTTGGCCTCAGCCTTGGCCAGAGCTACAGCTATCCTGTCATTGGCTCTGCCCGACTTGGAGGAAGTTTCTAGCACATTCTCACAGAACTCTGGGGCCCTCCCACTTCCAACATCGGCCCATCCAAACCCAATATAGACCCAATATAACAAGGGCACTTAATGATGCAACAAAGGTTAATGATTTTAAACTAAAGTGAGGCAGATTTAGTTTAGATATTAGGAAGAAATCCTTTCTTGTGGAGGTCATGAGGCACTTCAACATGTTGCCCAGAGATGCTGTGGGTACCCCATCACTGGAAGTCTTCAAGGCCAGGCTGGATGAGGCTCTGAGCTATCTCATCTAGTGAAACATGTCTCTGCCAATTGCAGTGGAATTGGAAGGATACGATCTTAAAGGTCCACTTTAATCTGCACTGTTTTATGATTATATGAAATTACTTACCAGTAGCATCACTTTTGGGAAAGTTCATTGTTTTTATATTGCAATTATTCCAGCTACAATTATTACAGTTGAAGTACATGAAAAATTGTGAAATAACATTGAATAAAAATAGGGTCATATATTGAACAATTTATTTTCTAATTGTTTTTAATTCAAAATGAATTATTTCTCTAGTACACTTGTAAATACAAATGCCAATTTTTTTATTGTATAAACTCAATTATTTTTCTATAGGTATGAGTATGCATCTCAATCTAAAGTAACCCCTAGCTGTGGAGTTATGCTTGGATTATTTCTGCATATTGTCAAGTTACACTATGAATACTGTGATATTTGAATTAAGTAATAAATTAACAAGGTGGATGCCATTTCCTCTTTATATAAACTTTTATTCAGTGTCCAGGATATTCTAGATAGCAGTCAAACAGTGCTCTATACTTTCTAATTTGAACACTGCATACCACCTGCTTTCAATATAATTATTCCACATAATTCTACATAATTGTTTCTGTCAAGAATAAATGAAGCCTTAAAAGAAGAACACAATCATTACAAGCAACAGAGCCTGAGTTATACACTACAGTGTTCCTTTTGTTCTCCTCATATCCAAAGTTGCTAATAGTAGATTGGGAAGGTGACAGAAGATGTAAATTATTACATAGGAAAATACCTACATGGGTAAACTACTCAGTGCAATTTGAATTTTTTTCTGTTACTAGTCACTGAATAGTAAGGGCATTCATTGAATGGTATTTCTTTCCATTTAGTTTGTTCAGCATGAGTGGAAGCACAGTGCAGAAACTGAGCAGAGGCTAAGCCAGGAAGAGATCCAGAAGTCAAGTAACATGATTTTTAAGCAAATACTACTGTTCATTTAAGGAAAAAAAATCTAGGTTGGTTTTTTTTTATTTTTTTATTTGGGACATGCTTATCTGACGTAGACATATCTGTGCTCTTTTTTGACTTTCAGGAAATAAAGGAGTATTTTCTTCATTAAAAATAAAAGAAATAACATTGTTTAAAGACCAAAAGGCATACTCTCACATTTTCATGTTTTCTGCAGTATATAACATATATAATTTGGATTCCAAAGTAGAAGTAATACTTCACTTGCTATGCACCCACCAGATGGTGATCACCTTTTCATATATGAATGGATGGTGACATATGTCAATATGTCCTCATCTCCATGGAGTCTTCCTGGTATTTTATTGAGGAGATTGTTGCTTTCATAAGGCTTGTAGGCCTCTTTTCTGGGCAACAGCCCCATTATAGTCACCATTCACTGCTGGCAAGGTTTAGGCTTAATTGTGCTTTTATTTAATTTTTTCTTTTAAAATTGTGTGTCTCATTTTGTTTGGCGTTGTTTTGAATAATTTTGATAAGGCTACAGTCACATGTCATTTTCACTAAGTTGAAGAGGCCACACCATGAAAAGCAAAATTCCTTTAACATTTAAGTACTATATTTTTCTGTTGTGTATCTACTGTCTGAAATGGTAAATTAGAGTTTCTAATTGCTTTATTTTTGTCAGCTTTATCATCAATGTATGAACAGTAAATTTGCCAAATTTTATGGTGCAGTTTTAAAGTTGTAGAATTTGTAAGGAAAAAAATCCAGAAGAAGAAGAATAAAATTCCCACATGATAGTACTCGTCTACTTTTAAAATATTGCTGTGTTAGAGAAACCTGAAATTTGGTGGGTTTTTCATGATGGAGAGAAGGCTGAATGACCATTTTAAGAGTGAAAATCAACCATTATAAATAAAATTATCCTTCCTGGCACAAAAATATTTGCATGTAAATTTAATTTAAATGATTGAAAAGTATTACCCATGCATTCAGGTAAAATATCTCCTAAATGTTCTGTCCTGTTCATTCACAGCACAAAGTCAGACAGAGTTTTATACCATAATTTCATATATGTCTTCAAAATGCAATTTCATCTTTCTGTGAGAAGTGATCATGATTTTTCATAGTACGTATTACCTATACAATCTGAAATTTTTTTGTATTAACACTGCAAAATAGTGTAAGATTATATTAATATTTTAAAGGAACTGAATTATTAATTCTGTTTTAAGTTAATAATGATCTCAAGATTATTTTTTTTTACTATTTAAAATAAGAAGCAGCAGAACTTAATGGTAGTCCTTCTCATTTTTAAAGACAAAATAATACCATTTTTTCTTAAATATGATTACATAATTAATGCCAGAGGGAAAAAGTTTATAATTTAACATTACAATGATAATGTTTTTACAGGAAGAAATCCTGTATTCTCCCATGTTTGCTAAATATAATCCCATATTAGTTGCAATTTTCTCAGAAACATGAGACAATACAATTAAGAAGAAATAGAACTGGAGGATGGCTTGAGTTGGAAGGGACCCTAAAGATCATCTTGTTCCATCCCCTCTGCTGTGGACAGGGACCCCTCCCACTAGATTGGGCTTCTTAGAGTCCCTCCTGCCTGGCCTTGAACACTTCCAGGGGTGGGGCATCCACAGTTTCTCTGGGCATCCTGTTAAAGTGCCTCCTGACCTTCATAGCTAAGAATTTCTTCCTGATATTATAAACCTGTCCTCTTTCAGTTTAGAGCCATTCACCTTTGTCTTACCACTACATGCCCTTGAATGGTGTCTCTCCAGCTTTCTTGTAGGCGCCTTTTAGGTACTGGAAGGCTTCAAAGAGGTGTCCCTGGAGCCTTCTCTTCTCCAAGCTGAGCAACCTCACCTCTCACAGCCTTTCTTCATTGGAGAGGTGTTCCATCTCTCTGATCATATTTTTGTCTGTCTTCTGAATTAACTCCAACAGCACCTTCTCACAGAAGATGTGAAATGCCACAGGTACCTTGTTTGTACTACTATTAAGACTGGAAAGTTATTGCTACTAAAAATGTCAATTCTTTTGAAGCATTTAAAAAAAATCCAGAATCTAATTCACAATGTCTTTACTAAGCTTTTTTATGGTAGAGCATCCCATTGAAATGTGATGAGTCTTCATGTAAAAATGCTGATTTGAATTAGATTTAGAATATATGTCATCCTCAATTAGCCTTCCCTTCATCAAAATGATCTCACAAACATGGAGAATGAATCTTTATTTCCTCCTTTGCACATGGGAGGTCATTTGTCAGATTTAATATACTTCCACCTATGTCTTCCTACATGTTTGGGTTCAATATGGATGGCTGTGGACTTCATGAAAAAAAACATATCACATCTGTAAGAACCTGAAATCTACCTTTAGTAAGTGTTGATTATGTTATATATAACTATTCTGTAAATTAAATTGGAGCTGATAAATCAATGATACATTGTGTTACGATTAAAAATGCAAAAATTTTGAACTCTTTCAAGAACTATTTCTGCATCATAAGTTGGTGCTGGTACTTAGAATCTGGCAAGATATAATTTTTTTTTAAATTAGCAACCTCTTTTTTCTTTAAGCATTAGATTGATGCTTTTTATTCCGTTGTTGAAGTTTAACATCCCAGCAATTTAAGTAAAATATCTTTTACTTAAATAGACTGTGCATGTTAAATATCATTAGGCATCACTCACTTCCACAGTATATTTGGGCATGAGTGAAAAAATAACTATGAAATAAAAACACCTTTAAAAGAGTTTTTGATGGGTGCTAGAACAGCAGCTACTTTTAACTTTGAGTAAGTTATCTTCTTTAAAGAATGTGGTTAAAACAAGAACTTTTAAAAGAAAAGTTGCCTAAAGGAATAATTAGAAGAGAACATAATAGGAAAATGAAAAACAAAACAAACAGACAAACAAACCCCCCTCCCCCCCCCCAAGCTAAACCAAAAAGTGAGATCCAAAATCAAAACACATGGAAGAATATCCTGTGGATATGTAAAAACAGAGTAATGACATATCTAGCTTGTGCACCAGGCTTATACTTCAGGTGATTTGGAAGGAGTGGAGAGAAAAGGAATGACACAAGCTAAAGATATGAAAATAGTACATGTAAAGACATATCAGAATTATTTCTATATGTGAAGAATTTTCATACTTCTTCGTTTTTCCAGGAATCCTCAAACTAAAAATCTGTTGTTATTCATATTAGTATTTGTTAGTACTTTCTCTCCACTCTTTTCATGCCTGATTGAAGAAACACCAGACCATTGGGATTTCCCATTTTATGAATGTGTTTGCACACAATAACTGCATCTCAGGGAAGCCAAAATGCATGTGTAATGTGACTTAAATGCTAAATGTATCTGGCCCAAAGATTTTAATTCACTTTCTGCTATTCCTCTCTATATTGAATATATATCAGACAGTCGATATTAAGAAAGAGAATAAGGATATAAAATGACATTTAAATTTTGTAGGAAAAATATCCAAAAAAATTGTATAAAACTGGTTATTTTAAGCCTTCTGCCTGATACAGTTAACAGTCACTGGTACAAGTTTTAGACTTAGTAATTAAGATATTCTATTTCCCAATATGTGCTTTAAAGATTTTACATTAATCCATACTGAAATACTTATATAGCCTGCAGTATCAGAAAAGCAGGGCTGTTCCTAGAAATAGTTGTAGAATTCATTAGTATTGTATATAGGAACATTCTGCTAAATATTTGTGTGTTTGTTAGCTTAGATATTATTTAATCAGATATGAAAATATTATCATTTGTAGTGACAGTTCCTTGTGAATGTAATTATTTTTAGGTATAATAATGATGGTTTCTTATACTGATGAGCAGATGATAGAAAACATAACAGTAAAAAAATGAAAATAAAATATAATTTCAAAATTTTTTCCCCAAATTATTTTACAAATCTCTGAACTTTTTATATGTAATCCAAAAAATCTAAATTGAATTTTCACTTCATTCTGTTTTTCTTTTTTAGTTAGGGTTATATACCAGCATGGAAAATAAAGTGGAAATAAAAACAGAAATATGAGCAACAGTGAGACTAAAACTAAACCCATTAGTTTGTAAATTCAATAATAATAATAATAATATTAATAATAATGTTGTTCTAATATATTATATGAATAATTGATATTTTTTTAAAAACAAAAAATATGAAAATGTCTTTTTTAAAGCATTTCATTACAAATTTTTGACTGGTAGAAAAGTAAATTGAAAAATTCTGGAAACATAGCAATTGCATAAAAATATATTTGAATGTAATATTTAGGCTTTAAGCAATTATGAGTTCTGGGTTATGAACATGTAACCACCTATTTTTCCAGTTGCACAAGTACTCTACTGAGGGACTTTCAATTGCTTCATCTCTGCCTAAACAACACCTGTAATACTCTTGTGTAAGCTCACATATTTATTATCACTAAGAGGTGTACTAATAAGAGCCTTGCATTCCAGCAATTGTATGATAAACAGCACATCTTATTTAATATATAACTTTTACTAGGTAAGATCAAATCTCTGTTCTTAAAATTACATCACTGAATTAACCTTTGTCATTTCTAAACATAATCAGCCTTAAAAATCAGTTGTCCAGTTCTCAGCTTGTGGAAATCAGCAGTCCCACTGAAATGTTGGCTTTGTAGGTCATCTTGTCTGATGTATATAAACTGGACAGGACAAAATGAACTTATGCCTCAAGTGACTTCTATATTACTATGGCCTGTCAAAAACAATTGCTTAAATTATAAGCAACTGTGTTCAAAAATAATGTTTCTGTAGGCACAGCAACTTCCTTTGCATTCCTGCTAGCACTGCAGGAAAGTTGTCTTCAGGAGTACTTCCAAAGGCATGAATGCCTGAGTGCTCTGCGTTATTTTGTTCTGAGCCTTTTAGCGCATATTTGGGAACTTATATTTGAGTTTGTGAATAATTCTACTTAAATTGACATATATTAATAAATCCACATTTAAACTGATGAACTGCAAGCTCAGCACTCTGAGGAATCACAGAATCAAGGGAGAGTTGGGGTTGTAAAGAACATCTGGAGATCTAGTCCAATCCCATGATAAAACGGGGGTCACTGAGAGCGAGTTGCACAGAATTGTGCCCAGGTAAGTTTTGAATATTTCCAGAGAATAAGACTCCATAAACTCTCTGGGCATCCTGTTACAGTGTTTATTAATATTCAGATGGAACTTCCTGGGTTTTAGTTTGTCCCCATTATCCCATCAGTGAGCATCTCTGAAAAAAGTCTAACCCCATCCTCTTGATTTATACCCTTAAGATATTTGTATGCATTTATATGATCACCATTCAGTCTTCTCCAGGCTAAATTGGCCCAGCTGTCTCAGTCTTTCCTCATAAGAGAGATGGGTAAGTCCCCTAATTGTCTCTGTAGCCCTCCACTGGACCCTTTCAAGTAGTTCCTTGTCCTTCCTGAACTTGGGAGCCCAGAACTGGACAAAGCACTCCTGACATGCCTAACCAGAGCAGAGTAGAAAGGGAACTCAGCCACCTTACTAAGATAATTAATCTCAATCAAATTAATTAAAATAATCATGTGGACAAAGATAAGCAAGATTTAGTGACCATTCTTGACACTGTCGCTCTTAGTTAAGCAAAATTCCTGAAGATTATTGATGATACTGAAGCTCCCCGGGGCTGATGCAATCACTGTTGTGTAAGAAAATTGTGTACTCTAAATTTGGACAACATGATCTCATGTACTGAATTTCCAGGCCTCTTCTGGAACACAGAGCATTTCATCAGAGAACACAAGAAATAACTCATAACACCATGAGGCGCTCATCTTTACTTCTGCACTGGATAATTTTCCCCCTCATTTTAGATTATCTGCAGCTGTTTGAGGTTTCTACACAGACAATTCAGAAAAGTGAGACAAAGGCATAGATTTGAGTACTTTCTTGGATAGAAGTTTGAATATATCTTAGGGAGGAATTACAATATTCATGTAAGTGTAACTGAATATTTGAGTAAGTAAATGTTGATTAAGGCTTTTAAATTTTATGACACTTACCACTCCCCCCCAGACCCCAGTCTTCAGTCTGAGACTGTCTTCAGTCCCCCTGTTTTGGATTGTGTTTCCTTTCGCGCTCTCTCTCTCTTTGGTGCCTCACTGGTTCAGGAAAGGCAGCAGAGTAGACAGCAGTAAAATAAAAGGTAGTGGTATCCCATGGGGACTGTGTTTCATAGCCAATGAGAGCTCAGAACTCATTCTTTCATTTCCCATGTGCTTTTTTTTTTGCCTTTTTTGCCTCCATTTTTTACTGTATCTTTTTCAATTTACCAGCTGACCATAATCTTTATAAGAAATTTCCATTACTTTTGTGCTTTGCACTGCAGGCATAGTAGGCTGAACTGTATATTCTACCATCATATTTCCAGAACCAGTTTTGCTTAGTTTAGAAATAACTTCTAAAGTACAGAATTTTTAATTAGAGTTTTTATGATAAAAAAACTAGTACTGGGAAAGATTTTCTCATTCACTGAATTCACAGGACTTTCAATCAGTAGAAGACCTGTAGGGGAAATTTCCTACCTTGTAGATATAATTTGTGTAATGTGATGGTGACTAGTCTTCTATGACCACTACACTGTCTGGTATTACATTATGCTTTGTTAGGTGGAGTACATCAGGGAAGAAGTTGGAATTAATTTATATTGGAGAATAACTTGACTGCATCAGATTCTCCAATTATTTTAGTTAAAATTTTCCTCCTGTCCCCATAGCAGAACCAGGATGTCATTAGCTCCTGGATAGCCCACACTGTGAGGAAATAAAGTGAATGAGCTGTTAAACTGTAATCACTCTTCAAAGAAAAATATTAATGTATTTTAGAAATGGATTAATCCAAATTAAAGTAGCAAACAGTTTCCCAAAGCTTTTGACCGAATAAATATTTTCATATTTGTTTAAATTTAAGAACTATGCATTTATAAGCCATGATACATTTTCCCTACTTTCTGAAATGGATTACACACTGCAAATTTTCAGCTTTTACAACATCTATTAAATAAAAAGCTCCACCTAGACATTTTACTGTGGCTTTATCTCCTTACAGTTTTACTTGTTACTCAACATAATTTCATCAGGTCTGTAATGATAAGGTTGGAAAATATAACCTTTATGATACCAGATGGATTCTAATTCTCAAAAATCTCTGGTGATGGCACATTCTTATTGACATTTATACTGACTCCATTTATGACAGACTGAAGGTGATGAACAGGCCCATGCAAGAGGTCACCTTGTGTCAAAGCTGGTACACAGTCTGTCAAACACGGTGAATGTAAGGCTGCTAATGAGGAATTAACTAGATAGACTGTGGCCATTTTACTGTTTTCATGCAATCCAAATCTGTTAAACAATGCTAATCAGGTGTTTATTAAGTGAAACCATTATGCCAAACTTGCTGCAGATTCTACCACATGTCAAAGAGGTTGTAAAGTATTATTCATCAGATTTAAAGCTGATTAATGAGTCATTTAATAGTGAACCTTTCTTTTCTTAGCCTCTAGCTAAGCATCTGTACCAAGGTTAAGCTAACACATACATGGTTTTGAAAGTTAAGTTTCTGTTAAGGGGAAAGAAAATCCTGCTCCATGGAAGTTCTAATAGTTGTAAAGTTTTCTGGAGGAGGAAGCTTGTTTTCTTATATTTTTAGATTAAAAATTTAGTGAAAGAGTTGCATAGTAATAAAAAGTGAAACAGACAACTAGAAGACTACATACATTTTCAGACAGAGAAATAAAGTTTATAAATACTCAACATAAAAAATTTCAGCCTTCAAGCTCACATCCATTTTATTACCTTTCCTAACCTTGCTATTTAAACAGTATCGCCACAAAATTGATGCTGCAGAACCATCTTGACCATAGTGAAACCAAAAAATTGGCGACATTGGCAGAACTGAAACAGTTATCAAAAATCTGCTGTGTCCACATCAGGGAGCAATAAAGGTATCACTATTGAGGTAGTAGTAAATGTTAATGGTATAATGAGCAGTGAAAGCCTGAAGAGAGAACGAAAATATGTGCTAGTAGAATGATGGTCAGGTTCAGATAATCTGGAGATGATAACCAACATCTCTTCAGTAAATAATCACTAATCCAACAGTCACTGATACTATTTTAAACTTCTTTTAACAGTAAGAAAGGATGCTACAGAGAACTTAGCCATAAAATCTTGTATTCATACTAAGCCAGGTATTTGTTATGCTTAAATTAGAAGGCTGAATAAATGTAGAACTGTAATTAATAGTCTCACTTCCAAAAATGAAAAATAGAGAATCTTGTAGGACTATTGTCACTGGGCATAACAGCAAAACAGTTAAAGGAGAACATGGCTACAAACCATGAGAAAATGATTGTAGTGAAGGCTTTTAGATATAACCAGATAATAAACCATCTATAAAAGGAAATTTAATGGCTCCTTATGCAGAACAAAAAACAGAACTGATTACTAAGAACAAAACATTTCAGAGAATAAGTCATAAAAGGTTAAAAAGAATTTCTAAAAGACAAACTGAATTAAACCTTTGGAAAAAAAATCAAACCAATATTGCTTAATAAAACACAAGAAATCAGAAAATGTGGTCACTTTGCCGAAAACATGTGTTAGAACTTAGTTATGCTGAGAAGACAAATGCATTACCTCAGCTCAGAGAAGTGGCAGTGATGTGCAGTGTGGAGGTAAAGAATTAACTGATAATGTCGATGGTGTATATGTAACTATGCCAAATCTACCTGGACACAATCCAGCACACTAAATTTCCCCATGAGGCTTTGTTATACTTTCAAGCCAGAAATACTACAGGAGTCAGCAAGGCATTTGAAATGACAGTGAAACAGAACAACCTTCCTGTGATGAGACAGAGTGAGCTTTTAAACTACCAGGCTGCAGACAGGCTGACACATACTTTGATGTACATTTCATTGCAATATAAACTAAGAGCTTCCTAATGAAATGTGCCAACATTATAAAGCTGGGAAATATTGCTGATATAGGATCAGATTATCATATGGCAGGAAATAATAACAGATCAGGTTGGAGTAATAGAAATGGAATGGAACAGTTCGAAGTACTTAGAGACTAATAACAAGAATGACTTCCATAAGCAGTGAGTTCATCAGCTGATAAAGCTCACCTACGTCACAAAATACATGCCTTATGGCTTGGCATAAAATAGTCAGGTTTTCTCAAGAAGAGATGAGAGTCTGGACAATGAAGAGCTAAGGTATTTTCACCTCACAACAGAGCCTGTTCTCTGGAGCTGTTACAGAATAAGATCACTGAGTTTAGTTCATCTGATGTTATACATGCTTCTCCTTTCTGTCACACCAGCACTATCAAGCACTCCATGTTGCCTTCATATCAGTTCTTGAGCCATGTGGCATGTCTTCAATATTCCCTCTTGAAAGCGTTAATCTTGTTGACAATCACATAACCATGATGCCAAGGTGTCTTGGGATGAAAAAATGCACACCACCACCCCACCCTCAAACAAGGAAATAATAAAGACATATTGTGGGTTAAAGAGATTTCAGTGTGAGCATGCAAAATCCAGTAAAGGATAGATTAGCTCTGAACCCTCAGTCTGGGCATAAGGGTTTATTTCTTGAAGGAGATATTTTTGATGCTGGAAATACAGCCATTGAGATCTAGGTGTATTATCTAAGCTTGGAATGCACCAAGGAAAATTTTACAATGAAGATAGACAAAACTTTATTCATATATCATACAAATGAGTATTCTTCTGGAATACTTGTTCAGTTCACTTTCTTGAAACAATGCAATTTTTAAATTCTTGTTCTAACTAAAACCTACTACAAGAAAATACTGCAGAAAAAATATGCTAATTTCACATATGAAGGAAAATGGAAATGCACACAAAAATAGGGGGAAGAAAATTGTTTAAGATTAATCCCCTTGTTGCCTCAAAAATAACTGATGGTATGCATTATTTTAAACAGGATGCATTGGGTTAGCATGCCAAGGTTTTGGTATAACCCATGAGCCATTAACTACATTTTTCTTTCCCCTCTCCGGCCTAGGAGGGGGAGTGATAGAGTGATTTGATGGTTACCTGGTGCACAACCAGAATCAATTCACCACACAAAGCTGTTCTGAAATTTAGGTAAAGACTTCTAACCAACAGAAGTGGTACAGTCTTCCAAAAGTGGTAGATAGAAACAAAGTGCCAAATGATTTTCAGAAAAAGTTCCATCAATTTATAAATTGATTTCATAGAATAATAGAATAATTTGAGTTGGAAGGGATCTGACTTCTCAGTTCAGAAAAGATAAAAAACTATAATCACCCCACATAATTTCTTTATCTGCAGTTTCCCAGTTGTTAAAATGTGTGTTATAGGAATTCTTTTCATATTTATTTTTTCCTACAACTAGTTGGTGCATTTCTATCTCTGTAAGGTATACAGGTAGTACTCACATCAGTAAAAATGGGAGGTGAAGGTCCAGACTATGAAAGGTTTATTCTAGCAAACTCAAATGAATATTAATGAATGGATTTTTTTCCTGTTTTTAAATCAATAAAATATGGTTGAATTATTTTATGTTGTTGCATCAGCTATTTCATCAGAAAAACATTAATCCAACTCAAATTCTAATAATTTGGTATTACCTTTTCAGCTGCATCACAGAATCACAGAGTACCTTGAGTTGGAAGAGAACTGTAAGGATCAAGTGCAACTCCCTGCTCCTCATGACTATGGAAAATTGAACCATATGACTAAAGCATCATCCAGACACTCTGAACTCTGGCAGGCTTGGTGCCGTGACTACTTCCCTCTGAAGGCTGTTCTGGTGGCCCACCAGAACAGTGGAGAACTTTTTCCCCATGTACAATCTGAACTTCCTCTTGCCCAACTGATCCCAGCAAATCAGAACTCAAATTTCTCTGCTTTCTCCCTCTCATAAACAAACCTGAAATAATATGGACAGTAAGAAAAAAAGTGATTGTTTAGTCTTCATATTAATCTGCAACCTCAACACCATTGTAGATTTTAAAAAATGGATCACAACACAAGTTTTACCCTTCCTATCCCTTTGATTGCTTTACCCCTTTTATTTTGTTAAAAATTAATTTTTCACTTGATCTTCACGGGAACATTGTCAGCTATTCCAGAGCAGCCTGGACAAAGGGCAATGTCCAGGAAGGCATAAGGTAAGGGTGTGAACCCTCCAAATAGAAAAGTGAACTGGTTCTGTAATTCCCCATATCCAAGTGAATATTCCTATATAAAATTACTGATAAAAAGTTGACTTGCCTCTGTTATTCTATATCACAAAGAAAGTAGAAATTGTTGCTCCATTTTGCAAAAGACAAACTCCTGTGCAGAGTCTATGACATAGCAATAAGAAATGTGGGCTGAGCTAGAGATGTTGAGCTCTCAAACTCAACAGGGTCTAAACTAAAGCACAAGAGGAAACCCAGAAGCCTTTTAAAGTATTTTTCAAAGTGCCGTGGTTTTTCACGTGAAAAAAAAACAAAAGAAAGGTTAGTTAAGGCCTTAGGAACACAATTCTTACTCATTCCCTTTTTACATTTGGAGCTTCCTTCTACAATCTTTGCTGACCCCAGTGTAAATCACCAGCTAGGAATCTGAATCATTTTTCTAACATATCAGTCCAGACAATCTATGCACTTTCATTAAGGGAATACCTAAGCAGCTATGGGGGGAGTGGTATGACTTGACAAACAGATTTTGGATATCTATCACTGCTGTGATATCTCTTCTTCTTTGATAGTGTGAGGAACACTTCTTTTGACACAACACAGGTTTTTAACAGGTACTGAATCAAGAAGAGTGTTTGGATTTCACAGGCAGATGAAGAGATTTTTTTTTACAGATTTTCATACAACCCTTTGTACTGGTTTTGTCTACGACACAGTTTACATTCTTCATAGCTTCTACAGTGCTGTGGTTATTTAGAATTAGTAAGAGACTAAAGCTGATATCATTATGATGTTTTGGCTGTTGCTCAGCAGTGCTTCCTCTAACTCAAGGACTTTTCAGTGTTTCATGCTCTGCAAGCGAGGAGGTGCATGAGAGTACCTGACCAAGCACAGCCAAGACAGCTGACCTGAGCTGGCCAAAGAGATATTCCATACTGAAGGACATGCCCAGTACATAAACTGGGAAGAATTGACCAGGAGGTGCAGATTACTGTTTAGGGATAGGCTGGGTTTTGGTGGTGTACAATTTTATTGTGTACTTCTTGTTTCTCTTGGGGTTTCCTGCTGTCTCTCCCTCTCCTTATAATTACTATTTTTATTGCTATTTTTATTATTATTATTATTAATATTATCATTATTATTAAATTTGCTGCTTATATTACTAAATTAAACCCTTGTTTCAACCCACCTTGTTTACCTTTTCTTTCTGATGATTCTCTTCACCAGAGTTAGAGGGAGCAAATAAGTGTTTACATGGAGCTTACTTGCCAGCTGGGGTTGTGACCCACCAAATTTTTATACTTACTGTGACTCCAGTCTGAGGAAAGAATTTGTCAGAAGGCAGGGAATATAATTTGCTTCTATAAGCATATACAGTTAAAGTTCATGACAGCATAAAAAATATGCTTTTTTACTATTTGATTAAGTGTAAATTTCAAATATATTTTTATTTTTAAAGTCTGACAAGCTGTGTATTTATTGACTATGACACAATCAAAAGAGAGATTCATGAAGAAAGGGTTAAACAGAGTAAAAGCTGAAAATTCCCTACCATTTTTCCTGAAGAGTGTCAACACAGCTATTTTAGAAGCACAGGACCAGTCACTTGTGCTGAGTAAGCAAACCCATGACCCACTGAAGTCATGCTGTACTGGGAAGAACAGAGGCAGGCAAACAGCTGCCTACAAGCTGATCCATTTTGTCACTTATTGTGCTTATTATGTTTGAAGTACTTCTCATCTAACACAAAAACCAGGAACATGAAATAGTACCATACAACAACAGATAGAGGTTTATACACAATTTTTCTCACAGAAGCTTTTATATCTGTCTGAACTGTTAATATTAATAGCCATAATTCTCCATTTTCGAAAAACATGGGGAGTATTTCTTTAAAAATTAAAAAAAAAAAAAAATTAGAATATGTTAAGACAATTACACTTGTATTTTTATGACTATATCAGCCATGCAAGTGACATGACCTGTAAGTCAGATATTTGTAAACAAAGAACCCTTTGGTGCTAAAATGAGTTTCCTAATCTACAGGGAAGGGTAAATGACAAATTATCTGACATTTTGGGATATGAGTGCCTCAGGACTGGAATATGCCTCAGCTCCAAAGAGATGTCTGAAGGAAATCTAGAAGTGTCAGACAGTGAGATCATAAATTAATACAATCTATAACGAATGTACATACTTTAAAAGTTCTGTACTAATATTGACAAAGTAGTCAGAATACAATTTATAGCTAATGTATATTTTGTTTCTTCATAAAAGTTGAATTATTTAGGTGGAATATAATTATGAATGCTATCATCCTATATGATTTCACATTCCATCCAGTCTTAAAGTCTGCAAAGGCTAATATAACCTGGCAATTTCTAATGAAGTAAATATTATAGTTACTAATAAGTGATCTATAATCACCACAAACACATAATGATTTTTATTGTTTAATACTTTAATACTTTTACCATTCTATCCTTGTCAGAAATTACTGAATAATATAACCAATCTGCAGTGGCAAAGAGCAGATTTCTGCAGATTTCCTGTATTAAAAAATAAAACAATCTACACTAAATAATAGTATAATCTGCAGATCTCCATGTTTTAACAAGAAAAAATCTTTCTTCTTTTAATTTACATTTTCTGAAAAGGCATCTCCTAGTGCAGTTATCAATGCAGATAACAAATGTTTAAAAAAACCCTGGATCATGGCCAAACCCATCAGGTTCATCTTCCAAAAGATAAATTCCAATAGTCCATCCCTGATGACAGTGCCTTGAATATCTTTAACTTTTCCATCAGAACCATTTAGTGTAACTACTGCTTCTCCACAGCTTGAACATCACTACCATTGTCAGAACCAGGCAAACAAATTTATGATGATGTTCCTGGGAATAAGGAACTAATGCAAAGGGGATTTCTCTGTAGTTCTTCATTAACATTTTATTCATTACAACAAGGGAGTTATAAGAGTTTCCTTTTACGCAAATTAGGTCACAGGATAAAAAATACACAGCATGGAAACATAGTGTATTACTACGTAGAACAAAAGATCTGGTTAATAAATTATGATAATGGAATTAGTCTACTGCTAATGCTGAGAGGCACATTTAAATATTATGAAATTTTCTTGGAGAAGAAAAAGCTGTTGCATCTATTCATAAATTGTTTTTCTCCTTTGTGCCTCAGTTTCTGCAGTCCTTTTTTTATGTTATTCCCCTCTGAGGGAATATACATATCCTACTTTAAACATTTGTTTTGATTTGTTAAAAGGAACAATTTGAGTGAGTAAAAGACAAATTTTTACTCTCCTTTTCTTCAAATGAATGATTTAACTAAGTTCAAAGATGTCCTGGATCAATTCAAGCAGATTCATTCTGGAAATGATAGTGTGTAGAATACAGAGACTGAAAATAAATTAGGTTAATTAAAAAGCCCCAAACCTTTAAACATTAATGCCAAGAAGATAACCATTAAGGAAACATGTGGTCCTTGCCATAGATATCTAGTATCATCAAAGTTCTTTAGTTAGTTTATTTATTTACTGGAGTTATTTGGTTTGTTTCTTTCCTTTGAATTCAATTTATTTTGAAGATTTATTTAAGCCAAATGGGCTAAATTCAGACCTGGTTTAAGTGGTCTAACTGTAGTGAGCTAATTAATTTGCAACTACCTCATTAATTCAGTGATTACCTTCAGTTTATTCATTACATTAACTTAACTCCTATTTTTCCATTTATGCAAGGTCTGAATAGACTTAAAGGACTGCAAAATGAAGACTCTTACTAACTGTTCTTTTGGCAGGAAAAAAAGGAAAGATTCTCCACTTCCTACAAAGCAAAGCAATCCCTTTGAGCCATTTTTCTGGGGAATGTCAGTATCCCTGCCAGCTGGGGACATTACTTTTGCCAAAAGACCAGGAATTTAGCTGAGCAATATTTTGCATAGAGCAATTTCTGCTCTAAAATCATGTCTGTTCTGTGATTAGTAATGGTGTGATTAACAAAATGTGAAAAGGAACCCAAGCCACAAACAACTCACCTAAACTCATTTACTTTTCATTTTAAAAAGTATTACTAAAAATTTTGTATGTACGGATCATCTGACTCTCATCTTCTTAAATGACAAAGTTAATTTTTACAGGATAAACTAAACAGGAATGTTATCAGATTGCCTTTCAATCATTTTTTTAAAGAGTAAAGAATGACCTTTGCAATGTGACATCCCTTCATACCATCTAATTTCTTCTAAATGATCATTTACTTTTTAAAGTCCAGTACACTTCTCTTCAGGTCTTAATGTGGCCTTCACACTAAGAGATACTCTGGGAAAGGTAACACAGGTAATTGTTTCTGTGCAAAAAGCTCATTCAGATGGAGTTAAATCAAACTGAAAATATTGTCATATGTTCAGACTTAGGGTAACTTTTTAAGGACTGCAGAGAGCTGTCTGCATCTTAAGGCTCCAGAACCCCCCATCCACTGGAGTCCAAAAAAACATCATCAGACTTGACCTTGCATAGGCTGTAGTTGTTATAGAGGATGTTTCCAGAGAAAGAAAGCAGTGCTTCTGTAAACTAATGCTTAAGCACAAACTTAGGAAAAGGTCCCTCTCATTATTCTGTTTCTTTCAAGCCCTCTTGGATTAGAATGTGAATCCAGGTGGCAGGCAAATTCAACAAATAATAATTCTCAATCACTATATGTATCCTATATGAAGCACACACTGAGGACAAAGACCACTGATTCAAGAGCAATCATCCTTTTCTGAGCAAGCTAATGTGCATGTGAGAGCAACCCTTGCACAAGTCTATGATGAATTACAGACCAAGTACAGTAGATAATCCAAACTGGATCTGACCTTGGCAACAGTCCAGGGATGATATTTTCCCTGGGAGGAGCTACACTTGAGTACTTTTGGTAAAAGATTTAGGCACTAGCATCATATTAATAGACTTTTTTTCCAGTTATTATGTGCACTAAGTTCAGTGGTGAAAACCATGGCCTTTCTCATTTTACAAAATTGATGGCATCAGTAAAAATAGTACCTATTGTTAAATAGAATTTCTTTTCTAGGAATTCAGTTTAGCTGAAAACACTTATCTTGTCTAAGTGCCAATTTAATCCTTTAGAGACAGTATATGTATCAACCCTTCATTATACAGCATTTCAGGAGAGAAAGAAAATTTAGAAATTTTTAAACTTTTGAATGGCATTATTTATGTTCTAAAACCATCACTATTTGGTCTAAAACCACAATAGCTTAGTAATCCATTCCAATAAATAACTGACCAAAAGCATTAATTTTTTGGCTATGTCTGAAATGGTTGGCATCCTCACTGTGAAATTCTCTTGCATTCTAAACCACAACAGCAAAATGTCTAAAGCAGCTGTTCTGAACTGTGCCTGACCTATGCTAACTCTCAGAAAGCAGCAGACACTTGTATCCTGAAAGTCTCAATGCCGTGTGGGTGACAACTGCCCAAACTTCTCAGTTACTAGAGGGACAAAACAGGGATACTGTTCTTTTTGGCCCACAGGGAAGATGTGACTGAGATAACTCTCAGACACAGCAACCAGGGCTGTGGTGGCTGTTAGCTGATCTCTCTTCTTTAAAGGAAAGGGGGGAAGATAAGCACAGGGCTACATCTCTGGATTTAATGAGAACTGAGTGGAGAAAGACAATGAGGAGGGTTAATTGATTTCAAAGGAAAATATGTTGGAATCCCAGGGACAAACTAGCCCTATTGTGCAGTCAGAGCAGGAATTTTAGCCAAAGGCCCAGCTGGCTGGGAAAAGAGTTTCCCAGTGAAGTCAGTGCAGATGTTACCTACAGGAGTTCTGGCATCCCCACCCTCAGAGCCAGCCAGTGGGCTGGTGGGTGTGGCTGGTAAACCCTACTGTAAACTGGAGGCTGGTCTAGATTGTGGCACCTCAGGGAAAATTTATTTAAGAAGGTGAAAAATACTGTCAGATGAAGAACACATTAGTTCTTCTGAAATGCAAGTCAATGTAAGTAATATCAGAACAATTCCGTTTATGAGGATTTTTTCCCTTGATCTGATCAGAACTTCACCCCAAATTCTCCTAGGTATTTAAACTCTTTATTGTAACTGACAAAAATTACTTAAGTGCCTGTGTACCTTGAACAATTTTTTCATTATTTCTATAGTAATCTGCCATCCTCAGATGGAGGCTCAGTTGGTGAAAATCATCATAATTACATCTATTACTTTGTCCACAAAATGATTCATTGCAGATTACTTGTCTTCCTTTCTACCTTACAGGATGCCTAACCTTACATTCAGGGGATTTGACTTAAAATATTGCCATTTGTGAGTGGAAAAGAGTATAAAATACTTCAATATTTCAACTGATTTTTTTAACAAGAATAGTCTCTTCAAAACTGTCCAATTTTATAGACTTTTTTTGGTGTGATTTTATTGCTTCTTTTTGCAGACTATCTGTATTTTTAGTTTATGGTCATTGATTTTATGAGCTTCCTAATTTTGAGCTAGATGAAGCTGTTGAGAAGTTCTGTGTGCTTGTAAGTGTAATCTACACTGCAGTCATCTTTAGAAAAACATTAATTGCAATCACTTACTGCACATGAAACAATAAAATATTACATCTGCATTTCCAAGGACAGTGATCAAGTGAAGTATCTTTTCTCATATACCCTGTTTTCTGATTTTCCTGCCTTTCAAAAAGATCTTCATATCATTTGGAAAGAAGAAAGAGTAAAGTTTGGTAAAGCTACCAAGGTACTACAAACTTGATAGTTCTGTATAACAGTGCTTTGCACAGTATATTTTACCAAATATTGAGGTATTGCAGCATCCTTCTTGGCTCAGGGAGAAGAATAATCTTTATTTTTAATTTGTAGTAGATATTCTCTTAATATTAGTGACGCTTTTGCTTTTGTATAGGAGTAAGTGTAGAAGACTTCCAAGTTTAAAAAATTAAAATTCCTTTCCTTCTGTTCTTATCGTCTTTAAGCCAAGCTGAAGAAATTCTGAAGACCCTCTCTGGACGTAAGTCTCTAATGTCAGTGAAAAGATTCTTCAGACGACTTGTGTATTTATAGTAACTTCAAGACCTTTCTGTGCTTACTTGAAAGAAAGTATTTCTTATATTATAAATTTGAAACATGTAATCCCAGCAAATATTACAGTGATATTCCAATTATCATTTATGCTATGTTTTTCATCTGTAGCTCAGAAAATAGTATTTCTAGAGCTTTGTTCCTAATAAAATAGATTGAAATAATTGTTCCAGATAGGATACTGCTCAGGAACAATTTAAAATTCACTTTGAATATATTATTTTCTAGTCTTAAAGTAAGACATTTAAAACACCTGGCTATTTCTAAATTAAGACAGAGAAATGGATTAAAGGCTTCATTAGCACTACTGAATTAATGATGGCTTACAAACTGATTCCTCTAAAATATATGTCACCCAGTGATGTAGGATTTGAATAGTCGTCAAGATTTATAAAGTCATCGAATTCATCTTTCTTAATTGAAGCAAGAATACATGTACTCTGGTATTTTTTAACCTGTTCCTCTGATCTTCACTCTTTCTAATTATCTTGTTCCAGGATTTGACTGCCCCTCACATTTGAGGTCATTACTCTTTCAGAACATGCAGCTATGTGCTCACTGGCTGCATGGCCCAGCCCAGAGAAGGATAGTGAAGGGAGTTACATCCAGCTGGCACCTGGTCACTGGGAGTGTTCCCCAGGGCTAGTCATTAGGGCCTGTTTTATTTAAAATCTTTATTGATCATTTGGTAGAGGGGTCAAGTGCACCCTCCGTAAGTTTGCAGATGACACCAACATGGGCAGGAGTGTTGATCTGCCAGAGGGCAGGAAGGATCTGCAGAGATATCTGGACAATCTGGATTGATGGGCCAAGACCCAGAGGTTCAACAGGGCCAAGTCCCAAGTTCTGCCCTTGGGTAACAAAAACCTCATGAAGTGCTACAGACTGGGAGCAGAGTGTCTGGAAACTGCCTGGCAGAAGAGAACTTGGGGGTGCTGCTCTACAGCAGCTGAATATGAGCCATCAGTGTGCCAAGAGGGCCAGTGGCATCCAGGCCTGTATCAGCAGTGGTGTGGCCAACAGGGCCAGGAAAGTGATTGTTCCCCTGTGCTCAGCACTGGTGAGGTCACACCTCAAATCCTGTGTTCAGTTCTGGGATCCTCACTGCAAGAAGGACACTGAGGTCCGTGGCAGTGTCCAGAGAAGGAACAAACTTGGTGAAAGGTCTGGAGAACAATTTATATGAGGAATGGCTGAGGGAGCTTGTGCTGTTTAGTCTGGAGAAGGTGATGCTCAGTTGTGACCTTATTGCTCCCTACTGAAAGGAGGCTGTAGCCTTGTGGTCTCTTCTCCCAGGCAAGCAGTGGCAGGATGAGAGAACATAATCTTAAGATGCACCAGGGGAGATTCAGGTTGGACATCAGGAATAATTTCCTCACAGAAAGGGTGAGTAAGCATTGGAATGGGGCTTCCCAGAGAGGTGGTGAAGTCGCTGTCTTTGCAAGTGTTCAAGAAGTGACTGGACACAGCACTGAGTGCTATCGTTTAGTTGGCATGGTAGTTTTGGTCAAAGGGTGAACTCAATGATCTTGAAGGTCTTTTCCAACCTTAATGAATCTATGATCCCATGATAAGCTATGAAGATTGTAATATGCATTTTTTATAAAAAGAAACTTGTACTTTGTAAATCAACACCTATCACTATATTCTATGAAACCATCAATATTTATATTGCTGAAGTTAATGGAGATTTTAATGTTAATTCTGCTGACTGTATTGCATGAGTAAAGTTACTCAGAAATCAACATCTACCTTTTGCTTTTCATATAATCATCAATAATAATAATGTATTTAAATGAAAAGAAGAATAAAAATCCACTTCAAGAATCAATAATGTTGGTAAAGATATTGTAATGGAATATAGCTAGCTATGACTCTCAGAGCCCTGCACAAGCAACTCATTCTGATTAGTAAGCCAAGCAAAATACAATGTGGAAAATACATGGACAATTGTAGCCCTAATGTTAACATGTCCAATAATATATGGAATTTGATTACATCAGAAAATTCTGCTGATTCCATGCACTGTGTTCAGGACCGAATTACTGTCTTAGGAATTATAATTTATTCCAGCATTGTCCCTTGTTGCTGCTGAATGTAACACCCTATTTTCCTGAATTTTAGTTTTGTTATTCACATTTATAAAAACTATTTCTACTGGGTTTTAAATACAATTATTCAGCTAAATAGAGATTTATTGTTCTATATGAAATATTGTTTATATCTATATGTTCTGTGTCCTATACCTGCTACAATTTTATTAATGGAAATCTGCAGATAGAAATTGCAGAAAGATATTGTCTCTTAAGTGGAAAAGGTTTAATTGTTGAAATTGAAATTATTTATTTACATTTTTAATATTATTAATAAAGTTCACATTGTAAACAGGCCTCGCTACAGACTTTTCATGTTAATAGAGTTTGCACCCTCCAAAAAAAAAAAATTGTATATCTAGATTTTGAGTGTATCTTATTCAAAATATTTTAATTCTTCTTTTGCAGATTATTGTTCTTTCCATACATGAAAATAGAAACACAGCCCCTGATCAAGGAGTAGATTTTAGTGTCTATTGTTGAATCCAGAAAGAAATTCTTTGTTTTAATGTTATAAATTGATAAATACTCTGAACACATTCTGTCTTGTTACACAAAATTGCCTTAAATTAACAGAGCCCTACAAATGAGGTATTAAACATTAATACAAATGCTACTCACACATCTTAAATGTGTTATTAGTCATGTACTCCTCAGGGAAAAAATATTATTGTATGTTCTTTTAAATATTTCATCTACTCTCATTCACCCACTAACTAGTGTCATGGACTGGGGTGCCAAGATTCCCCATCTGAAGCCAGAATACAGGTCTTAGATGGAATAACTCTTTATTTAATTAAAGAAAAAAGAAGAAGAATAGGAGGAATCAAATTCATGGGAAAAGATGAATTAAAAAAAGAATAATCTACTGATTTTTCCTCTCTTCTTCCTAAGCCCTGTATAATTTTGATTAGTAAGACTTAAATAAAAGCTGGTTTTCTTCTATGTACCTGGTATACCTTCTGCTGGGACAACTGGAATGCTGAGCTGTGCCTAGGAGATCATAAGTGTTTCCTCCTCATCTTTTCTAATTTTCTTTTTTCTTCTTTTTTCTTTTATTTTTTCTATTCATACACTTGCCATGTTAGAATTCCTGTCCCTCCAATCAATTTCCTCTCAGAATAAAGCATTCATCATAAGTATAAAATGCAAGAGAGTTGTACAGCTTCTGCAGGTCAATAGCCAAAATGGACAATTTCTATACCACAGAACTGTAGCTGACATAATTCTGTAACTTTTCTTTCAAGATGACAAGAAAAAACAAACAGAATATGAAATGAAATACTGCATGCTAGTTCATGAAGGCAGAATACAATTAGGAGATCTCATATAGCTATGAATGTGCTGGGTAGAGAACTTGAAAGGAATATTTTTCACAAATTAATCTTTATTTTCCTTACTAATTAATAAACACCATGCTGTGAATAACTGGTGATAATGTTCTAATAAGAAAAATCAATAAATTTACACCCAGGTTCACTGTAATTGATGCTGCAGAATAGAAAAAATGTATTCTCCATTGATCCTTTAGCAATCTTCTAAGTAAAAAGGAGAGGAAAGAAAGCCAATTACTGTAGTATGCCTCTGAAAATGATAAGATTAAAACAAGCTAATTATGTGTTCTTGAATAACTACAATTTTTGATGAAAGTAAGTAGAATAAGGGCATCCTGCATCTCCAGTACAGAGATTTTACTTTTTACTAATTAAAAGATAGTAATTTTACATTTAACTTCTCTTCGCCAATAGGCAAACAAATGGTTAGGAAAATAAAACTTTAAAATCTTCCAGGATAAAACCTTTTGATGTTGCTGTGAACACAGGATTAAACTGAAGAATGAAACAAGATCCTGCAGCATTACAGCTAAAGGAATTTTCATACCTGGGCAAACAACACTTAAGGAGAAAGACAGTGACCACAAACATAGCATACTATGAATATATGTCCACTGCTTTCTGCTTTGCACAGAAAGTACTGGTGATTTCACATATGCACAACTGTGATGCCGTCCACAGCAGGCTTAACCATATTGGAACATGGCTGTAACAATTAATAACTGATCAATACAGAGTGATGCAGAAAGTCAGCAGCATCTACTGCTCATTTTGATCTCATGGTTCAGTAAATTAGGAAAATCAGATTTCTCTTTCAATGATTAATAAGTAAATAACCTTTCTTTGAATCTGTTGGTAAAATTCATTAAAATATTTGGAAAAAACTAGATTTTCTTTCTTCCTTTTATTTGCTACTGTATTAAAAATGAAGCCCACCAGTAAAGGCATTAGTCAATGTGACTTGAATGCACATTCAAAACATGTATCATTGTTCTGACTTCAAATACTTGATTTCAATTTGGGCTATAACATGCCATTCTGAAGACTAAATTTAATCAGATTCTCTACTATCAGATATTCATGGAAGTGCATGGTTTAAACCTGTTACTTTGCCCCACAGGCATCTCCTATCGAGCCCATACAGAAACTTAGACAGTTTTCCTTGACCTATTCTATTCTCTCCAACATTGTTGGATTCATTTTTTTTGACCATACTCAGTAGTCTACTCAGTGTCTCCCAAACACAGCTTGTAAACCACCGGAACAGGTTGTCCAGAAAGGTGTCAGATGCCCCATCACTGGAAACACCCAAGGACATATTGGATGGGGCTCTGAGAAACCTGATCTTGTTGAAGATATCCCTGTTCATTGCAGGGACCTTTAAAGGTTCCTTCCAACCCAAGCTATTTTATGACTCTATGTCTCAAACTCACAATATTCTAGTGAAGGTCAGTTTTCTAGGCATTCCTGAACTTATCAGGATAGGAATTCTGAGATGAAAAGCCACCACTACCACTGCTTATATTCTGCCCTAAAAAATCACTAGATAAAAACAAAAATTATGAAGCAGGAACTAACTAGGTTAATCATTGGAGTTCAGCTTCACATACATCTTAATCCATATTCTAGTGGATGCTGGAAATAGCTGCATTTTGGTCCTTTCCTAGACACTGTTTTAGGTTCAGCTATAAATTCTGGAAAACCATTTTCCATTTATTGGCTATAACAGTCTTTTTTTTTTTTATATTTCACCACTTTTTCCCCTGATCATCAGCTATCTATACAAACTCTTAAGACACAAACATAAAATCAGTGTCTTTGAAGCTGCAGTTGAAAGTAACTACTTACTATTCTAATTGCCTGATAATTGCCTGCTTTTTTCTGTCTTTCTTAGCCTATCTATATTATAAGCTATTGCAACAACAGTTCCCTCACTGGTTGTAGGTGTATATTTTTTACAGTGGGGGATTCTCTATATCCACAGAGCAATACAGCTATAGATTCCCAGACAACTTCTCAGTAATATATGTCAGGAGGGGGTGTTGAAAAAGAATTACATCACTGTGGAAAACCAGTCTTACAAGACTGCATTTTACATAGTCTTACAAATGTGGGTTTTTAGGACTTTCTTGGTCTCCTACTTTTGAGAGAAAAAGCCAAACTGAAAGTTAAAAGAAATGTAGGAATTTTGCCCTAGGCATGCTTTCACTAATTTTAGTTTGTTATTATTCAGTTCAGTGAGTTTGCTCAAGTTTAACATTTCAATTAGTTGCGTAACCTAAAAAGGACTATTAGATAAAGTAGTTTCTGTGTTTAGGAGATGCTGATGCTGGATCATAACATAAAAACTACTTTTGCCTGCTGATCAAACAAGTTTGATCAAACCTATAGGACTATTCCCTGGTGACATGTTCTAGAAAGAATGCAAGAGGTTCACTTCTCTGACTTTCAATGGGCATGAGCAACAGTTACAGGAACAATGAAAACAGTCACTGAACACAGCTCAAGCTCAGTGCATTATCAGCATTTGGACTGGTCAGGAAGATTCCTTTTCAGGGACTCTTTTTGATCCACATTTCTACATCAAAATTACTTTAAAGAAATATTCAATTAAAATAATATTCAAAGTACTGTATTTCTGAAAGAGAAAATAAATGTAAATATTCTCTATTATTAGCCACAGGTGTCAAATAATAGCTTGGAAATAAAATAATTTTGAAAACCCACCAGTTTTTACTCTAGGGCCATTCTCCCTTTAATACTATGTTGAAGTTTTTCATTGAAAGTTAAATAGAACACTGAGCACCCAGTACTATTTCAGATTTCAGCAGCTGAAACATTTTGAGGACAAAAAGGAAAAACATTTAAAGGTAAATGTTCAGTACATTCAGTATATCCACTCTCCTTAATTCATGTATGTAAAATCAAAGTATATTACAAAAATATGTTTAACATTTTTTGTTTCCCTAGCATTATATTCCATTATTAGTGTCACAAAGAAGACTATTTGCATTCACACATGCTTCACTAGGCTTTTTTACAGCTGCAATTGTCATACACCACTGAAGCCATCTTAGTATGTAACAGGCAAGCAAGAACATCAGAGAAAATAGAAAAGATTGTTTGGAAAGAATAAAAACAGAAAAAAATGTTAATGTTAACCTGAAACCAAATTATAATTCCTTCAGCTTTTTATTGGGCCTGCTTATGTGCTTCCTTGCTCATCTGAACCCTTTATTTGTGCAAAGTGAGTTTTTATTATTTGAGCAATATTTGTAGATACAGAATTATGGATATGATTCACTCCTAAAAATTGAGTCCCAAGTGTCAAACTCCTATGGTCTAAATTTGAATATTAAACAACAACAAAAAAAGAGCTGAATGTCACCAAAGGGGAAAATCCAAGTATTTCAGATACTTCTTTTAGGACGTTTTGAATTGCCAGTGTAGATTCCACTGAATAACCAGATATACTAGTTTATGCTTATGATTTACTTTCAGACAGCTGAAGTTGGATGATACAAATTGTATTCCTCGAATTTTTAGATGGTTTAAAGTGATACTAGAGGCAAGAGGGAGTAAAAATATGACTTAAAATACCTGTTGGTTTCAGAATACACGTGTTCAACCAGTTACATATCAGATGAATAAGACAGAGCACAAAATTCACCAACCAAGTCCATTTCTGAGGAATTTTCTGCTAGAGATTTTTGTCAAAACTGATGGTTGATACAAAAATCCAAAGAGGATTTGATTCTGTGAAAAAATCTCAAGCATAGCCTCACGTCCAGAGCCTAGAATTTTTGGGCTATCATTTATGATAAAATAATGGTAGCAGAGTGGGAAGGGGTTAGTTTGGACAAAAAAACGGTGTATCTTTTGACTTGTCGTTGTCCCTCTGAAATGGCTATGCCTTCCAGATGGGTGTTACACTATCATGACTCTTAGTACAAGACCACTCAATGAAGGCCTTAAATAAAAACATTAATCTGTGAACTTATTTTTGTGGAGATATAGAAAAAAAACATATGTGAAGAGTATTTTGAGATGCTCTGTCCAGGTCCCCAATGAACAATTTAACAAGTCTGAGATTAAAATGCTGCTTAGGTGATAAAGTTGAAAAAATCTCTGGCTTTCAGAACAGTTGTTGATTCAGAAGGACAGCTGATATGTCAACACATACATCCTTATGTTGCATTTCTATGGGAAATGGATTCTCCCCCTCTCAGAGACCCCTGGAATTTGTGAACATATATCTTGACCCTTCACTTCTTCCCTGACCCTATTAGCTTATGTCCAGCTGTCCCCTCCTCTGGACAAAACTTACAGTAGACCCTGTTCTCCTTTGTTCTCTCTCTTCCTCCCTCAGACCATCAAAGAATAAACATCTCAGACAACTTTGGGGGAGAGCCTCTTTTGGTAATCCTTTGTCCTACCTCTGAAATATTCCCTCCTAAGCCCCTTGAGATCTGAGCTGGCCTGGGAGTTTCGGGGGGCTGCTGGGGGGAATCATTTTCATCCTTGCATATGTGTTTTCAAGAACTTAATCTGACATAGATCAGATGAATCACACATAAATGTGGCTACTTCACTACAGTTTCTAAAGCTCAGAGAAATATTTGCTTCAGAGTATTTGAGCATTTTGTCCAGGTTTTCTACACCTTCATTAAGCTCTTTGCAAAAGCTTTTCCTACCTCTCTTCTTCACTATTTGTTCATCTTTCTCCTTACTTGGCCCACATACCTTCTTCTCCCTGAATTTTATCACCACTTTTCTATGGTCCTTCTTTTACTTCTGTCTTGGTTTGGAAAGACAGGGATCTACCAGAGAAAGCTGGAGCCTCCCTTAGAATGGAAAATGTAAACTCCTTCCCTCTGAACTATTATAATTTTGAAATTAAGGGGCTTTCAGGCAAAGATATAGGAATAGGAATAGTAGTTCTTTACTAGGACTATTAAAAGCAAAAATGTAGTAGTACAAAAAGAAAACAAACCAAAAAGAAAACACTGACAGAGTCAGAATAAAACTTGACACCCTGCTGGTCAGGGTGTTGGTAGCAGTCCAATTAAGTCCTCCTGGAGTGACAGATGTGGTTCTGTTGGGGCGGAAATGATCCTGTAGAAGGGTGTAGTTTCCTTCTAGGGTCCAGTGGTGATGAGATGGGTCCAGTGGTGATGAGATGGTCCAGTCTTCTGCTGGGAAATCCATCTGAAACAGGCTGTCCTGCTGTTCTTAACCTCAGGAGCATCTCACAATGGGATGATGTAACGTTATCAGTCATGCAGTGAGCCTTAATGGCTTATTAACAGCAGATACCCCCTGGAGGGAGGATGGGTTGTAGAAGGATAAAGAAGAACTGCCCCACAAGTCTACTAATGGCCCAAGGTTTTAACAGCTGGGCCATTAGTACCCTGCCCCCTCCCTCCTGGAGTTAGAAGAGATAAAGAAAAACACCTCCCCAAATGGTTTCAACACATGGCAAATAAAATACATACTTTTGGTTACATCTTGCATTGCTACCCATGACACTTCCTCTGTCTTCATCTTCACCTTTAGTTTTGCCTTTTCATCCTCTTCCTTCCCCTCCTCCTCCCAGTCTTTTTTTTGTTCAGAGTTACTACTCACTGTTTGCTCCTCAGAGTGGAGCCAGCAATGTTTTTTCTATGTCTACGTTATTTTACGAGTGGGGCCTCTTCTTGAGAAGTTTTACATTAGTTATAAATACAAAGGAAAACAATTACCATTTGGAGTTGGAATACAAGGAAAAATGCTGGCTGCCCAGATTTCTAGGGGATCCAGCTAGCTATTCTTTATCCTAACAGTTGCTGAAAACGTTGTCATTTAGTGCCTAAGAATACGTTCTCACCACTTCAGCCCCAAGAAGAGCAGAATCAAAACATTTTATCCTCACTACATTTAGGTAGTGAGTTTATAATGATTTATAAATGAAAGCTACCCTTTTTTGAAAGTGTGTTGCATAATAAATGTCCGAACAGTTTCAGTTCTTCATCATCCACCCCAGACATATTCCAGAATAGTTAATCAGTTATGTTCTTCAAAATATAAAACTGGCATGTGTTTACATCTTGCTTGTATCCTTACCATGTTCAGCATTTTCACAAAACCTGCACATTTAAAAATAATCATATCCACATTCTGAAGGTTTTCTATATAAAAGGTGTACATGCATATGTTTAAAACAGGTCTATATGTAAACTTCTTGTGGCTTGTGTTTGTGTCTAAACAAATATATTTGATTACTGTTTTTCATCCCTTTACACATTCTTGTTCTTTATGATCTATTATTTCTTGCTGGCTGTAAAGCAGCAAGTGCTAACACCTCTACAACTAATGACGCATATATTTCTTCTTTGAATATATTATAGCACTAAAGAAAGAGCAGTTGGGGAACTTTTAATAGCAATACACCATGTGTTGCTCCTCTAATATGTTTTAACTCTGCTGCATCTGTAATAACGATCAAGTTCGCTACATTCGTGCTACAGGTGGAAACGTTTTCCTGGTTTACATAATTCATTTACATAGTATTGTACCTAATTGAAATACAAGGGAGAAAAATCTCTTTTAGATTAATCCATTTCTCTCTCTAATAGCATATGTTTTCTGTATCCCAGAGCTTATAGGATCCTCAGAAAATGAAAAAATATTCAGCAACCTGCCTACCCACACCCCATTACAGACTAAATCCTATCTTATTTTCTCTCTAATTAAATGAAAGATTTCACTTTATCTGATTCCATCTAGTAATATATGTAAGATGCATTTTTCACTACAGAAGGAGCAAAATTATTAAAGCTAAAATGAATTGTTCATATTTTGTTCTGCAGTAGTAAATGATGGAAAGAAAAATCAAACACATCTAATAAAATACTTTTAATAGCTGACTCCTTGCTTAAAATGAATAAAAATATTCTGGAGAGAATAGAGAATTCAGATGAACTTGGATTGCCAGGAAAATACAAACACACTCTCATAAATCCAAACAGGAAGGAGTAGGAAAAATCAAATTATAATTTATGCTACAAAACAAGGTATGTCTTATACTACCATAATTAGGTAAAATGGAGTAGGAAAAAATCTCTTTCCGTGTGAGATAAGCCTTGTACCTGCATCACATAATTGCCTACATGAAGTTTGATGATATAGAAGGAAAATTACAATGTGTTGTCAATTTTCTCCCAAAAGTTTTTTTGAAGAATTTTCTTGGGAAATCTCATTTTATTATATTTTGCATTGTCCCTCCTACTTTCCCATCTTGAAAATCACCTCAACCATAGTATATTTAATTTTAAAATAAATCACTTTATCTGACAGAAATTACTACTGGACATCAATATATGGCAACTAGAAAATATTTTTATAATCTGAATATTCATTTCCCTTCATGAAATTCAATTAATTTTGTTCACCACTAATCTTCTGAATGGAATTTTATTTCATAACCCAAAAGAACTTAATCAGAAAATACCTTCTTTTGAAATTTCTTTAGAACAGGTTATCAAGCATTCAAAATAATCCCAAATTTTATACTTTGTCAAACTCACTAATATTTCCAGCACTGCCCTCCAGTATTTTCTGCCATTCATCAGTTCCAGGAGTATTCATCTCACAAAATGTATCTGTGTAACTGGCATTAATTGGCACACTGATTGGCAGAGCATAACCTACCATGTCATGCCTGGAAGTGGTCCATCTATGTCAATACCAAAGGAGAAGGGGTGGAATGCATGCCCAAGGACTCAATGTCACTACCCAGCATGGATGACAAGACTTTTGTCTCCAGGGCATACTTTCCACCATGATGCTAAACCACTGAAATTTGAAAGTGGAAAAATATAATTTTCATCTATAGGCCAGTTGTGAGTTAACACAGATGTCAGGAAAATGACCACTTTATTTTTCCTCCTGAGCCCTCTGTACCACTTCCACCACCCCCACTCTTCTTCTGTCTCTCTTGATTACATCCTGGGTCCAGTTTTTTTATTGTGTTGCCTGAAGCAATTCCACCAGCCACGTGAGACTCAATCTCTTTTTCCCATTTCTCCCACAATTATTTCTGTACCTCTTTACTACAGTGTTTTGAAGCAGTGGTTATCAGCCACTCTCCTACAGGTCTGCTATAAGGCCATTGCTATGTCTAAAAAATGTCCTCAGTACTTGCTTGCATCACTATACCTACAAGAATATAACAAAAAAAAATCCAGAAAACAAAAACCACAATCAAAACCAAGACAAACAAAGGAAAACCAAAAAAGAACCCCAACAAACAAAAACAAAACAAACACCAGGTTTGAGAGACATAATAAAGGATATTGATATATTATAAAGGAAGATAAATGTTCCCTTATCTTTTCTACATTTCTTCTTTTCTGATATTTTAAACACTTTGGGGAAGTTAAGGACAACAGAATCATACAAAACAGGAACAGATTTCATGTGTGCCCTTTATTCTGACTGTGAGAATAATCTGCTTGAAGATGAATTTATTTATGCAAAGGAGAAGGCTGATGCTGTCTTAGGTATAGAGTGCAGACTACCCAGAGCAGATGCAAGAGGGGCATTTCCTGTGGAACAGCCTGAGTGCTGCATCTGTTTTTTGAGGAATTGTTGTTTTAATACAGATCACCAAATTTCACTACACTTCTACATGATAGGGTCATTAGTGTATACGACTTTGAAATAAATCTTCAGAAATTAAATATAATATTAAGATGGGAAACTGATACAACATTTTACACTGTGGGTTTTTTTCCCATTACATTGAACATAAAAAATCCTAGAATTTTATAAGAGAACTATTAATTGCTATATGACTGGACATGAATTATACTTCTTTATCTTAATTCCTGACATTTCTGTCATGAATCATCATGTCATGTTCAGCTCAGTCACTTTAGTTAATAACTTGAGACAATAAACACGACAAAATATGTCACAATAACCCAGATAATATGTTGGGAATTTTTAGGAAAAAAAAAATTCTCTTTCAGCTTGGATGTTATTCTTCCCCCAACCCCACTCCCCCCCCACCCCCAAAACAAAAAATTTGAAATTATGTTTGTCACAACTACAACTGAAATAATACATTTCAAAGTTTAAAATTTGTATTTATCTCTTTGTTTTTTTGCAGTCTGGAATTTTTTCACTAAACCAGCCATCTAAAGAAATATTTATAAGCTAACAGCAAAAATAAATGGAAATAATTAAATGTAACTTATGGAAGAGAAATTTTGTTAGTCCTCTTTTCATAATCTATTCAAGATGAGAAGCTGACATTAAGGCATAACATTTATTCTTCAATGAGCTCTTGATTATATCCAGTTTTAAAGAGACTGCTTAAAGTTCAGCATGTTAAGTGATCTGGTCAAGGTTATATTCTAAAATTATGTATTGAATTTACTTGGAGAATGGCACACTTCAATTTTCCTGTATCCCATACTGCTTCTCTATTTCTGCTTTAAATCAGGAATAAACCCAGCATGGTATAAAGTATACCAGAACACTATGTACTGAAAAATGAAAGCACCAGATGCTTGATGCAAAATGCAAAAACTGTTGAAAAGAGTCATAGAAAAGTTATTCTTTAAGAATATTTTACTATGTAATCTGCTTATTCCAAGGCTTATTCAGACTTTTATAAAGATTATAAAAGTCAATACTAGACTAAAGCTGTTTGTAATTTGTAGGGACCATTTTGTTGTCAATTGGTATCTTTTCCAATGTTCTTCATTATTAGGGGAATCAATTAAAACATACTTTGTCTGTGCCCTGTATGCTAAGTTTATGATTTGTCAACAATTCTTACCTGCCCAATACTGTTATTCTATCTCATTCTCTCTCCTCACACCCATATTTCCCAATCTTGGGTTAGTGGGTTCACTTTTTTCCCTTTTAATAGGAGTTTTGTGTTAAAACTAGCACGTTGAAATGCCTGACATGAGAATTCTCAAACTGCCTTAACTAGATTTTGGCATTTAATAAGCTGTAAACTGCTGAAGCTATTTGCAGATGAAGCCTCATTTTTGTCCATCAGCAGGGGGCTGGGAGCATAATTAATTGAGTGAAAGTTAAAAGACGGACAGCATGGCTACATTTATGCAAATATTACAGAAGAACATCTAACAAAAAAGAAAAATACCTTGTAACTGATTGGTTTGGTTTTGGACCAAAATCCACAGGGTCCACTTAAACATTGCTGATTGTGCATATGACAATTAAGACCTACAGTGGTGGGGTTTTTTAATATACTTTCTGCAATGTAAAAAATAATAGAAAAGAGAACTTTCATTAAAAGCCAAAGTTCCAAATCCAGTGAGACAATTCTATTTCTGTTTTAAGGTTTTTACTGCTCTTGAATATTAAAATACATTAAAAGAAAAAAGGTATTACAAAAATCATACAATGCATGTGCCTTCAACCATATGCCAATCTCTGGTTTTTATTTATTTTATTCATATCCCAATCATATGCTTCCTGGTACACCAACCAGTCCATTTAGTTAAAGTTAGCTAAAAGCTTAAACCACAGAGATCAGGACAACTGCTACAGGTACTGACCCAGGTGCTGCTTGGGGCGATCAGAGGGTTTTTCATTTATTCTATATTATATTGCATTTTTTGCAAGAAATTTTGTTGGTTTTTTCCCCACGGGTACTACTGTGTATTGGAATGATTTCTGAATTAAAACTAAAAGTTTTTGGTGTTGTTCTAGGTTTTGTGAGTTTTTTATGCTTCCCTGGGAGCAGAAAAACAGGAAGTCATTTCCCATGAATCATATATTCTTTGTAAAACTGAGAATTCTGTACAGGACTTAGAGGGAATGTACCAAAATATACTTACTGCTGTCCTCCTAATTGAATTAATAGTTAATTTTGGAGTCAAATAACTCATCTATATAACTCAAAAGACATAATTCAGTGAGTGAATGAAGAGAGAAAAGAGGAATCAGGACTTCAAAATGGCATTTGTCATATTATTTTTTATTAATTGCTTTTCTACCATGATCTTAAAAATCTGGGAAACTAAGAAAGGGGAAACTAAGAAATAAGAATGAACAAGAGTCTGCCTTCTACTATCCATCCCTGTGGGATAAGTATTATTTAAAACTACCGAAAAGAATGGAAATAAATTTCCAGTTGTTGTGATTCAGACAAGCTTATAATTCTTTCTTGGAAGCCTCATGGAACAGCAATGTAGTAACACATGATGACTTCTAACAAAGTTGCCCGCCAACATAACTCTATCAAGATGGATTGTGTAAAGTTATTTACAGGATGCTGTAAGCAGCATCAAATCCTACATTTATGAGAAATACTAGGCCTTTTGCATAGAAGTCAGAAGTCAGTTCTGGAAAAAAATGAAGCTGACTAGAAGTTGTGATATTTACCCAAAATAATTAAAAACCAGCTAACAGAGATGAGCCAGTAGATATGCTACCCTTAGAATGTAATCTTTCTAGTGATATAAGAAAATTGCTTAAATGTATTCCCCTTTCATAGTATTATTAATGAATAATCCGTAGCAAAGGACTTTCTCTACCAGTAGCTTCGTCCTCATTATACACTTGATAAGAATAAATTAATGATTTTTTTCTATAGTAACTATTTTTAATTTTATTTTTAGATTCTGCTTAGTCAACAAAAAAATATGCATGGCAATAAACTAAAGATTACAGATGTGAAAACAACAGTCCAGGTATAGGTTTTCACTAATCTGCCATTGAAGCAAAGTTCAGCAGGTTCAGAGCTGGCCCTACACTCCATATATTATGATAACTAAAAGAACTCTATATGAAAAAGAACTCAAACCAACTTTTCTGCCAGTAAAAACCATGAAATTTTGGATTATGTTGAATGACTAAAATCTCATGTGCTCTCTTCCAAAAAATCCTTTGAGGAAAAAATGCAAGAATATTGGAGAGACATCTGTCTATTTTTGACATGTTTCTTGAGTTTTGGAATTCATACTGTTTCATGTGAAGTTGAAAAATAAAATTAAAAAGCTTGAACTGACACCTCACGAGGACAAAGAAAAATTATTCTGTCTTTCAAAAATATAAAAAAAGGAAAAAACCCAAAAAAACTCCAACAGAAGCCCCTGTTTATTCACCCTATTTATGTATTTACCCATTCCAACTTCCAGTATTAGGTTTTAGCTACACTTTGTTTTTCCATTTTTTTACTTTTTGTTTTGTTTTCTTTTGGTTTGGTTTGGTTTTGCTATGATTGCTTTTGATTAAGGTCGCCTTATTAGCTGAAAGTTATAGTGCAGAAGAAGATGTGTAAAAACTCATGCTTCTTTTTGTGGGGGGATTAGGATGTCTTTGCCTTTGAATTTGACTGAACCCCTTACATTGGAAAACATTACTGTTAATGACCCACATTTTTTTGAGAAAATTGTAACAGATTAAAGGAGAAGCATACCCATGAAAAAGTTCCAGGTATTGATAAATCTCCAAAAGACTTAGAAGAGAGGGTTATACTGTTTGTCCATATTCAGACTATATCACATTAGTACTTTAAATAGTTGTAAGTTGTTCTGATTGGAAAATTTGTTGAGTCATATTGACAGTCATTTTGCACTGTCATAACAGCATTCCTGGTGCATGAGTGTTGCTATTAGTAGAGTCTTTCAAGTCTTTCTGTGAACATTAAAGTTCAGCAGTATGCAGAAAGGAAATCACAAGGACTGCTATACCCTTTGAGTATTTATGCAGACAGCAAAGATATCAGCACAGAAAATTGAGATTTTCTCCTGAAGAACTTTCTGACAGCAGCTGTTTTTACTGGACACAAGTTGATATGTTTTACTAAACAGTGGATAAGTTCTTTTATTCAGTAATACTAGATGTAAATAGGTCCAGGAATTCAGATTACATTTCAGGCCTTCTTTTTATTCTGATCAATAAGAATTTTATTCCTCTGTTTTAGAGGTATGTCTTATACATAAGAAATTGGCTCAGAGTCATGTGTTTGGATACAGTCCATAGTTTGAAAATGTTAGTGCAACACTGTTAGTGTTTGTTACATAGAAGAGCAGAATATTTATGCACTGGCTGAACCCTCATTTTCATAGGTCAGAGTCAACTCTGGCATCAAGTTAGGAATAAAGCTGTGGCATAATACTGGCATGAAATGCCCATTTATCATGGTCCTTCACCTGAACTGATAACTTTTAAGCAACATCTGATTCACATTTGATGTTTTTGTGACCTCAGATTACACAAGCACTGGATACCTTAAATCCTGATAAACTAAGACATTTGAAAACCCCTTTTCAGGTGTAATTTTATTACAAAACAATTCTGGTCTGAAAAAGGAAAGTAATATCAGAAATGGTTGCTTAGACCTCTCTGCTTGCTTCTCTCCCACCATACTTGAAGAAAAAAAAAGACTGGATACAAATGTGTTGAAATACATTATATAAACATGTTGAAATAAAGCTGTTTTAATAATTTATATTCTCAAAGTATATTGTGCATGAATTTACATATAATGTCAAATACATTTTTGCTCACTGGTTTTGGATATTTTACAGGTACATTTGGATTCTCTAAAAAAAAGTAAAAATGCTTTTCATGTATTTAGCAAAACAAAACTCAGAAGAAGCTATAGCTCAATTACATTGAATCTGAATCTGTACAGATATCTTAGGATATCTGGAAGCTTTAAGATAGGTTTAATCTTCATTGATGGTAGGAACTTGACTGAAGTCACTCGAAGACACAACCAGTATAGGCACCTTCTATGTTGAATAATTAGAGGTATTTTGTTCCAAAGACACTTCACCCTGAGGAGGTGCCCACTACTTTTCACCACTTTCCCTAAAGTCTCTGATGAAGATACTCCTACATTAATGCCTCATATTGGGTGTCACGTTTCCCTTGAACAGCCTGGAGGACAGGAGGCTGAGGGGACACCTCACTCCTCTATACAAATACCTAAAAAGAGGTTGTAGCAAGGCTGGGGTAACAACTGACAGGACTAGAGCAGATGGCCCCAAATTGTGACAGGGCAGGTTTAGATTAGATAGCGTGAAAAATTTCATCATGGAAAAAGGTTGTCAAACACTGGAACAGACTGCTCAGGGGAGCAGTGGGTTTTCTTTTCAAAAAACGTGTGGATATGGCACTTGATGATATTGTTTAGTAGTGAACATGGTGCTGCTGCTAGGTTGACAGTTGGATTTGGTGATCTTAGAGGTATTTTCCAACCTTTATGACCCTATGGCTCCAAGAGGAAGAACAATTACTATTCTAGAATTCAGGAGGGAAAATACAGCTTTTTCAGAGAACGTAGATGAAACTTCAAAAGACAATTCCCTGCATGTGAAAACATAAAGTTATGCTGTCTAAGATGGTAGTCTATCAAACAGAACAGGATTTACTGAAGAATATTTGGTCTCCAACATATGATACTTAAGTCAATAGGGCTTTGACCTATGTGCAGAGGAGACTAGCTCTTTGTGAATAAAGGCTGTACAGTATAAGCTACTGTATGCATATGTAGCAAAAAATCTGAACTGACATACAGGCAAAAGTCATACAGGAGACATCACCATGTTTTAAAGATACAATAGAGATAAAGTTTAAAAACTACTCTGGAGTTTGCAATTCCAAATATTGCACTAATATCTCTTTTTTTTTTTAAATTTTCTCGTCATTATATCTAAAGACTGTATACAGAAAACATTTGGGGAACAATGAAAAGCACCCACTCAAGGGAGAAAGAACCCACAGCTTGTATTGATCTTGGCATTTTCCCATGTTGCAACCAAATGAACAAGCCACAGGTGCAACCAGAAAGAGCAGGTGATCCAAACAAACTGTTATTGTGATGGGAATAAATATGATTTTTTGTCCATAATGTATTCATCTGAAGGCACAGTGGTGCATCTGTTACATATTTACCAGCAGTGTTGATTTCTGCCAGAAATTTTTAAAGAGTTCAAATCTCTGAATTTAAACACCTTAAAGATATATTCAACAGCTTTCTTTCTGTTTTCCACGTTTGGATTCTTTAACTAATTAATCTAATAGTGCAACTCACATTCAATAACATAAGCAATTTGTGTTTATAGACTCATTATTCTGCATCAGAAACACAGGAGAGGGGAGTTAAGAAGACATGCCCAGATTTCAATGTAAAGAAATATCACATTATATTTAGGCACTTCTTCACAGTTCCTTTACTTTCTGTGTGGTTGTTCCCAGCATTGACTCTTCTTATCAACTTTCTGACCTGCTACCAAACCAACAGAGAGGCTTATCCAAGCCAGTGAATAGTGATCATTTTATGCAGAACTCTGTTATGAAAAGGCAAACATCTAGAGGTGGGAAAGAGTTGAACCACTATATTGATCCAAGCAGGGAGGTATGTTCTAAAACCCATAAGATAAAAAATGTGAATGCCCTGGAACAGAATTCACAGCCGAAAGGGTTGAGACTAGTGTGTTGTTCCCACAGAGCAACTTTGGCCACAAACACCTTAGTGTGCTAGATGGACTAGTCTGGAGAAGCTACCAAGCTGGATTAGGCTAGCTAGATCTGAACTAGATCTTGACAAGGGCTGATCCTGTAAGACATTACATATGATCTCAACTTTATTCTTAGCACTATTAATTCTTAAATCTACAAAATTAAACTAGGATTTCCTGAAGAAAATGTGAACTCTGGTTTCCTGTCTGTTTTTCGACTCTAGGAGTCACACCATATCTAAAATTACCCGCATGTGTTCTGCCTTCACTGTTCTTACTCTCAGTGTTCCTACTCTTGACATTTCCAGAGGCAGCAAAACTGGGTTTTGTTCCCCATTTTCACCTTCTGACTCTGGCTCTTGCAGTTCTGGTTGTTCATTTACTTCAGGAGGACGATTTGGAAAAGCCAGTAGTCCACCCAATACCCCAGTGATTGGTACATAGCTCCAGGAAGTAAGAAAGGTTTAAATCGCATACTATGGTCCTCAAATCATTTGCAATCATTCTCAACATGAAATCATGAAGTAGGAAGTCATTACTATGGCTTTGGTAACCTCTTTCTTTGGTGATACACTCAGGTACAACTCCAGTGTAGAAAATGTTTCAAGCTCATATAATTTCATGTGTATATAAATAATTTTTTTTCATTACATGCAGCAACTATAATCCTGAATACATTTCAGGAATAAGCCTGTGATAGGAACTATTCCCATCAGGTGGTTGTGGCTACCCAGCTTAGAGATAGCAGCACATTATGGGTGTAAGTTATTTGATGCTAGCTGATCTTATTTCCAGAAAATAGTTTTAGTCATCTTTTCTAAACTACTGTAAACATAACCATATAGATGGAACACAGTATTTGTGAACTAAATGCACTGACCACTTCCTATATGTTGTACTATTTAAGCAATTTTATTTATTTGCCCCAGAAAATTTTAAAAATTATTCAGAACATATAACGGGTAATTTTCACGACAAGTTTAGAATTTGTCTGCTTAAAATCACTGTTCAATTATAGTAGCACCTGGATTATGAAAAAGGATAAATAGCTGATCTTTGGCATTATGTTTCAACAGCTAAATAGAGATTTTTACTAGTAAACTGCTTAAAGTGGTTGCTTTTGGGCTGAGATTTTCTGCTTAGCTTTTGCTTTGGATAACTTGGAAAAGAACAGTCTTGGAAACATTCTATATGGTTGTTAGTCCTCTCCTAAGTGACAATTCCCTAATCCAAGCTTAATCTAAGCGTATTTATATTCTTCCTTATGATATGTAGAACAGGAATTAGTGGTACTCAGGTCTACACCTACACCATTAAACAAAAGTGATGAGAACGTTGTCTATAAGGCATTAGTTGGTGCAGATCTAAAAGATGCCAGGGATCATAATCCAAATTAACCCCTAGAAAATCCTGAAACACTACTTAAATGTATTTATTTTATTTAAATTTATTTCTTAGTCTTTATTTACTAGTAAACTTTATTTACTAGTAAACAGTCACAGAGGCACATGATTTTTCAGAAACACAATCTGGGTTTTTTAATGTCTGAAACAAACCACTGAAACCAGGGTTTGTGTCAGATTTTCTAGCACAGGTAGGGAATATGTTATAGAGTAACACTGAATAAGCTTGCTTTTATTTCCTTTTAGTATACATATAAGGGATCAACTTCTCAACACATGCAAACTGGTCACTGAAATCAGGAAAACAGAGAGAAATTTAAAACACTGGCAGGAGCATATCTATATAAGGCCAGACAGGTACCCCAGAAACAACTTCTACTTAAACTCCTTGCAAGGCTGTTGAACTGCTTCAGATTTTCAATGCCATAGTTCAGAATATAGATTGCAAACTAAATTATATAAAAGCTTAAATAGAGAGATGATTTAATCTTTGTCTCTCAAGAGTGACCTTTGAGCTTAATCTTTTACAGGAAGCATGACCTGTTTTCATGCTATTTGAGTATTTTGTGGGAGTTATACACTTTTCCCACTATTCATTGTGATTATAATTGTCTGTTTCAGAACTCTGTCTCTGCAATATTTTCTTCACTGTTTCAGACAGATAGACCTGGAATTGTACCAAAACCAGACCACTTAAATAAATTGCTTTAGTGCGGGGTATTCCATCGAAATGCAGATATCAAAAACAGATCAGATGAATTGTTTAATTTTCCCCACTGATTGCAGGTATTGTAAATTGATTAGTTTGGGTCTACATATTTCCATCACCTGTCTTAGATGAGATAAATACCACTACAGGCATTCAGAGTTGGTAATCAAGGATCAGCTAGATTTCACACAATGGTGAAACAAATGCATGGTGCCTGATCTCTGTATAAGACTGCCATAAGAGCTAAGCAACAAAAATCTGAGAACCAGGAAACAATGAGAGATTATATAAAGTTACCAAATGTTTATCTGGCATGAGTGCTATCTAGGGTGCTTGTTTGTTTTGCCATTCCTCCCCCATCCCTCAAAGAAATGACACCAGAATTTTAAGAGAGAGAAATGAAGACTGCAGGCAGGCTTACACATGTTTCTACATGTGCATACAATGCGTGCCTTACAATGATTTATGGTTCCATAAAAATGACAAATGGACAGTGATGGCACATGTCACACACTGCTCAAAGGTTAGTGTTTAAAACTGTGCTTAATGTGAAGTGAATATAGGTCAGGGGTAGCTTTAGAATGGTCTTGAAAAGGAAAGATAAGGGATGGTATTTAATGTGATAGAAAGGGCAAGACTCACAAAGATCTAAAAATTTCTGGTGACACAAAGTTATGAGAGTCTGAAAAGTGTTACAGTTTTGTGGAGACGTACCACAGACCATGCATCAGAGCTGCTGTGCGAGGAGAGCCTTGAAATTTAGATATATCCTGGAAGTAAATTAGTGATGTTACCCAATGCACAAGCAGGAGAGTGAAGCTACCATCGTGGCAGAGGTAAAAGAAGACTGTGATAGAGAAAAATAAGGTTTTAAAGAGGTAGGTTAATCTGTACAGGGGGAAAAAATCGTAGTCAATGTTAAAAAATATTCTTTGTAGTTGCAGTGTTCTTCTTGTATAAAAATGAAGACTTGGCAGCAGTTCTCGATTATGGAAGCCAGTAGGGAGGGAAAAAATTATTACTCAACCTATTGCATATATCATTAAAAGTAGATGAATCACACATTTTAGATGCCAATGAAAGTAGCCTAGACAATAATTTTAGGTGAAAATCTTCATACTTTAAAGGTGTCAGATGTAACTTCATCAACTACTAAAAGTAAAACATGGCACAGATCTGAAAGATAGCTCTGTAGAAATCCCACAAAAAGTTATACTGCTGATATTTTTACTTGTCCAAAGAAAGTTTTAAAGTAATAACTGGGTAGGCAGGAGAAAAGCTGGTGGCAGATAGAATATGCAAACTGAGAGAAACTAAGACTTCTTCCTGGAGTTCCTTTTTTGAATTCATTGAATTCCTGGAAGAAGAGCACTGAATGGAGGAGCTTGCTAATGAATCCAATACAACTGGCTTGCAGCACCAATTCTGGATCTGGCAGAGTAAGCCAAAAGAAGAGGCTGAGAGATGGATTTGTTCATCCTTAACAAAAGAGGGCTTTTATGTTACAGTAATCAACAACTACCTAATGACAAGTTGTAAAGAAGACATAGCCCAGTACAACAAGGCCCTGAACATTTTCATGAACCTGGTTTGAACACTGGAAATTCTGTCTCAGAAAGAAAAATAAATTCTGATTGTGGGCACACTGTAAAACAGGCTTCCCAGAGATACAGCTGTATGTCTATCCTTGCAGAGATTCAGAACTCAGCTGGACACAGCCCAGAGCAATCTATTACTCCTGGATATGCTTTGACTCAGGCATTGGACCAAAAACTTGCAGAAATCTTTAAAAAATCTATAATACTGTGTGATTCTAAGAAAGAACAAGGGTTGTTTTTGGTTTTTTTTCTTTTGACCTAAAATTTTCAATTCAGCTTATATTACAAGACAAGAGGCAGGACAGGCAGAAAGAGTGTGAAATTAACTGATTAGTATGGGGGGAAAAATCATTACCATGAAGAATATGATATTTTCTTCAGATTTCAACAGGATGAAGAGTGATTAAACTTGTTAAAAACTAGGCTCATGAATAGCAAATACAAGCATTCCAGTGCTAAACAAAAAAAAACCTTTGGATCTACAATTTGTCAGTTTTATCTCAAGTTATTGCACATATTAGCCTGATTTGGTTTTGATTTCTTTCTGTATTAAATGAATTTAAATTTATTTCTACCTAAAATACAGTATTTACAAGTAACCATTAGGCTTGTGACAAGACTACATCTCTGCCTTTCATTCTATTACTTTAGGAAAATTTCACCTGTGTATAACCTCAATTTTCCTAACTGTAGAAAGGGAAACACTGAAAAAAGCTTGCTTTGTAGTCACTGAGCTCTTCAGATGGTGAGAACTGTTGCTGTTCATACTGTGGATTCTGAAAAGGAATAAAGACAATTTTTTTTTGCCTTCTCAAATATGTTAAAGTCCTTTGTCTATCTCCCACAGGAATCTGTGTATGCTGACTCCAAGGGAGCTGCTTCATGTCCTTTGGGTTAGTAATTTCTGCAGATTTATTTGATACACGCAATGTTTTACAAGCTCTCAAGAAAAGCATTTCCTAGGAACAGCAACACAAGGCTGAAATGGAGATTGCAGAGGAAGCAGGCAGTGCACACAGGAAATCACATGGGAAAAGGTATCTAGGGCTCAGCCATGTCCCTGCTAGAACTTCCACTTAACTAATGGTTAAGAGGCAAATAAAGACAGCTATTTTTAACAAATTATTTGTCAAAGTATTTTTTACTTATGATTACTCAGTTTAAACAGGACCTTCTGTACGAGGAGAATTATTATTTTTTTTTAAATCATACCATTAAAAAATACTTGCAGTGGCCCTTTAAGTTGCCAGCCAAATATCAATGTGTTTTAAAAAGTGAAAGATATTATAGTCATTTGAATGCTTATGATTGTTATGCCCTATTCCATTTTATATATGGGTCCTGTGATTTATTGACATCCCAATATAAATGGTTCTTTATTTTCTATTCATCCTAACCTTGGTCAAATAATACCACCCTACTTCACTTCACAATATTTTCCTAATATCTCAGCTCATTTAATTCTATTGATCCACTGAAGAGTATAATGGCAATGAAACTGGAATTAATAGCACCTCCCTTCTCCAATGCTAAGAGCTTTCCTATTTAGTCTGTGGACCATCACACAAAATCATAAAAGTAGACAAAAAAGCAGACTGACCTTTATCAGCTACTATTGTGTTGCAAAATTCAGCAAAGCCCAGAACATCATTTTCAGTTTTATGGCTCTGTTTTCTTAAATAATAAGGGGAATGGAGGGGAGGAACTGACCCCTGTTCAGCATTTACTTAAGCAGAATTGGCATTAATAGAGTATTCTGTCAAAAATTCAAGCCCAGGAAAATGTATGGCTTTGTCCACAACAGCAGCTATCTTAGTAGATTGCACTGTCACTGCTTCACACAAAGAGCATTGCAACACCATTAGTGGACATAAATAATGCACAAGCTCTTATGCAGTACTCAGCTAAGTGCATGGAAACCTTGGGCTCCTGTTGTCAGAAATTCAATGGATTAGTACCTAGATTTATTTTAAGTCTGTAAAGCACTTTGTTCTTGACAGCGTTAAAAGTAGAAAGAGTGCTATCCTGAATGTGCATCTTAATACTGTCATTCTTGTCTTGTAAGAATAGATGAAATATGGAATGCAATACTTCTTTTTAATATTTAAAAGTTTTCACAGAGTGGATGCGGTGTGCACATGCTTACACACATACGTATGTTTGTATGTATGTATGTATGCATGCATGCATGTATGTATATGTGTGTGTGTGTGTGTTACCAGGAACACAGGAACCCACAGTTATCTTACTGATCTGGAAATGCAAAAGACATATAGGCAATGGAATGTTAGCAATGAAGAGTATTGCCATTATTGCAGATTATCAAAATAAATGCTGATAAACAAATATACTGCCTGGTATTATTACTGTTATTATTATTATTATTATTATTATTATTATTATTACTACTACTACTACTACTACTACTACTACTACTACTACTATTATTGCCTGGTTTACTTTGTAAATGATATGTGCCCTCTGCCAGATTCCTATATAAATCTCACATTTGCATTTCCATTACAACACAAATGTTTAGCTTCTAGAATGAGCATTGCTGAGAGGAGATCATACGGTTTAAGTGAGATGATCATGAATATTTTAATCTAATTACTAATATCAAGAACTCAGCAAATCCTTACTTACGAATAGCATTCTTGTACAAGTTTACAGCAAAAAGCCAACTTCCTAATTAAAAACAAAGCAAAACAAACCACACACATACACACAAACAAACCACAGAAGTTTTCAAACCCATCATTGAAACACACATGAATTATGTCCAAGAAACTGCTTCACAGGAATAGAGACTGTGGGGTCTATTTGCCTCTCGATGTTCTGGAGAGTTAAGCATGATAATCCCCCATGCATTGAGAGGATAACAGGACCCTTTGTGTAGATTAAAAGCAATTTTCTATTGATATCAGGGTGGTAATGCAAGAACAGCATATCTCATGTGAAGGTCAATCTTTCACAATGCCACTAAGACATAAAATCTTCGTTTGAAATAATAACAGTTACTTTTTCTCTTTGCCTGCATGGTCCATGAATTTCCACACAATTCATTGAACCAGCAGTCAATGAACTATTCATTATTGAACCCAGTGATTTAAAAGTCACAATATGTACACCTTTAATGCCCATTTAGAAAAAAAAAAAGTCACATTTCAGAAATCATGGCAGGATTTGAAATATGCTAAAATCCAATTGCAGTAAATATAGAACATTTTTTGAAATGTTCAGAATTGTTTCATTGCCAACCTTATGATATCTGTAGCAATCCCCATCCTCACTGAAGGAAAAATTAACTGTTTCTTCCTTTAAGTACTGAAAGCTAATGAGATTGTCTATTTAGCATGCAAAGTTCTCCACCAGGTGCAAAGCTATTGCAGTGTGTACAGTCTCATGCTCTACAGATTGCAACAAAACTTCTGTTAGAGCCGTTCCCCACGTCCTCTCTACCTCACAAAAGAAAGCTCTTCTTGAAGAGAGAAAAGTGATACAGCAGAGAAAAAGACATAGGCGAGGAGAGAGGAGAGAGAGAAGGAGAAGAGGGGACAGGAATGGGGTGAAGGGAGAGAGAGGAGGAAGTAAAAGAAAGAGAAAGAAAAAGAAAGGGACAAAAACAAAGGGAGAAAGAGAGAAAGAAAGGGAGAAAGAAGAAAGAGAGAGAG
>VWYE01002733.1:506148-539099 GCA_013398995.1 Alaudala cheleensis
AAAGAAAAGAAAAGAAAAGAAAAGAAAAGAAAAGAAAAGAAAAGAAAAGAAAAGAAAAGAAAAGAAAAGAAAAGAAAATATTTTGTTTCTGATACAGAATTACTACTGTGTAAAATATCCTTTTGGCGTTAGTTATGTTTCAATATATATTCTTTAAACACTTCAACATGCAGCCTGACAATATTGGAACTCGCAGCAGACATGTGCCTCTAAGATGCCGGCTGAGCTCGTTAAGCGCAGCCCCAACCGGTACCGAGCAGCACCGAGCAAGTTTGCCATCAATAGGTGGCGCTTTTCCCCTTTCTCATTTCCTTCAGCGCCTACGCGAGTTCTATGGAAAAACTTTTTACGGATGTGATTTTGAAAAACTTATATTAATTTTTTAAAACTTCCATTGCTTAGGAAAAACGGCATTTTTTTTTCAATGCATCAGCTGGTTTTAGCAGTTCCTACACAAGAGATGACCAAAGCAGTGTGAATCATGAGATTAATGACTTTGGTACAGAAATTTATATTTCCCAAAATTATAAGAAACTTGATCCTGTCGTTATTATTTTTTTAATCAAATAGGAAGACATGTCACTTTCAAAGAAAATTACTTTTATGACCTGGCCACATTACTGCTGATCTGATTAGATTTTTTAAACTTTTAAATGAAAACAAACAAAAAAAATCTATTGCTGGAGCTATTTGTCTGCACAATTACAATTTTTGGTATTAAAAAATGAAAAGTATAGGCGTTTTTTATTTTCTTCATCTTACTATAGCAAAAAAAGAAACTTTCCAAATATTAAGTCTATACTAAAATGGCATTTAAATATGTGAACAGACTGCCTGTTGTTTAAGCAAACATTAATTTAACTGTAGCATGAAAAGAAGTATTCAAAAAAATATTCTAACTTCATGCCTGGTTCAGCTGTGAGACCTATTTTTACATCAGATTTCATCTTAGTCTCTATTAGAAAGGAAAGGGATGTTTTATCATAAGAGAACAGAGACGTACATAAAACAGCCTTACAGTCACGAAAAAGGACAGAACACATACTCCTTTACGCACATCCACATGCAGAAAAGGGCATATTGTATATTCATATACAGAATCCTATTATTCCCACAGTAGAGTTATTTTAAAAGCAAAGAGATAATTGATTAGCAGTGCAAGATATTTTCTCGATGCTGGAAGGCAAACTAAAGTTTCTTATCTAGTTTCTGTTATCAATATCTTAAAATGAAAACTACATTTCAAAAGCAAAATTATGATATCATGATAAGAAGTTTCAGCCGTAACTAAGACTTTTGCATTGATTAATAACAGGAGTTAGAAGGTAAAAGCAGTTTCCTGTTTAAGAGTGATTCTTTCCCAGGATGTTGTCCCACATAAAGGAAAGCACAGACGTGAAGATCAAGTGGTTTCCAAGGTTATCAAATTAGAGTAGTGGATGTCAATAGCTGGATTCTATATTTTTGCTCCACACACTGCATACTTAGATTACCAGATTTTAAAATGTATTAATGCTAATGACTTACAAATTCTTGCAAGTAAAGATTTTTTACAGAATGATAAGATGACCAGAGAATAATTTAAATTTTTAAACTATAAAAATGTATCACAGAATCACTGAATGGGATCTCTGGAGGCCAGCTGATTCAATCTCCTTGTCAAGCAGGGCCATCTACAGACAGTTGCCCAGAATTATGTCCAGATGTCTTTTGAGTATCTTCACTAATGGAGACTCCACAACCTTCCTGGGCAACTTAAAAATATCTATAAAGTAAGACTTCTAGGCTTGCTAGCAAAACACTTGAAAACATATTAGATTTGAAATTAGCTTCCTAAAATCACTACTGCAAATGTATCTTGCCAAATCTATAAGCCACCCATAGCCTTCCTAACTTTTAACTAACTCTTCAGTTAGACACTAATCCAACCAAAATATATGCTTCTCCTGTTTGATTCCATAGCATCTCTACATGCTCTTTGGCACCTTGTGAAGCTAGAGGGTATGTGTTCTGTAATTTGTGTCTCTAATTAGTATTTCTCAGCACCTGAACATTACAGGATTGTATCAGAAGAAAGAGTGTCTTCAGTAAGGATGATTTACTAATCATCTGACTTGAGAGCAGAGACACTGCCATGGGACAGAAGGGGAGGAGAAAGGGAATATGGAGACAGGCATTGAGGCAGAACAGGGGGATGGCTTTCCAGAGACTACATTAGGCTCCCTGTATGTTTGTTTATTATACTTCTTGTCTAATGGCAGGCACAAGTTATCCTTTTCTTTTTTTTTTTATATTCTCCAATTGAATAAATCCTATACATCAGAGTTCAAATCATACTAATGCAGATACAGAAGTATTTTACCAGAATGTACCACCCCTGATATCTTCAGCTATCAACATATTGACTCTGCAGCCCCAAAACCTCCATTCTTCTCATATGCTGCTTTGTCCAAACATACTATAACCAAAATCTTACTAACACATAGACTTTTGTGTACAATAGAATATAATGGATGAAAAGAAAGGAGCCAGTGAAAAACTCTTAAGACTAACATGGCTTGTTTAAATGCAAGTTTGCTTAATATTGCCTTGTGTTTAAATCTTGCATTGCTTTAGGCTTGGATAATATAGGAGGCTGGTCAGATTCACTTTTCTTAATTGCCAGTTTCTAAACAGATCTGTTGTCAGGCAGTAAGACTACAAGCATGAGAACAAACATAAACAGATACAAAGACCTTTTTTTTTTCTTAATATGTTCACTCCACAGCATACAGAGAAATTTAGAACTATAGGAAATATTTTCTATTTTATTCATTAAGGTGAAATACTCTTGAACAAAAAAAATACCAACACAACAAAAAACGCACAGACAACATCTTAATTTGGGATTTTATTCCTTTTTTTTCATTTTAACATTTCCATTGATCAAAACTTCCACTGAGAATTATTTCTTAACACCTACATATATGGCCAAATATATGAAACTCTAATAGATCACAACTCTAAAATCTGTGGAAACTGGTTTAAAAGTCAAACATGTGTTTGCTAATTATGTCTTTGTATTATATCTATATGAAAGGAATTGCAAATTGTAAGTAAATGTTTGGGTTTATCTCTTAAAATATATAATTATTTCTTATGAATATGTGTGTTTACAGTGGAATGTAATTTTTTACAGTTTACTGTAATTTACCAGGCAAATTATGACTGTTTCACTATATTTAACATAATAGCAATGATTAACAGTGTGTTTGGGGATACATTTTCCAAGAGTTTTGGAACTTAATCAACGCCATTCACTTGGACATTACAGAAGTGGGATGGCTGAAACTTCATGAAGTATTTTAAAGTTACTATATCCATTTTTTATGTTAGTTATTGCTCCTAGAGATAAATTTACATCTTAGTTTCTTCAACATTTTTATTTAAAATACTTCTTTTTAGTTAGTTCTCAAAAGATCAACTTTTTAAAAATCACATATATTTAAAATAGAATACTAAGTGATTCTAACTCAAGGATGGTGCCTCAAAAAAAAAGGGAAGAGTAGATAGAGTTTATTATTTATAGAGAATTCACCAAGCTGATAAGTGGACCCTGGAAACAAAAAATAAAATACACATTTCTATAAGATTCCATTTCAATTAAAAGGTATCCCTTAAAAAAACCCTACAGTTTACTTGACACCTGTCAAAAAGCTTAGATGACAGGCTTCATTTCTCAAACTATTCCACATACTAGAATCTAATCTATCTGTCCAGATTATCATTCATAATTTGCATAGTATATTGAATCCCTCTATCCATATTTTATCCTGTATTTTCTCATCATCAACTTTCAGCAATCATCACAAATTTAAATAAGAATTTTATCATTCTCCTGGTGACATTGGTACATGAAAAAATTAGATGACAAAAATCAGGTTTCTAACTTTGTGTGGCAGTCTTAACCATTTTTTAGCAGAAAGGCAGAGAAAAACCAAACATTATCTGACTCAGTTTTAAAGTATAGGATAGCAAATTTTAAGTTTTCTGAGGAACCACAGAACTAAAAAGGAGAGCTATCTCATCCAAATATTCATTTTGTTTTCTCATGCAGGATTTCTGTGGGTAGCTCTAGAGAGTAGAAGGTCTTGAAAACCTATTATACACCTCTATATAATTTATTAGCCAATTAGCTGTAATTTAAAACCTTAGTAAAAAAAAATTATGAGAGTTATTTTCACTTTTGAGATCTGGAAATGGATTTGCTTATGCCATGCATTTGTTTGGGGTTTTTTCGTACTTGTAACCTCCATCTATCCCAGCTGTTCTTACCTCAACCTCACTGCTAGCCTGTGTGTGCACTGCATTGACATTTCACAGTTTAGGGGTTTCCTGGGATAAGGCCATGTATGTGCATGTTGTGGGCCACTACAAACTAACAAAATATGTGCTTTTGAATTTGGGAAAAGCAGTACAGAAGTTTAAATCCATGAAAATGATAGAATTCAATTGTGCAGAGTTCTGGTCTGAGTAATTTCTCTCTAGTTTCATTTTGTGTATTTGTACTTCAAAGTAGATTCCTAAGAGAAGTCTATTTTAACTTTAAATATCTATTTATTAATAGTTATCTGTCTATAATGAGCTTGCTTAAAAAAGAAGAAAAAAAGACAAAATCACGAAACACCCCAAACACAACAATAAATAAATAATAAAACCAAACTAAACCAAAAGAGACCAATCTGCCAAAGTTTTTTAGACTTTATTACAAAATCTAATGCTTCAACTTTGTCTTAAATGTCATCCAAGGTCATCTGCAAGATTAACACTGTCTGTAGAGACATTCAACAGAGGTTGATGATCATGGGAAATTCTGTGGTGAACAGGATAGCGTTTCTCTTCTCTGCTGTCTTCTGTTCATTAGAACCATAGCTCAGCAACTTCTTCCATATTTTCAGATTAATTCAACTCTCATTAAATGTTACTGGAAAATCTGCAGGCCTTGTGCCATTTTTAACCTGCTTCAGCTTTCTGCCTCCTAATTTTCCTTTGTTTTTTTGCTGCAAAATCTAGATACATAAGCAATCATGGCCCCAAAAGTTAAGTAGAACCTTTGAAACTATTTTTGATAACTTGTATAGGCAAAAATTTCTGCAGCACACTTTGGAGTTTGCCTCTAGAGCAGAAAATAATCATGTATTTAGTCACAGAGGACAATAAAGCTACTGTAACAACCTAATTGAAAAATATAACTAAGCTGATTTAAGACACATGATTAGAAGTTTGATGTCACAAACTTCAGTCATCAGTGTAACATTAATGATTCAATAGCCCCTTTGGGTTTGTAGAAGTGGCTTCTCTCTCTATGGCAGAATCTATGATCAATTTGTATATTAAAAGCTCCTGTATTCACATTGCATAAATATGCAAGAGCATTTTTAATAAAAATCACCTTTCATTGCATTCTATTGCTCTCACATTTAATAAACCTAAACGGAGATCACCTGTGGAGATTGAACCTGAAACCTTTAATATGGGGTTTCTTCCATTTAAAAGAAAGGAACTCAATCTGCCACTAACACTTGCAGATCATATTCTCCTGGTCTACTCATTCAATACAATGAATACAATACAGATACCCAGTGTAAAAGCAAGATAAGGCAGCTATCTGGACCATTAATTCTTAATTGCTTTGGATGTCATTCTTTCAGCACTGACTGAATGAATGAGCACTGCAGCTTTAGGTATAGCCAAAGGAGATTGCTTTGATTGGTCATAAGTTTAATTCCTGCCCTGTTGTGGAGCCTCTTTTTTTTCTCAGTTTCCTGAAATGGGAAAATCAGAAAAAAGTCTGCATATCTTGTGGTGTATGTATATTTATGTACTGTATTAGGTGCAGATGTCCTGATCCTGGGAGAGAGGGACTTGCAGGGGCTATGTGAGCCGGTTCCAGGTGATTCCAGATGGTTCCAATGGACCCACCTCAGGGCACAACTGAGCCCTACAGCCAAGATTGTGATGCCTCAGGGAAAATGTATTCAAGAAAGGACACTGTTGTATGGCAGAGAGGAGAAATAAGGGGGGAAATAGGAGAAACAGCCCTGCAAACACCAAGGTCAAAGAAGAAGGAGGAGAGATATTGTCCCACAAGACAGAGGGGAAATTCGCCTGGAGCCCAAGGGAGAGACTATAATGGAGCCTGTTTGTCCTGCAAGACTGCAGTTCAGCCCAAGCTGGAGCAGGGAAAAAAAAACATTGAAACAGAATTTTCTGGTTTGGAACAGACATTAAGGGTTATCTAGCTCCACTCTCTCTGCCAGGGACACCTTCCTTTATACTGAATTGCTCAACATCTTATCCAAACTGACCTTAAGGGAGAAGAAGATCTCCATGAACAGGAAGGAACAGCAGAGAAGAACTGTTTTAAACTGACCATAGCTCCTGTACTACATCACCCTGTGACATGGAGGGTTAGAAAGTGGAGGAACTGGAAATTAAGGACTCCAACTGAGGCTAAGAAAGGGGGCAGAGCCAAAAGTATTTCTAATTTTTGTTTTTCACCATCCAACAACATTATTTAAAAATGGGCAATAATTTAAATTAATTTTTCCCCAAGCTGAGTCTGTTTTGCCTGTGACAGCCACTGGTAAGTGATCCTGCCTTCATCCTGACCTATCCTTTTCCCTTGCCCTGTCCTCTTGAGGAAAAGTACGAGAGGAGCTGGATCAGCACCTGGCAACCAGCCAAGGTCAAATCCCAAATTGCCACAGTGTATGCCTATGTAGACACACACACTATTTAAGGTACATGACTACTAATTTGTATTTAAAACAAACAAAAACCCAAAATAAGATCAGTTTGTGTCTCGCAAAACAGGATGGATCCTTGATAGTTGCAGACTTAGGATTTATTATTTGTCTATATCATACAAGCAATAAGCAAGAGATACAGAAAAATAACAACATCCATGCAAGCTAAATCAAGAGACAAAATAAAAACCTCTGCAGAACAATTTATAAGAATTTTCTCAACCAATAGCTTACAATTAACAAACTTAGCGTCACATTATTTTAGCAAATCAGAAAATGACCCACGTGGGTTCCAGGTTAACAAAAGCCTTCTATAAAGCTAAAAACAATACACAATAATTCATTATTTAGTTTGAAACTTTTCCTATCTTTGCGAAGCAAGGTATCTAAGTCTTTTACATCCTGAACCATCAGCATCTGTTCTTGTCCTTGTTCCCTCTAACAGACACAAATGTATTTTCTTAGTTCCTAATTTCCTAGCTTCCCATGAGAATTTGTAGAATTTCCCAGCTTCTCTCAGCCTTAAACCTCTTTCATACATCCTGGGTTCTCTCCTGCTTTTAGGATTCCTACAGCCTTCTGTAATGCAGCTTCTTAGACAGCATAATTTTAGCTTACATCAAAAGCTACTGTAATGATGTGGATTTTTTTTATTTGTTGCAAAACCAAACTTAATTAGGAGTAAGCTAAAATTGTGCAGAAATATCCTGATAATCCACTGTATCTTAAGAGTTTCTAAAGGATAGTGTCTCCCAGTCAGAAAAGAAAAAATTTAAGGATTGTTTTCCCTACATCAATTTAAAGCATAATTAAATATATCTGTTAAGATAGAGTTAAAAAGAGATGTTTGGGGCAGGTTCACCAGTAAAACAGTACAACTCTGAAGACTTGAATAGATGAGAATTCATTTGTTCTAGATGAGGTCTGACACAGAATATCTATTTCTAATTCAAATTTATGAAATACATGTTGCTAGAAATTTAAGAATGGAACAAATAAACATTTGAAAAGTAACTATTACCCTACTAAGAGAGTAACAACAAAAAAAAAACCTTAATATTAAGTCAGGTCAGGTATGCTGGAATAATATATTTTATGTCAAAGATGTATTGTAAATCAAAATATCTCACAGCCTGGACTTTATCTCAGTTTATAATTAACTAATTATAATAGTGGGAAGAAAGCAATGAAAACAATGACATAGTGTTTTTAAAAGTACTAACCCTATGAATGTCTGTATAAAAATTAATGTCAGTCACTGGCTATGATATCATTATGTTTGGAAATCCACATCATTGTAATTATCAATCCAGACTGCTGCATGACTTTCTCAGGGTTGCAATATGAATCACTTGTCCACAGCAGGTAAAATCTTTCTTGCATCTCTTTGCAGTTACTGGAGTTTCATATTTTGCATTGTTTTGTTCAGGAACTTATCCCATCAATTTACTTTTTTATTTTTTCTGAAATGAACAAATTAACCACTGTTTCTTTTAGGATAACAGTTTAATATGTAGTAATGTCTTCATTGATTTCTTCAAGCTGATCTTTAATTAGTACTGCTCTCTAATTTAACTTTAGCACTGTAGGCTTTTCTAGAATGGGAAGCGCAACAGAGGCAGAAAACAGCAGTAAAAGCAGGGGACAGTAGCTGCAAGACTAATAGTACTATGTCTGGCAGCTACAAAGGTACAAGCACAATTTCAAATTTTTCCTCATAAGAAAAAGGCAAAGCTAAAAGGTGTTAGGACAACTTTTTGGCCCTGTTCTATATGATATAGATTTTTTAAAACATTATTTCTCCTTGTGAAAATAAAGAGAAACACTGAAATTATGGAGGGAATTTGTTACTTGTTAGTTTAATTCTCAAACAGTTTAGGAATAAAACCCAGGAGCTGGAATTGTGAGGCTAAGTGCTAAACTGACTTCAGAAAGATGGTTCCTAAATTCTGGCCTTGTCCCTATGACTACTTTCTATCATGTGACTTTGGTTTGGGTTTTTTGCCATCTCAGAGACAAACAAAAATTGCCACTGAAAAAAAGTAAAGAAGAAAGAATTTCAAGGTACATCTCTTCATCCTTATGTTCAGATTTATTCTATTTTCTCTATGAAAATGCCTGCTTGTGCAGAAAAATGCAGAAGATAGATACAGTAGAAAGATACAGAAAAAGGTAAATGCAACTATGCTTCTAGAATTTGGGAGTAGTATCTTGATTCTACGTGTACCTTCCTGACCAGACAGGCTAAAAGATAATTTCTTAAAAGAACAAAAGAATTCCTTTCTTTCCTTTTTCATTTCCCTTGTTCCTCTGTTATTTCTGCCATATGCTCAAAGAGGAACTTGGATAAAAGCTTCCTTTACACAGAGAGGATGAAACTTGGGCAAATATTCTGATCACTGAGCTTTTATATGAAAATGTGGGTCGATTCTTTTATTTTGACCTCTCAATGAAAGCAACTATGCTTGTACTGTTTAGTAAGTTCCATTCTACTCAACTGCACATGGAGTTTCTCAAGGAAGCCTTAATTGATGAAGTGCTTTTGATTAAATGTGAAAAGGACTGGTTTTTCTTTCCTGGTGGGATTTCAACAACATGCATGCACCCCTCAAAAGAAATAGTAATTCCACACACTTAAGTTTTCAGATTTTCAGTTTTCTAATTGGGTTTTCAGTTGAAGGACCTTATTGCAGACATCCAAATCCTTTTATACACTGTATTATTAAACTTTTTTTTTTCCTTTTTTTTTTTTTGGCATGCTTGCTGTATAACTCTGGGATCAATCCAAAGTATTGTCTGACACCAAAATCATGATCAATGAAAGTGCCAGGCCAGGCAGCTAAAATATCAGTACAGAACTAGAGAAGCTGAGGGGCTAAGGGTTAATTGTATGGAGAGTTAGCAGGGGTAAATATGGGTGTCTGCACTGCAGACCCTTCCACTGGAGTTAGTAGAGTGACCAAGAGTGACCAGGTGAGCCACTTGTCCTGACGTCACATAACAGTCAAAGAAAAGCATCCATGTTTAGGCTAAGATACATCTTGTGCCTACACATACATATCAAATGAGTCAGAAAAGTGACTGTGAAGGAGTCTAGTTGTCTATGGTTCAGACCATCATCTATGCCTGGCCAAAATAAATGCCAAAAATGGCTTTGTCAAAACAACTGATAGTCAAAAAAACCCATATTCTGATACAGAAGACCTGTTAACTGTCATCTATCTCCTTTTTGCAGGAAAGCAATGGATAAAACGGCTGTGAAGTTCTGAACTGACCTAAATTAATAAGAATTTTCTGACCCTTCCCAGCATTTTTTTTAATAATACAGAGACTCCAAAGGTCTTTCTGTGACCCTAATTCCCATTTCTTCACCATGTTTCAGAGCCAATGTCTCTGAACACAATGGTTTCTTCAACTAATAACACACTTCACAAGAAGCATGAATTATTGAGGATTGACTATGACACTAAAATAAGAAAGTCATTTCTGAAGAGGTGAATTCATGGTTTCTGTGGATACCATTTGCTCCTCCTCTAAAAGCATATCTAAGAGATGGAAGTTAACTAGAGACTGGTTTCCATGCTCATTAAAATATGCAACAATTTCCATGACTAGAGTAGATCAGGAAAATATAAAACATATTTGCAGATTCTTAAAATTCTTATCTGTATGAAAAATACTATATTTTTATTATTATTGAAAACACAGAGTTAAACAATTTTGCTGTGTCTCTTTAGTTAAAAAAATTTCTTTCTGGAACAAACAGATATTTGCATGTATGTTCCATAAAAAACAAAGCAATTCTGTTATCTGAAGATTATACTAGTCTTAACCTAGTTATGGTTTAAATGAATATGAAAATACAAATATATTAAAATCTTTTTATATGATATACGTATTGTAAATAAATTGCTCAAAATTACTCCAAAGCATGTCTTCTTAAATTAAATAATTTACAAGTCTTTCCAGTGTTCTAAATAAAAACATGTAATTCCTATTCCATATTTACATAAATAGTCTGCATAATTGTTCTTTTAGCATGGTTATTGCATTGGTTGATTTGACTAATATTAAATATGTATGAATTTCCTGCGATTCCCTAGGGCTCACAGAAACAAGATGAATCTCAAGAGACTGGTTTAAAGTTTAGATTTAAAGAAGAAAAGCCTTACAGATCCAAGCATCTTTGAATCTTTTTTTCATTGATGAAGTCTAATTTTCACCTCAAGTAAATATTTAATAAATAATTATTACTTGAAGATTTACAAGCAGTGCCAAGATTAAGTAAATTATTTGTGCATCTTTTTTCAAGCTTTTAGACAGTTCTACATAGAACCAAAGAAAAGTAGGACATGATTGATCTTAGGCAGATTTACTTTTTGCAACACTTTTCCCACTGATGAATTAAAATTCTTCAATCCAGCTGACCAACTAACTAAGTTTCTCTATTAGTCTTGGAAAATGCAATTCTTGTAACACTGTCCTCCAAAAATTGCTTCTACCTTACTAGCTGCACATAACAACTTATAAGACTATCAATAATAATATTATAAATATAAGACTATCAATAATAATATTATAAATATAATAAAATTTGAATAACTGGTAACATTTTGCACATGCTGATAAGGTGTCAATCATTTTTTTATGCATGAAAAAATCTCATGAGCTACAATACAGGTATTGTCACCAATGGACTTGACATTGCCACTGTTGCAAACAGAGAGTTTACACAGGAGACAATGGGTTCACAGAGTATAGTATCCTGTTAAAAGAAAAAATGCATTCTTGTAAGTACAAACCCTTCTGCATATAGTATATATGTCTCATTATACTGATCACACATTCTGAGGGATGCCTTAATGCACTCTTAAATGCCGTACATAGAATCACAGAGTCAAAGAATGGCTTGGTTTGGAAGAGACCTTAAAGATCAAAGAATTATCTGGAGTCTTGGTCAAACTATAGAAACAGGGTGTTTTGAAACCATCCCTTGTGGGTTGATTAGATATGCATGTGTGCATATATATAATATATAATATATATATCTGTGTGTGTAGGTGCATGTGTGTACACCCATACATATATGTATATAACCACCTGGTTCTATATTCGTGCCTGCGAGCTAACTTTGCTCCAAACTTTGCACATTTGCAAATGAAATGGATTTCATTCTACATAAAATCCACAATGCAGCTCTAGTAAGTGGCACCTCTGCTGACCCCACTAAAGCTTGGAGTGTGACACACAGGTGCAGAGAAATGCCTTAGTACCAGTAATAACCTTTATGTTTTCCTGAATCTGTAGATTATCAGCAGATACTGGATCTTTTCCAGTCTAAACAGAAGCCAAAGTTTATTCATATGATGGTTAGAAAAAAAATAAAAATAAAATTTGAGGTGACTTCAATGTGAGCCAAGTAGTGTAATGAACCTATAAAATGCTTAGTGAGATGCAGTCAGGCTTGCAGATGTGTTTACAAAAAGGAATGCTCTAGTTTCATATTTATTATGAGCTTTCTCTGATTTAAGACTACTGTATATTGAAACTGAGTAAACAGATCTTTATTTACATAAACGTGACCATATCAAAGCAAAACTAAACTGAAAAAAAATTCTTTCAAAAAAGTATTATCTTCAGTAAGCTTTCTGTAATTAAGGAATAAAGAAACCTCATTGAACTCAAGAAATTCTTCAGAAAGGCTATTAGAAAAAAATCAATACCCTTAAAAATAGTAATGCAAAGATGGGACTTTAAAATGATGTTCGTTGGATTCTGACTGCATGAAACCATCAAAGTGCAGCACTCCAGTAACATTTTAATAACACATTCAGGTGGTAATATAATAGATAGGCAGCTTTTTGCATTATAGTCCAAATGTCTTGATGCATAATTCTAGTGTATGAGAAAAGAATTTTTATAAGTAACCTTCCATAAGCAGGTCTGTGCTTCTCCAATAGCTGAAATCAACAGAATGTTGATGAGACTTCCCAAAACAAAGGAAGCACAATTGCATTGTAAACACCAAAGCAGATAGAGCAGGATTCTATATTCATTTTCAAAAGTGCGAAGGGCTAAATCAAATACAAAGTAAGGGGTATTTGGATCCTCAAAAATGTAATTCTATTCTCAAAATGTTAGTAATGAGTAATGAGTTCAGTGGTGAGTAGGCCCAGACCAAATGGATTTTGTCAACTAGATACTAAGCGTTTTCTTCCACATATTGAGTGAAATCAAATACAACCAATTCCAAAAAGGCCTCTGCATACCCAGAGAAAATGGGACTTTAACTATTGCCAATTAAATCAACAGCAAAACTCCTTTCAGTTTGGGTAAATGCACATCCTAGACACATGACTCTTAAGTGAGTGCTTTCCTGGCTAATTATACAAAAGAATTACTCATTCTTTGCTTCTTTGAATGGCCAGAACATGAAATGATTAATTTAAGGAAAGTATTCCTACTGTTAACCCAGTTACTTTTCATAGCAACAAATAATCATCATCAAGGGAAATTATTTTGGAACATACTTCATTACTGTTTATGCCACACAAATACAAATGGTAGGAAAATGTTGTATATCTGTTCTGCTGTTCCTTTGGGAATATGGTAATGGCAGGAGAAACTGGCCACTTCTAGCTAAGATAAAATCTGTTCAGTTTCCCTGTGTTTAGTTCCCATATGTTCTAGTCCTCAGGAGGTGAGTTTTTCCATTATTTAATGGGACTTCTACCCCCTCCCTTGGGAGACTATAATGTAGTCCAATAAATCACACCATTAAGGCAGATTCTGTCTAAATTTCCTTTTTATATACATGTATACATCATCCCTTTCACATAGTTAGATCTCCAGAAATTACAGCCAAAAAAGTGAACTGATAAGATATTGTAGTACTTTTATGAGCAAAACCACAAGGTAGGACATAGAATGTTTTTTTTTCTATACTATAGAGTAACCGAGACATACCATTTTCAGCATTTTAGTCCTCCAGGGTGTAAAATGGTAACTTGCAAGAAGCATCCTCACCATGTGAAGTATGAGCACAAACTGCATGTACAGTAGAAGAACCTCTTTATACTTCAATTTCAGATACAGATATCAAAAAGATGCCAAGTTAAGAGTTTTAAATTTATGTCAGACCTCTAAGCAGTTAATATGTATTGTGCGTTAGCACAAAGGGCAGCCCAGTGTTCCCAGTTATCTTACTCCAGCCAAAAACACTCACTCTAGCTGAGAGCGAGAGCTGGTGTGCAGTGATGTGTGCAAACCAAGAGGCAGGAGCCACAGGCCAACAAATGACACACACTGCCCAGGAACAGCTCTCCCTTTCCCTGCTGAGCAAAGGTCTAGGGCTTAGGGGCTGCAATTATTTACTGCTAGTGCAGCTGAAAAAAAAGGGGACCAAAGGCCTGACTGGCTGTTGGGATTGTTTTTTCTCTTGCTCTGTGTAAAACTGCATGCTCTAATTTTAATATAGTCAAGCATTATTATTTTCTTATTTATAAGCTTTGCTTATATGATAATGTTATGTGTGAACCCAGCACTTTCAGATGGAGAAGAGACAGGAATTAAAGACTGTCAGCATTTTAAAACCTTTTGACTAGCCAAGAGCACAAATCACAGTACAAATCAGGGGGCAGGTGCCCGAAGCATATTTGAAAAAAAAATATGAAAATCAAGCCTTCTGCCACTAAAGAAAAAATCAGTCACACTCAAATACACTCACTAAAGACACAAGATGAACTTTTCATCTCATATTAATGCTTCAAGATTTCAAGGAGATGGTGGCTGTACACTGGTTGGGTTTTTAATGCTTTTTTGTGAATTTTTTTAACACTTGTACACCATCAGATTTGCAGCACCTGTATGTACATTGACATTTTTCTCCTGACTTCCTAGAGTTATGACAATTTATGTTAATTGAGGATCCGACCCATCTCTCCGTTCTGAATGGGAATTTTTCTATACAAACCTCTATTCTCCACTGCAAGATCTTTGAGAATGTTTACTTTATTTCAAGGTGATTCCTGAATTATAAAGGCACAAAGAAAAGCATAATCAAATGAATGCTACATGCAGCTTTATTGAATATACAGTAGCTTCACTTGATTTCCTTTTCATATTTGTATCAAGCTGGATATCTTTTCTAGACAGACTATCATTTAAAACAAGAGACATACCAAATGAGTAAATGAGGTTATATTACTAATTAGCATACTGTCTCCTACTACCTCCAGTAAGCTACTAAAATGTGACTTCCATTTTATCACATAGATGAAACAGTTATCTTTCAGGGTTTGAAATTTCTGTGATCTTTATGCTTAATAAGCTCAGTAAAAGGCATTCAAATTACATCACTTTTGTCTTGGAAGTTAAATTAGGAAATATTGCATTCTCTGAGATGATAAACTCTGTAGAAGATAAATTATCATGAGAAATAGTTTTAATTGATTTACCATAATAAAAGTTATGTGACTTTGAAGTGCAAATGACACATTAAAATGAAGCTACAGTATGTTGATAATACAGTGGCTTCTTTGTTAATGGAATTACTGACACTGCAGATGCTTGCTGAAGAATTGTCCTCTACTGTTAAGTGAGAAACACTGATGGAAATTGAAGATATACTATGTTTAAATCCAAGCCAAACTCTCCTTCAGTGGGCTTTATACTGATCTCAACAAGTGCAATTTCAATAACTGCACAAGCAACAGAAGAAAGGCTTGAGCCTGAAATTTCAGTTTGGTTTGGAATATGGTTATCCTAGCTTTATCACTGTAACTGCACTGAAGCCCCAAGAAAAATATTATTCCTTACCTCAATTTCCCTGTTTGCAAAATGGAGCTAATAGAATAATTTTCTTGTTGAGGTGTTGGCCAACAGTTAAATAAAAGTGAGTCAACTGCAGACATAGCTAGTGTTCTAAATGAAGGAAAATGCACACAGGTCCAGCAAAACATTTTTTACCTTTGCAAGGGTAAAGATGAAAACTTAGAAACACATAAAGCCAGCAGCATAAATCAAAACAGCTTTATCTCATTGTTTTCTCACACCGCTTTGTGATCTTTGACTAGATCATAGACTCCTAGAAAGGCTTGGTTTGGAAGGGACCAACGATTATCTAATGATTCTTCTTCCTTTATCCAGATCTTTATCTTCCCTTTCTTCTGATTTTACAGTCTTTTTCCCCACTTAAAGCATTTCACTTTTCCTGTAGTTCCCCTTTACCTGTGAACATTTCAATTTCTGTTTTCTTCCTTTGACAAATCTTTCCTGCTTTTCTTTCACACAACAGTATAAATTTTCAATCTTTCCTTTGACCTTTCCTCAGATGCTGCTGTATGTCTTAGCCAGACTTATCCTTTACACAATCCTACTTTCACATTTTTTTTCTGAACAGTTATCTCCCTCATGAGATTTCTTTTATTTATCTCTTCTTTTTTTCTTCTTCTCCTTACTCTCTCTGAATTCGAAATTCAAAAAGTAAAAGAAATATTTCTATCTCAACATCCTGTTAATTTTAAGCAAAAAGGATCCAATAACTATCCAAACTATTTTGAATTCATGGGTGCTAGAATTTGTAAGCACGCTAAGTGTGTCTAGTCAACCACCAGGTGCCTACTAAGATTAATTAAATTTGTTGTCAGATTTAAACTCACCTTAACTCCACTCTCCCTTTTTCCCAGACAGCTTCATCCCTGATTCGCCTGCCTCCTCCCCCAGAGCCATACAAGGAGAGGGGGAATGAAGGTCACCATCAGTCCCTAACACTTCCTCTCTGCCTTCTCGTATTCTCCAGCTCCAGTGTGGGGCCTCTCCCATGGGACAAAGTAATTCACAAACTGCTGCAAAATGGATCCTTCCCATGGCTGCTGTCCTCTGGGAATAGACGGCTCCAGTGTGAGTCCCCACTGGCCACCATTCATGCCAGAATAGCTGTTCTGTATGGCTTCCTTTCTGCAGGCCACAGCTCCTGCTGCAGCACTGCCTTCCTTCTGGGCATATCCACCTGCTTCAGCATGGGTATTTGCTCCACTGTGGTCCTCCATGGGCTGCAGAGGCACAGCTGCCTCACCATGGTCTGTACCATGGGCTGCAGGTGAACTTCAGCTCAGGTGCCTGGAGCAGCTCCTCCCCCTCCTTCTCCACTGACCTGGGTGTCTGGAGGGCTGTTCCTCTCACTTTGTCATTCCTCTCTCACAGCTTTCTAAATGTTATCACAGAGGCACCACCAGCATCACTCTTTGGCTGTTGTGGGCAGTGGCAGGTCCATGCTGGAGCTCTGCCCAACCTGGAAGCAGCTCCTGGTCTATTTTTGCAGAATACAAACCTCTACACCCTTTCCCCACTACCAAAACCTTTCCACATAAATTGAATGCAAAAATACATTCCTGCTTAAAAGAAGTTGGTTTTTTTAAAATTTGGTAAGCAATTCTTTTGAAAAATAACAAAGTGCAGAGTTTAGTGTATGGTTTCACGCACATAAACCAATAATGTTAAGTACATTAATTAAGCTTTTCATACTAGGTAATGGACAAATACAGTAAAAACTGTACATGTAATAATAAGTATCCAGATCTTGTGTATTTATTTGCCAGTTTACAACATGCATATATTCTACAGCCTTTCAACTTGGAAAGCTTCTATCCATTTTTTTAGCAGCAGCTTAAACAAAAATAGATGTTTATCTCTTTAAAATTTTGCCAGGAAGCTGTCACTTTCCCATTTATTTGTGCTATGTTGTGACAGAATGTGTCAGCTTCTTGCACAAATGAAAAGAGATATAGATCTGTATTTACTTTAGCTGAAAAATAAGTAGTCATCAATTCTGAGAAAAGTGTTTTCCCATCTGAAAAGATGGATAAATAAGAGAGGTTCTGTGAGGTAACTATTTACCAATGCTTAAAAGGTAGTTGAGAGCCAAATATTCCAGTTCAGTTCATCAGTAACCATCCCTGCAAAAGCTGATAGACTCGTAACATGGAAAATTAGATACCTGTAGCAGTTATCAAGGGAGTTAGTGTTCTTATTCAAGCCTTTGATGTTCCAAAGTATCATCATAAAAGCAGGTAGATGAACCAATTCAAAACTTGGTCTTTGGTCTCACGTTTGACAGAGAAAGGTAATGCCAGTTGGAAAATCCTCATCCTAGATTGAACTCAAATGCTCAAAATGGCACTAAGGAGTGACAATTAAGTAGAACTGGTACACTACTTGAGGATGTTCTTAGAGATATTTTTATAGGAAGGAAACAAATAGGTGATGAGAGTAACATATAATATCTGTAACTTTCTCCTCCTGAAAATTCTTTAGTTTTTTATCAGTCTCACAGAACCAAAGTTTTTACCATGCAAAATTTAAATGCAAGTTTAAATTAAAAAATGTTTTTTTCAAGACATTGATTGAAAACAGCCACTACAAAAAATCAGAGTATGGAATGGCAGACTCTTTTAATCTATTAAATTCAAAAATTCTGTGCATCATAAATTCATAAAACAAAAGAAGAACTGGCCATGAAACATAAATGCCATGTCCAAAATAGATATCAAAATGAAACTGTGTATCACTAAAATCCTGGGAAAATACAAGTTTTAAAGAACCGAGGTTTCAGCCTGGAGGTTAAATAGGTAAAGTAATTTCTGATGCAGCACAAAAATGTCTACTTCTATATAAGAAGGAATGAAATGCTTGATGCTTTTCTAATATTGAGATGCTGAAAAACTCCACTTAAGGTAAGGGCGGACCACCACAGGGTAGACTGGAACCTTGCCTTTCTTTGCCTGGCTGGTGATGCTGTGCCTGATGCTCCCCAGCACAAGGTTGGCACTCCTGGCTGCCAGGGCACTGCTGACTCATGTTCAGCTTGCCATGGACCAAGACCATCACATGTCTTTCTACAGGGCTGCTCTTCATCCTCTTGTCCCCCAGAGTGAAGGTATAACCAGAATTATCCTGCCTCACATGGAGAATATGGACTCAGTCTTGTTAAGCTTCATATGGTTGGGGATTGCCTTAGTGTATGACTTATATGTGAGAATATTCCAAGGAAGGGATTATTTTTCACTGGAGAACAGGGTTCTATTCTCAGAAAAATAGTGAAAAACTCTCTTTATGAGCAAAGATAAGCAAGATCATAATCTGCAGATCTCTAGCAACTACATTTCTGTATCTTCTATGGTCAAATATAAGTTTCACATCAACTCTACTAGGGTAAAATCTATAAAAATCTCTTTGTATAGTTGCTTTCACCCTGAAGAATAAGCAGGAAAGTAACCTTGCTGTGCTTGCATGAAAAATTACCAACTGGTTTGATAGTGAGCTGGATCTTCCTTATTTTTATACATTTTTATGTATCATATGGTTACAAATTGGGGATCAGGGAAATAAATCCTATATATATATATGAATATATATGTGAGGATGACTGTGTGGGTGCATGTGCTTTAATAATTCAAAGTCCTTTCTCTATTTCATCAAAACTTGGGAAAGAATAAAAGCACATATGAGAAAGAAAAAAGCACTGTATCAAGCTTTGATTAATTCATTTTAATAGTGCAGGAATCATATTTCTGAAGTAAATCACTGCAAATTGTGATTTGGATAGAGGTCATATGCATACCTGAAAACCAATGTAAAGTCAAGGTCATTATACATGAAATTTCTCAAAAATAAACACTTGGGCTTTAGGATATTTATTCACTGACCCTGAAATGTCAGCTTGACACTGATACTAATGTAGCACACTTGTCTCTAGAGTTTATCCCACTATGCAAAAGTGCTGCTTACTGTGAGAATCTTTCTGAGATGCTCCAAGTGCATTCTAGAAACCATCTGCATATGTTATTTTATTGCTAGGTCTCATAAATCAATATTATGTAGAAACGTCTATAACTTCATATTGTATTAGAAATAGGATAGCCACAGAGCTGCACATTTAAGGTCCTAATGACACTAGTGGTACAGTACTTACATTTTAAACATTTTATTGAACAGCCTGAGGTTATTTGGTTTATAAAACCCCCTGACTGTTTCCTCACAAAGCCCTAGGGCTCTGATCTAGTAAAGTTCAGGCTGATGAAGGCAGGGGAGGAGTCCTACTTTCACTTGCTAATGGATAAATAGTAGAAAACATCAGTGGAAAATAAAGATCTGAATGCAGCTGGCAGTATATAATCAATGCAGCTAATAATAAGTAATGACATTTTTAAATATGTGAACATGATGCTGCAAAATAACTTCCATTAAATGTACAAGGGCCCAACAAGGAGAAACAGGGTCCACTAATGATAAACATGAGCACAGAAAAGCGTCAGCTGACTAACAACCAATTCCTGATTCCGGGCCATGGTGCTGTGTTGTACGTCTGCACTGTGTCCACTGCCCACTGTCCAATGTGCTACTCATTTTACTGAGTATTTCAGCAGTACCATCATCCAACTCTGAGTCCAAAATTATATACATCAGAAATTGCAAGAATAATTCCTCTAGAAATTGCTCCCTGTCTTATCTCTTTTAGAAAGTTTTGTCAAACTAGAGATATTGTAAAAGATGTCTTATTGTCCATTTTCTTTCTGTTTGCTATAACACTATATTGAAGTTTTTGGCTTTGCCTAGGTAACTGGTAGGACCACAATTCCAGATATATAGACTATTTAAAATTTCTCTCTAGTTTTAGTTAAATCAACAAGGCCAAAGGCCAAATGAATTTTTCCATTGCCTAAACATTGTTGGGCAATGCCATCTGAAAAGTCCTGAGGTATCTTTGTTCATCATCTGTTGTGGTTCCCCAAGAAGCTGTTTCCCCCTTACCCCAGGATATGGAAGGCTGAGATATCCCTCTGACCTTTACCCCTTTTCCCCTATCCCATTGGCCCTGGGCCAGACAGCCCACCAGTAGATAAGGCCTATATAAGTCCCTGCATTTCCTTGACTCTCTCTCTCTCCACGTGGATCCCCCACGAATAAAGATCTTCTAACATCACGGAGGGAGCCTCTTCTGGTGATCCGGTCCTATGTCTGTAATATCTCCCCCCTGGGCCCCATGGGGAATCTGAGCTAGCCTTGAGTCTTTGGGGGGTTGCAGTGGGGAACAGTGTCAATCCTCAACTTCTATTTCCAAGTAGATAATTTGCTATCCCCAAATGAAGTTAGTTTTGCTTAGGTACCGTGTATCTCTCTTTTCAAAAGCAGTCTTCTTCAGTATTCTGAATACATTCTGTCAGTATTGTTGTACAAGGCTAACACAAGTTCCTGCAAAGACTAGACAAAAACAATAAATTACTATGGAGGATACAGGATACTATTCCAGACTCTTTAGTAACAGAATAATTCCTGTTTCTATGGGTATTTCTAGAGTTCCCTTGCTTGCTTTCTCTCAATATTTTTGTGCTATTTCATCTGTTTCTATCTCACACACATATAAGCCCTGTACGACAAGCATTCAGCCCTTTGATTTCTCTCCAGAATTCATGTGATCCCATTGATGCCTGGCATATGGCCTGCTTCTTTGGCAACAACTCTTGTTTGAGCCAAATATTTCACAAATATCTGAATGCTCTTTTATGATTCACCTTACTTCAGAAGCTTAAACAGTCACTAGCTTCACAAAAAATATATTCAAGAGAAATGCAGCATGCCAAAATAGCTTTATAAACCACACAGATATTATCTTTGGTTTGATTATACAGCCTAGAGTTTCTCAGATGTGACAAAGAGATCTACCAGTTGGAACTATGAGTATGCCATTGTGTATTTATTTTGCATGTGTCATGGTTGGGCTACTAAGAGCCAAAAAATTTTAATTCTTTTGTTTTCCCAGTTTGGCCATGACTAGATGCTTGGAAATTTTGTCAGTGATGTGAGAAACCGATGATGGAAACAGCTATTCTAACACAATTCAGCTGTGAATTCAGAAGGTCCAGGAGCTTTTATGTGAGCATAGATCACTTGGACAAAGTAGGGAAGTCAGTGAAGGGCTTCTAAATAAGGGAAGGAAAAATTAATTTCTTATAATTGACCACAAGCCTCCATGAAACATTTAATGATATATCAGTCCTTTTCCTTACTTATGTGGGGAAAAGAGCTTATATTACACTCTAGAAGCTTAGAAACTTGTCCTTTCCTGCACACATTGCTGTCCTATTTCTACCCATCACAATTTATGCTTTCAAATATATGGACTGTTAAAAGTCTCGCCTGTGCTCTCAATATACTCATCTTTTCACAATAGTATCATGCAATTCCTTCTGAAGCCTTTCAGACCAGAAAGAAGTAACACATCCAGAAGTAACACATCCTAACACTTTTATTACTTCTCTTTGTTCACTGCACTACATGTTCTCATGTACTATAGCACAAAGATTACCCTAGTAAAGCCAAAATAAAGGTTATCAATGTAGACCTTTCCAGCACAGGCAAGTCACAAAATGGAAGCAACCTCACACTGCTAGGGGTTACACACTCCTTGTATTTAAACAGCAGGTTAAAGCATCAGGTTCTTGTTAATGGGACAAGTCATCTCCTAGTGTACATGCTGTGAATTTTCCTGTACAGGTTTCATAGATCATGTAGGCAGTTCAGTTTTCTAATACAGCTTCTGAAGTTAAATATCCAGTGTTAAATGTTCTGAATAACTTTATGTATGTACACAGTAATTATTGCAAAACCAACAACTTCAATTAGTTATGTGCAGAAAAAATATTCAGTTATGTTTCTGATAATTTGTTTTATGTCATAGTTTCCAGATGCTATTTTCCTTGCCTAATAAACACTGGTAAGTCAGTGTTTGTTTTTCCCATTTTCCTGCAAGTAAACATACTTTTCACAAGCCATTCATTACTTGGTAGTAATGTGGATCTCAATATAAGAATGAAAAAAGAGAATGACAGTAAAAACTCAAGTATGAAACAGTCCTGTGTAAATACTTTTATCTTTGTAACGCTAATCTCTTGTTTCCATTTTTTACCTGTAAAAACAACGCTCTAATAGAAAAGAGGAATTTTTTATAGGGGACAAGTCCAAGACTGAAAAACAACCACAAAATGCAGGCATATTCTTGAAAAGCAAAGTTTTTTTGAATATGTTGTGGTTTTGTTTTTTCTTTAGTTTTATCTTAGGAATACTTACTTATGATTTTGATATTGATGTATATTTCTGCCTTATTGAAGAATTGTAGGGAGTGTGTTTCCTGAAGTTTTAAAACTAACATTTAATTAAAAAAAAAAAGTGTTTTTCAGGTAAGCTGTGTCTGGTATCTATATACTGTCACCACTTGCCTAAATTAACTTTGTTTTAACAGTGTCTTTGGTTTTGATACCTTAGTACTTTTAAAACCTTTAAAATACCTACTTTACTATGTAAAGGAAGGAATACTTATGCCATTAGAAGACCCAAAATAATCCTTCTTTTTAAACAGAGCTAGAGGGATTCCTTATCTGCATGGAAGAGAAAAGAACATTTTGTCTTCTGAGAAACCTCCCTCAGTTTGAACATACTTAAATGCTGAAATAGCATCTTTGCAGGATAAAATATTGTCATCGATATTTTCATGTAATTCCATGATACAAATATATGCTTTTAGGGCTTAGTAACTCATTTTCTAGACCAGCTGTTTAGACAAGAACCTCATCTGGGGACAGTAAGTGAGGCTGTATAATGTCTCCACAGCTTGTCAATATGAAGCATTTCACTAAAGCATTTAAAGACTCTCTGGACAACTTTGTTAAGTTCAGCACTGTGCATTAGAATCACTGCCACCATTCAATATTATTTTGAAGGTACTTGGCAAAATGAGGCTTCTTGAAATGGCTGAAGCTTGTTCCATGAACAGAGAAAAATAAACTCTGTGTTGATTACTGTAGAAATTCATGGTACGTTTTCCATCTCACTGAGGTGTCAAGAGTTACAAGCAATACAGAAAACAGTATCCCAAGCATTTTTTGCACTTCAAACTAGTTTGCACCGGATAAAGAGATTTGACATTTCATGTCTCATTCTACCTATCAGAGTCCTCTCATGTCAGAGAACTGTGTAATTTGTACCATACAGGCTTGCAAACTGGAAGTTACTGCAGTGTCTTAATGGAAGACTGCATTTCCAGTATTGCATTTTGTGAGAAAATGTGATATTAGACAAATTTTATGTTGTATCTTAGTAAAGTTAACATTGGTAACATTCAGTACATCTAGTTAGCTCAAAAGAATGTATTTGCGGAATTTTTATAATATATCATATGTTCCATACATATATGAGAAAAAAAAAAGTTGATTTTTGTCTAAAAAGATGAGTAAAGGCCCTTTCAAAATAGTACTTAAACAATCTTAAGCTCATATACTCCCCATATGTCCTGGCACATACAGCATAGAAAACACATGTTGCATTGACATACAAGTACCATGGCCATAAGAAATTATTAGAATGAGCTTGGGAAGCATCTACTGAGTTATATTTATATTTAATTTTACTGTGCTTTCTTAAAGTATAAAAAAAGGAAGATATTAATTGCATGAATCTAAGGATGGGAAAACATTTGGGGAAAAAGCATGGTTACCTTCATCTATTCACTGTTGATCCAGATTAAGTAGAGTTTTGTTGATCCTGTCAACAGAAATTAGCCTGTACATGTTTCAGCAGAAGTTTCTAGTTGTAGTACAACCAACAGGGTATCATCAGTGAAAGGAATTATGATAAGGTGAATGTGAATCCATAAACGGACTTCTTTCCTGAAACAGTCAAAGCATCAAAAGAAGTCAGCCTTTCATAGTTTTTTGAGTCCTTGTGATTTGTTCCCCCCATGGCAATTAAACAGACTTTAAAACAGAGATTCTCCATTTAAAATAGTCTTTCTTGGCTGGCAAGATCATTGCTGACAGCAGAATTTCTGAAGTCTTCAATACATTACATATTTACTCTGCAACTATAGGTAGCATGTTGCCAAATCCACAGCTGTCTATTTTTTAAATTATATATATCATTGTAGTAATATCAGAAGGAGCTTGAATTTAAAAGATTTTCAATCTTTTAAGAAGATTGGAAAAAATGAAAGAGGACCAAATGGGTGGTTATATGCCAAAATAATGCAGAAGACCTAGTCTTTCCCACTGACACTATGTAACCATGATACTATAACCCTATAAACATAATCCTAAGGCTATAGCCCATCATTTCCTTTAGATCAGTTACATTTAAAATGGTTCTCTGTAGGAAGGAATACTCTAGAACCACAGAAATTTCAAAGAAGAAATGTCTGAATGGCGTGTACTTTATACAACATTAAATGACTTTACCTTTTCAATGATTGATATGTTCACAATAACTGCTAAAGCTATGAATTTAAGGAAGGCCAGATTCAATGGAGATCTTCATAATAAAGGGTTAGATACAGTAGTTTGTAAATTGTAGGTGGTAAAATCTGGAGTGGCTGCTAAAACCCAAAATGTTTTTCAAACTAAGAGTTCATGGATGAAAATAGACATAAAATAGATTGTCTCTGGTCTCACAGTTTAGCAATTTTCCCACTAGGTGACAAAGTCACATTTCTTATACAACTGCCTTGAAGAATTCAAGGGTCCTAGAGAACTCATTGAAATGATACCGAAAAATTTTTAACAAAAAATACTTTAAGTAAAATCTCAGATGGGATTTTCTAGACCACAATTGCCAGATAAAACCCTAAGTTCATTCAAATCCTTTTTCTTGAACCCAGCCCTACAGTTACACATATCAAAATTTAATAAATAGAAATGAATGGAGACATTGGCTTCACAGCAAAGATAGTACAGCATAAAATACTGGTATTAATTTAAAGACTTTTACACAGGGCCACTTATGACAAAGCATTGTAGATTCAGACCTATAAAAATGCTTAGCAGTGTAATGCTTCCTATCCATAAAGAGTATTGTAACAGTGTTACAAGCTGTAATGCTTTTGATCATTATTGTAAAACACCATGGTATCTATTCATAAAGGCTACTGCTTGATTCACCACTCTGTAACACCAGCTTTTATGCCTCCATAACAACTCTAAGGGTTTTCCTTTTCATTAATACAATACTGATGGCAGGTGCCAGGTTGCAAAATCCAAGGCTCATTATTCAGTCACAGAAGTAATTTCTCAAAGTCTATAAGTTTTCCCACTGCTCAGCAGCTGACCTTGCCCTGTTTGGTCTTTATGTGTTGTTGATGTAATTCAGACTGCCTAAGACACAAACAGGAAACACTGAGTCAAACTGGAAAGCCATATCTCTGACCAATGAGCACTCTTCACACTGGCCTATCAGTTTTCTCAATGGCAATTAGAATGACAGCTATGGTAACAATTAAAAATATATTAGCAGCAGAAACCAGAACCCATGGATATATAGTTTTAATGAACAGACACTCACCTTGTATCTGACTGCATTGTGGGCCATTTTTATGTTCTCCACAAAATCATTCTATGGTCTAGTTTTGTATGCATGATATAAGACAATCTGGAATTCGTACTTTCCACTTCCACTGGGATAGAAATACACTGGAAGTACAGCAAGCCACACATCTTACCACAAACACACCAGGTTTTTGCATTGCATCCTTCCCATTGACCTTGGTCTTCGTAATTTTTATGAGGGAGACTACGTGTATATCTTCATCTTCTGGCATGGATTTCTATTACAGAAAAAAAATAAAAGTACTAGCTCTGGCTTAGGTCTTTATTACAGAAAAAAAGCCAAATCTACTTCCAGAGGAAAATAAAGAATGCTTAATGAAACTCTGTTCCTGTTAGAGCTATCAGACTTTCAAGAGCCTACTTTGCAAAGACTTTCCTCTTACTCATTTCCAGATCAGAAGCCCAAGTGAAATCTTCACTGCCATGAAAGAAAAGAAAAAAAATAACCAAAATCCTAGACTGGTCCTGTTTTTCCCTCTATTTTCCCCTACTTTGGAGTATTTTCCAGCTGACAGTACTAAAAGCACTGTCATTCCTTATGAAATTACTGATGAAACTGCAGGAAAATATTTTACACTGTTACCAAGTAGCAATTTTTGCAGCTTCTGTGAGCATGACCCAAAATGAAAATCAATGCCAGATCTTACCCTTTGACTCATTCTGTAAAATTTTACCAAAATTCTGCCTACGAATGTTGTATTAATTGGAAAAAGAAATAAATTTCTCAGCTGAGACAACTTTTCTGTGAAGACCATTATGCAACTGTCTATAGAGCACAAAAAGCTGAATAGCTTCATCTGTATTGTATATGGTCAAACACACAAGTGGAACAAGAGTTGAAAGATTATATTTTCTTAATTTCCATGGATTAAGAAAATATTAATGTTGTTCTAGTTTTAAAATATTCTAGGATAACAAAAGGAATTAACATCAACCTCCTTTTCTCTGGTGTCTGAAAAACTGTCAGGAACTTGTAATAATGGAGGAAATGCAGGAGTTAAAACAAACAAACAAACAAACAAACAAACAAACCCCAAATGAACAAAAGGCCCCAAACAAACAAACTCAACCCCAACCATCCCTGTTTCTCAATCCTGCAAGACTTTAATTCCTTTAACTCAAACAAATTGAACTCATGTGATTCCAGAGAAAAGGGAAAGGGGGGAAAAGAAAAAATATAACACATCCAAACTGGCAAATAAAATTTTAAAAAATTTTAAACATTTATTTAAGGTCATTTCAGACTGAATGCTGAAATGATTCAGAGATCTGAAGCCAGATTATTAGCAACTGGAGGTCACCAGAGTTCTTCAAGGGATTGCTGTTATAATGTTCAGCAATGGAAATGCATTATTTCACAAAGCATTTCAAGAATAGTCTTGGAAGTTCTTTTACTGAAGACAGTTATGAGGCGAACTATTGGTGTAGAAGAGGAGAGACCCAAAGGCTACAAACTCTAAGATCAAGGTGAAGGTTCCATGATCACTGCATTTCTGAGTCCTAAACTGTAACAAAAAATTCAAGAAATCTATTGAGCAAAGAGCACTATGTTCATCACTATACACTATCGATTGCAAATAATTTAAAACATGTTGGTTTAAAGAACTATGAGGTTTTTCGGCAGAAGAAGTTCAAACATCTTCCAGATTAAAAGGCTCACAGAAAAAATAAAAATTATCTAAATGCAAACTGTATGTCTGAATAGGGGGAGAACAAATTGATGAGCACAGGATAAGAGAGATTCCAAAAATTACAATATTTGTGCAACTGTAGTTAGCATTTCTTGAATCTCAATTTCATCTTCCCTGTGAATTTGCAAGAGTTCCATTCAGCTGACCTTTATCATAGAGACCCAGATAATCTTTTTTTAAACATTTACTTTCAGGAGCTGTGGAAATGGAGTATGTAGGTGTGTAATTTTGGAAGTGAGAGGAGTTTAATTGCATTAATTCATTGTAATTGAACATAAATTCCAGAAAACAAGCACAATATTAATACGCAGAAAATGTAAGGATTAATCAAAAATACTTATGTATGGAAATACAAATTGTAAAAGAAAAGAAAAAATATTTATTTTAGGTCACTTTTAAAGTCACTCACCATCCATTCATTAAGGCAGGCACTTTCTCAAAGAGTAACCTCTCAGATATTTAATAAATGTCAAATGTGGGAAAGGTTTTACTCCAAAGGTTCCATAGATATGAGTAAAATTACAAAATAAGGATTAAATGAGAAAGCATAAAACCAGAAAAGCTTGAGAGAAATAATACATGTAGGAGAAATATCTCTGAAAAGGACTCTATACAAACAATAATACTGAGAGATTCATACCCTTTAGTGAAAACACAGCAAAGTATTTTGTCCTGATCAACATTGCTCTTGGGATGTCATTCCCAGACTTTAGATGATGACAAAGAGTTTGCTTAGATGATGACACAGAACAATAGCTACATCTGAAATAAAATTGAAATATCTGTTACAATACCACAATTACCTATATATTTCTCTTAGCCCATAAATGAAAAACATATATCCAGATCATTCATATGCCCATTATGCTTACATCTCTGACCTCAAACAAAAACTGAGATCAGTTTATATACAGAATAATAACATCATCCTGTTTGCATAAATGAAAGAAATAATGCTTTGGTTTGTTTGGGGTGTTTTTTTTGACATACACATAAAATAGTCCATGAAGTTCAAACACAAATCCATATTGGCTTTCCAATGCCCAATATATTTTCTTTTTTAGTCATTCTCTTCTAATCCTCTCACTAAATTTTTCTTATTAAAATATGATGATGCTACAAAGCTACAAGGTTTCTGAGTTCTTTCTCTGATTGAGAGTAAAATAACATAGACTTGAATCTGTTCCACTTACTCACATGTAATAGTAATCTATTCAGGCAGCAATTTCAACTGTAACAATTAAGTCAATGAATAAGTTTTATTCCTTTGTAGAAGTCTAGCATAAATCCAGGCACTGATGAAACCCTTTCCAACAAAACAAAAAAAAGACATATAATTTTTGTGTGAACATCTCCCTGATCTCTGCAAAATGTATATTTCTCATACGAAGTACAAATCTGATAATGTAAGACCCTTGAATTGCAAACACTTGTTTAATTCTCTGTATTCTATTACAGGAGTACTCAACATTTTGAGAAAGTTGAGACTGAAATGAGAGTAGCTGCCCTATACACCTGTCCCTGTTCATATACTTTATTCTCACCTGTACCTTTGTTTTATAATTTTGTAATTCCTGGAACTCTGAAATATTTTCCTTATTTTGAGGAGACAAATTATTTGAGTTTAATTTTTTTTTTGGTAATGTATCATTCCCCCTTCTTCCCATTCAGGATGCAAGTCTCTAGTGTGTGATCTATGAAGATATTTAGTTTCTTCAAGCATAAACTACAAATTTTATTCTTAAGGAAAGCTCAAAAGCATGATTTATTTTGAAATGTGTTACAGAAAAAAAAGGAAGGTTTAAATATATATTTTTAACATGTCACTTTCCAAAGAAACCTCTTTATTGTAGGAGTAGCATTGGGCAAATGTAATACTGGGAATTGAGCTAATCAAATACAGCATGCCTGTAATGTTAAGATACCCTTTTACTCTTGTTTACTGATGTTGTTTGGTGAAATACAGGGTTTGGTTCAGCGTTTTTTCTGACTCAGCTGAGACATTTCAGATCAAAACCATGAGCTATGCTACTTCAAATCAGTTAGTGATAGTTTCCAGCTGAAGGGTTTTCCTCATCCATTTTCCCAAACCATGGAATTTTCCTGTTAAGCAACAGGCTCTTCCCATCATCCAGTGTGGGGAAGTACAGAAGGGAAAGAGGGAAGAGGCGGAAAATCCCTCTTCTCTATCCATTTACCTTCAGGGAAACCATGCAGTTTTAAGGAACATTTCAACAGTGCCTTATGTACCATGGAAAATGAGAAGACCAAAAGCAATAGAGACGCCTCTTCCTAGATCTTACTGTATGTAGTTAATGATGGAAGGCTAACCAGTAGTATCAACAAATTCAAAACCAGCACTTCTGGAGGTAGCAAACAAACAAACAAAACAACAAAACAAAAGAAAAAAATTTGGATAAAAATGGTGAATCAAGTTTGACCCATTCCCAAATTCCAGAAAATTCACCCCCTGAAATAGAAATTAGTAAAGCTTCCTTATTCACACAGTGATTAGCTAAGAGATATTTGACTAAACTTGCAATCTTTGTTTTGGTAAAGCATACACATTTCAGTTAAGTCCTTAGACTAAATGTAAAATAAATTCATAATGGAATACCTATTGTTCTCCAAGTTAAATTGTAAGATAATGCAGGCTGACAATACAAGAAGATGCAAAATGAGACACATCTTCCCCTTTAATAACAAAACCTTCTAAACCATCCTTAAATATTTTCTCTTTTTCTTGGTTTTGGCAGCTTTTTGTCCTTTTTACATACTGCTGTTTAATGTATTATTGTTCAACAACATGTAATTTACAGAGCAAAACAAATGTTAGCAGTCATGTCAGTATACCATATCTGATATTCAAATGTTTTCACATCAAGTGAGATTATACAGCTGTATGATTTGAATAATTAAATATATATATTTAAAGAGATCCCCAGAAAATTTGGGGGGATGAAATGGACAGTTTTAATATCAGTGTATCAAAATAAAATGAGATCATTACCACCATATACTGTAGAAATAAAGAAGGATGAAAACTAACAGTTCAGCCATAATGATTTCATTAGGATATGTATGTGGAAAGATAAAAGGAAAAGATCACTAAGAGATTGCTAGTAAAACAGAAAGAATGTGAAAGCATCTGAATGTGGTATACTTAGAAAAATGAAAGTAGAAATGCTTCAGAAAATAAATAAAACCTAAATCTTTTACTCTGTTTAAGGCAGGGCACAAGGAAATGATAAAATACACACTTGTCAATTCACCTTGGAGTCATTGATCTCCTTTGCACATTGAACCTAATAAGGCAAGTAGGAAAAATTGTAATGGGTCTTTCATGTACTTATTGCGGGACTAGGATTATTGTGTAGAACTAAATAGTGTTTTCTATCAAAATGTCTTTCAAGTAATGGCAGAATTCTATTACAAATAAGATTATAAATATCATTTTATAATAATGAATTCCTGGGTTTCTTTAACTATGAATAAACATGTATTATGTCAACTATGTAAACAAACACACCTATTTTAAAGTAGTTACATATTATTTATGAATATTATATCACATGAGTAATTTTTGAGGGGCTATGTTTTATATAGGCATGAAAATGAAACTGGAGACTTTTCCATCCTCTAAGTAAATGCTTTTTATTTAATTTAATGTTCTACAGATCTCTATGAGATATAGTTCAGCAACAGTTAAAATATCTTCATCAGGATTAATAATTTTATATCACACATCTTTGTAGTGTATTTGGAAATGATCAGTAATACAACTCACATGTATGCAGTGAAAGAGTCTATATATATAACAATTATAAATGCCAAAACCTGTCATTTTTGCATACAATCATGAACAAATGTGTTTGATTATATGAACTAAGTAGTGATGTTCTTCATATACTCGGCAGCGTGCTTAAAGTGTCTCCCATAAAACAGCCCAGGAAGCACATTAGTGAAGTCCCCTAGAGAACAGCCCTTAGGAAGTGCTATGAGCAGGGATGATTCTGAACTGCCTTCTTGAGATTGTGCTACTTTTCCCCTTTTTCCACTACAGACTGCTTCTGAACAAGCAGTTTTTTCTATTGTAAATGTGCTTTTAAAATAAAAGAGAATAGGAATCTGTCAGTGATCTACAGGCTCACATTTCTCATGGATAGCTTCTGTCCCAGTTTGTTTTTGAGGAGAGACACACAAAACAAAACAAACAAAACTCCAAGACAAAAGCAACAGCAAAGCAAAACAAACAAACAAACAAGTAAACAGAGAGCTAATTAAAAAAGCCAACTAAACAGCAAGTTAAAACCAGTTACAGCTATGCACATCCATGCAAATCTTCATTAGAACGATGTGTGTAACTGTTATCTATTTGTAGATTGAGCAGGGCCAGAGCTCAGACTCAAATCCTTTTTCAAAATTATTGTTTTGTGAAGGAAAAGAATTGAACACAATATGAACATGACTTATGTAGTCCTACTCTAGGAAACAACCAAAAACTCCTGCCATGATGCCAGAGCTCAAAACCATGTGTACAAATAAACAAGTTTCCCATCTAAAACAAGTATTGTTTGTAAAAGTTTCCTTTTGTATAGTCTGAAGCCTTACTCTTTTCTGGACATATTAATTGGGGTTAATAGTTACAGCATAATAATATCTCAGGGAACTTTTCAAGTCTTTTGAGCATATGTAACTGTAGCAACATGACTATTCACATCCAGGATGCCACGATGTACACTGCTGTATGAACACTGCTAACACTCGCAGTTCCCTTGATATTTCAGTAGCCTAATGTTTCATTTTCTTCAGTTATGCTTCCCAAAGTATTGCTCAGTGTCAATAAAAATTCTTTGGGAACCTTCAGCGTTAACCTTGATAGACCTTTACTTGCAAGTAGAAAATTAGAGGGGAAAAAAGGAGGGGAAAGGGGAAAGGGGAAAGAAAGGAAAAGAAAAGAGACTTTTACTAATTATCTTTTAATAATAAATTTATTTTTAATAATTACTATTTTCATTTTTTATTACCTATTTATTTCATACATT
>VWYE01002733.1:549600-603563 GCA_013398995.1 Alaudala cheleensis
TCTTTCTCTCTCTCTCTTTCTCTCTTTGTCTTTCTCTCTCTCACTTTCTCTCTCTCTCTTTCTCTTTCTCTCTTTCTCTCTTTTTTTTTTCCTATAAGGTTATATCCTTACACAAGTATTTTATTGGTGTTAAACCTTTCATCACCTTCTGTTGCTCAGCAGCTGGTACAAGTCTCTTCTCCCTCGAGTAGAGGTGTAAAAAAAATTAGTCACTTGGAATATGGATGCATTCAACTGAACCACAACTTTTTTCTCTGATATTAATTACAAATAGATATTATGTCCATTAAAATTTTTATATAAAAATATTATTTAATTGTTTTTATTATTTGTTTACATCCTATACAGTGTGGAAGCAAATTTAACAAGGAATTCATCACAAAGAATGACAAATATTTCAGAGCTTGTGACCCCACTTTATTCAGTTAAGTGAAGTAAAAATTTAATACCCAGAGCTCCTAAGGCTTCATTTTCTTCTCAGGTATTTAGGCAATTTATATGGACTGAAGGAGTTTCAATGGAATTCTTCTGGATTAATATGTAACTCAAAGGGACCAGGGACCAAGAACTACAGCAGAGGTTCATACCATGCACAGATATTCTAAAACTGACACCAGAGAATCATGAGGCTACACCTGAGATAAAAAGGTGATGCTGAAGAGCATTCAGGGTGTTACATTTTCCTTTCTGGGAAATGGATTTCCTAAAATATTGGATAGCCTCCACTAAAACAGCAGAGGAATCAATCTAGGAAATTACAGAACAGCAAGTTTAAATTCAATAGCTAGTAAATTGCTAGAACATTTATTAAAGCAGTCAGTGTGTAAGCACCTTGAGGAAAGTAAGGTGATAAAACGTAGCCACCATATAGTAGTAGCAGAGAAATCATGCCAACTTAACTATGTCTTACTTTTATAAGCCTTACTAAATTAAGGAAATGTTGGCAACACACAGTAGATCTCAAGCTAAAATCCTGCACAGTATTCTCTCAGTGAGAATTGCCATTCTCACATGGCAATTAAAACACAAGGAGGTTGAAATGCTGCATTATGAACATACAACCCACATTAAGATTGACATAAACAGATAACGATTACACTTCATTCCTAGATGGCAGGACCACAAATGGAATCATTTTGTCAGGAGAATAACCATGGCTTTTTTTTAATATTCTATATATGTATTTTTAATTTTTCCTCATTATTTATTAGGAGGTGAAGAACCTCTATATTTGTATTCAAAGGGAAATGCTTTATACATACAAGCATTTTCTGGTTTTTTCAGCTGAAAAAAATCCCCAAAATTTAATCCTTATCTTCAGTTTCCACTCACTTGGAAAAGAAGTAAGTGTAATTCACATTTTACAAAGAACAGAGGCAAAATCAGCTCATGAACCACTTTATAATATTGCTAACACAGGGATGAGACAGTTGACCAGCTCACTGTTGCTATCTACATCAAGTACAATGAACTTCATTCACATGGAATTAAATCAGAGTTTATAAATAAAAGTCTCTCAATCCCCACTAATGATTGTCTGTGAATCTGAGAGGTCTTTAGGTTTTAATAAATGGAGGTGAAGGATGCATAATCCTTGGATACTGAGGGGCTGATAAAATATACAGTTGTGTTGCAGTCCATCTCCTTTTTGCTGCTGCTCTTCAGTAAAAAGTTCCTTGAAACAAGAACTTAGTGAAGAGACTTCTACAAAAAGCTGAGAAGGTTTTTTCAGTTCTGCACAGTCCAGGCTTTAGTTGAGCCATTTTTTCATGTCTGTTCTTTTACACTTAAAATCTAGGCACTTTATTCAGTTGAGAAGGCTTATAATTCAATCTTAGCATTGTTTCAGTCAAAAAAAAAAGATCCCATCAAAACACTCAAAAACACAGTGCAGAAACACATATTGTACTGGTAAAATCTAGTAGAAAATGGAGATCTGTCCCAAGTGAGACATAACAAGGTTAGCTAAAATGCAGCCTTCTCTTCACCTGCTGCTTTGTGCTAGATTTACCAGAAGGCATATTTGTTTTCATATAGTTTCAGGCCTGATCTGTCTCTGTGTTAAATTCAAACTTTGTTGAAGTTCAATTTCAGGCACTAAATCATGGCAGGATGAAGGAATCAAGAAAAGCTCAGCAAAAGGCACTGGATTTTTTCATATTTATCTCTACCAACTCTCTCAACTAAAACACCTATGAGTACACATTTAGCAGCAGCACCTGACACTAATCTAGGAAATAAATGACACTAAGATTCTTAAACAACAAAATTCCTTCTCCTAAGGAAGTAGAATAGAATGAGTGCTTGGAAATAGAGACCTTGGATGGATATTCACATTCAGTGATTGAGACATGGATGCATACAATCTCATTTTCTCACATACTGTGCTGTTGAATTTGCTTTTACAGCAGAGGCTAGTAACATCAGCTGAGATTGCTCTAATTCCATCTGGCCCATGGCTACCACAGAAGAAGGGAACCGGCCCTTCTAAGACTGTGTGTCACCTCTCTGAACTGTTGTGGCACCCAAATTAATCAAGCCAGATTAATCTTTATATATATATATATATATATATATGTATAGTTCACCTATACACCAAGGAAATAAATAGGCACTCTAGGGTACAATCTATCTCTTCTCAGTTAGGCACCTAAATATGTCAGACATATCATACTTCAGTATTTCCTATTTCCTCTGTCTCTCCACCTAGAACTTATTTTGATCACATCCCTCAGAGCTTCATAGCAGCACTTTTAATGCAGTACTTCTGACTCACCTTTGCCTCAGAAAATGTGACGTTTGCTCCAGGCTATAATACATTTGTTTTCTGAACTGAGGGTTTAGAAATATCAGCTTTCCAGAGCTGGTTTGGGCATCCATCCAACAGTTTGTCACGCGGTATAGAAGTACCTGACCTGCCGAAGATATTTTGCATTCAGATCATTTAATCACATTTTGTTTTAAGTAAATTAGCCCACTGGTCCCTCACATGTTATATCCATTACCTAGATTCATCTTGCGATGTTAGTGCTGTTAAATTGCCAGTGGCTGCTCTTATTCTCTTTGAGGTTATTAGGACTTAGACAGCAATTAAGCAACGCGTCAACTGCACTAGTGTTTTAACATACAGTATAAGAGCTTATAAGATTGAATAGTAGCTCCTGACTAACAGAGCATGTGGCTACATATTGCACTGTAGATGCCAGCATACAAAATAATTTTCCCTGGACAATATAGTAAATAAGTTAAAACATGACATAATAAAACTTCAGAGGATGTACTGCAAACATTCTGTTCTGAATTTTGCAATGAAAATTGATTCATCAACAATTAGGACTAATTTAGGAATTTGGCACTAAATTAGGAATTTGTACCGTTTGCATGTCTCCTCAGGTAAAGGTCATTCTCCTTCGTCTCTTCAGGTGATACAATTATTACATCAAAGGAAGATTGCATTAGGAGATGCTCTGTCCAATATGTGGGAAAGAGCACTTCACAGCTGTGTATTTATCATATAAATACACCACATTTACAAATACTCCACAGAAGTATTTCATTGGTGATTTCAAGGGTGGATATTCCTTCACCATGAACACTTACTAATTATGTGCAAAAAGTGATTGTAAATTCAGGCTGTATTTGATAATCTGTGTTCTTATAATTTTGGTCCACAGAAGGCTCATTGTTGCTTGTCAGATAAACCAAATATTTTTGGGTTTTAACTTTTGATTGACAATATAAAAATTGTAATTGAATAATCAAAGAAGGAAAGTAAAAAATTAAGCTTGACTGTGCAAAAACAAATTACATTTAATAAGTTCAGAAAATGCTTTACAGTTCCATCAGCTCTGCCATTATTTTAGTCACGTGATAGTTCATAATAGCATGGTTCATTTGCTTAAACACAAGCACTATGTGAGCTATGTAGAGTGTCCTACCTCAATTTTAGCTGCCATTTTGGAGAGGTACAGGTTCTCTATGGGTAGTGTCATATCTGCCAGTTCTGTGTGGATTTTTAATAGGAAAAGAAAGGGCTTCATTATTAACATGTCTTTAGATATCTTAAAAGGATAAAAGGGGAATAAATCCACTCATAAAAATGTTGACATAGATATAGTTTTCTATTAAGCTTTGTAGTTCATTATTAACTACCTTATATCTAGAATTCTCTTGAAAGAGAATAAACTTTATAATATGAAATTTTTACTTATTCATGTATTAACAAGTTCTTCAATAATACGTATTTGTCCTTACAATAGTATTACATTTGTGGCATTGTAAGTGCAGGTTGGATTTTGACAATACCTTTAAGATAATAAGATGAAAATAGCTTGAAGAATATTAATTTGGCCTAAGAATATCTCTGGCATAGAAAGATATTAGGTTTTTCCCTATTTAAAAAGAGTCATTAAGAAATCTCTCACTCATGGGAAGAGATTAATCTCACCTAAATTAAGACATCTGAAATTTAAACGTGAAGCTTAAGCTGGTTTTCCTGGTTCTCTCTGCAGTCAATGGAGAGTCAATCTTCCTACCTGTTTTAGAAGCAAACTTGTGTTCTGAAGGATCTCATTTCTCTCTGTGATTAAAGAAATTCTAGATGAACAAGGAGGACGTGATGCCTTGAGAGGCAACCTAGAACAGAGGCTAGACAGTGTTACAGGAATAAAGTAGGTATTTATTAAAAAGGCCTTTAAAAGCTACACCTTGGACAGTAGAAGAACCTGTCTGAAGCTACATCCAAGAGGGCTGATGGATCACATGTTCTCACACTTATATTAAAAAAAAATAAAAATTAAAACACAAAACTTATATGTTTTGGCCCATTTATATATTGGGATTAATTGTGCAATTACAGTTTCAGGTTATGAAGTCCCATTCTCCCAGTTTGCTCTCCTCAATTAGCTGTTGTTTGTACTTTTTGGGCCTGAAGCTGCAACAGTGTCATTGGTTCTCGAGCTGGAAAAAGATTGTTTTGTCTAACTGCACTGTGAGGAGAACTTGTTACATTTTATATGAAGTTCAGAGTTATGTACAAATGCAGTACAGAATCTGGAAAATATGAAAGCTAAAACTTAAGGCAGCAGGGGCACCTACTCCCAATAGCAGAGAATCTGTTCTGTGCTGGTGGGAAATGAGACACTTTAAATTAAGTGGAGATTCTTGAACATTTTTTCCACGGGCAAGACACAGGCTTGTATCAGGAAAGGGACACTTTCTTCATATAGTTGAGTTTGGTAACCAAGTCATGCACTCTTTGTTTTCCTTCTTTCCAAGGCATCATTGCCAAGGAGTTGGCTTTGAGTGCCACAGAATTGCCAAGGAGTGTCATACAGGTATGGCACACTCCGTAGGAAGTTCCACCATGTGGTTTGTATACACTGGACTTCACCTTCATTTATAAGGGGATTGCTCATTCTTTGAATCCTTATAGAGTACCTCCAGCACAGCTAATTCTCTCAGGTACTGGATACTTTGCTCCATGGTGCTCTATGCATCTCAGTGCAATAATAGACCATCCCTGAGAAAATACCTTTGCTTCTCACTTGATAGGAGTCACCTCCGGAGGCTGACAGTTTCTCTATTTTCCCCCATCTCCTTGTCAATGCCTGCATGCTGGGAAAGGGATCCCAGTTGCTTGGCTTCATTATCATAAAAAGCTCTCTCCCTGTTAAGCCTCCTTTGTTTAAATATGTGATGGTAGTACATAGAATGATAGCCTAGCTGCTTGATGACAGTGTCCATTTAGATCTCTTGCTTTTGCAGCTAAGTGCTTCTCCTGGAAAAAGCTAACTTGTGAGAGGTAAAGCATAGTTTTTCTTCTATTTGCTATGTACTTAATGCTTAAATGTCTGAACAATTATCTACAGGCCCTCCTCTCTCAGAAACCTGACAAGCTAACACATCCTTTATAATACAGCAATTCCACAGAACCAGCCTTTTCCTGAAAATCAAGACTGTTAATGTATACCCAAACATCCCTTCACACTCAGAGAAGTTTGAGAATTGAGTAAGCATGATGCTTCATATAGAATCTCTCAGTATTAATAAGTAATTGCAAAATACATGACTAGGATATTTCTCTCTTCCTTTAACATATAAGCCACATAAAACACAGTTTAATATTTTGCTGTTGAGCTTCATCCTTATAGCTTATCCTTATAATCACAAAGTGGTTTCTAGTAACAAATAAAATACCTTTTGGGCTGTAAATATAAAAAGTCAAACTGTAGTGCACACCTTCTGTAAGTTAGATGCAGGAGAGTGTGAGATATTTATTGATGCCTACTACCTGGTATGCAGCTTCAGTGTTCACTTTGGATAACACAAGCTCCTTCTGTGAATGAGCATCTTTTCAAAGAACCAACCTTGTTTTAAGAGCCATGAAGTTATCTGCTTGTCACAAGCTGTAGGGATTGCAGCCCTGAGATAGCCACATACTGTGTGCACTCCTACACAGGTAATACAAACCATTATTTGAGATTCTCTGCCGCAAGCAAGCAAGACACAATAACTACTGACAAACACAAGATCCTATTTCACATGTACAATAAAAGACAAATTATTTGGAGATTAAAAGCAGAGCTAAAACCACATCCTGCAGCACGGGTGCAGTGCAGCTCAAATACAGAAGGAAAAGGAACTTAAACTGTCTGTCTGGGGAAAACATTCTCATTTGAGGACTCAGAAGAGGACTGGAACACCTATACTGAAAGAATGTAACAGGATATAGTCAATAATTATATTAGTGATGAGAAAAAGGTAGCACTTTTATGGAGTGCATTAGGAGTTGAACCTAAATATTTTTTGTGTATCTTCTTCTGCTTCACAAAAACACAGTCCTAAACTAATGCTGAAATTGCAGAAATTCTACAAATTTACCTTAATTCAGAAGTTGCTAGTGATTGTAGAATGTTGACAGACTGATTAAAGAAAACAGAACCAAAAAACTCAGCCATTAATAAGTTGCTGAACTAAAGAAATGCATTTGCAGTAGACAAGTGGTTTCAAAGTTCAATGAAAAGATAAGGGTGTGTTTTTAAGTCTGAAGTGACATATCATACATAGCATGAAAAATAAAAAAAACACAAATAATCTTCTAATTCTGGTTGCTTTCATAAAATATATATTTGATATTACTGTTTTAATTTGGATTGCTACTGAAGATGGCAAGGGGTCACAACAGTTTCAGAAAATCTTTTTTGCAACAAACACACCAGGAGAAGAGCAAGAAGTACAGGGTAGAGAACATTACGGGTTGTATATTTTTATTATGAAACACAGTCTCACTGTGCCAATTATTGCTGGTTCAAGGACAAACACTGTGCAAAGAAACTGGGACATGCACAGAAAAGATGTACAGGTCAGTGCAAAAAGCACCTCATGGGGACAATACCTGAGAATTCCAGAATCATCAGCTTGCAGACGACAGCAGAGCGTCCATGGAGAATACCTTAACATCTCCACAGCTGTTTAATTTAGAAGTTATTATTTGAATTCCTTTGCAAGTGAAAGCAATGCAATATAAAATTGAGCTTTATCCAGAGTCCTCTGCTTCTTATAATCTCATGGCAGGTTTGTCAGAGGCTACTTAAGAAGGTGAAATTGCAGAAAATTTCAATGTTTCTAAAACATATATTACAAAACCCCTCACTCCCCTGAGTGTTATACTGGTGAAGGTAACATATAACTGTAAACAACATATGTTAAATCCTTATGTTGTGAAACGAGGAGGTCATGCATTATTTGGTACAGGATGTCTGAGAAAGATTCAGTTGGACTGGCAAAGTGTAATGTGTTTGCAGGTTTTAAAATAACTATGGGCTCCAGCCCAAAACAAAAATAACTCTTCTCAGTGCTTATACAATGAAAACTGTCTTTAGAATAGTATCAGAACCACAGACATCATCAAGACATATCGGCATAATGTAACTGTGACAAAAAGGCAAACAGGATAGGTTGGGTGTACTAAGCAAAGTTCCAAGAACAATAGAAAAATATTAACGTCATCATTCAAGACAATCTTGAGATTTCTCTATGCTATAAAATATTAATGGACTTACTTTTATTTTTCTGATTTTAAAAACGACAGTTGTCTGTGTGCTTGAATCCATCTATAATTTTAAAATTACACAGTTTTTAGTAATCAGAATGGATTCATATTGTAAGCATAACATGCATTGCTGTTATCAGAACCATTGTTGAACTGGAGCTCAGAAAATTTATTTTTCATCTTTTTGATTTGCATTTCCACTAGGTAAAACAAAATGGTGTTTTCCAGATTTCCATCAATTATGTCCAGGATTTCCTATGGGCTAACTAAGCCATCTCAAATTACCATCACAGACAAATTCGTATAATCTAAAAAATTTTCACTCCTCAGAAACTAGTTATTTCCCTTTTTTCTGAAGTGTAATAATTGCTCCAATAGATAATCTTGGCCAGTTTCAGTGCAAAGCCAAGCACAGTAGCTTAGACCATCCCCAGAGTAAAGACTGTGGTATGTGGCATCACTTACTCAGTGAAGAATGATAGATTAAAGATTCTTATAACTCTCTTCCTTCTCCAAGCTGCTCTGGCACATGGAGGTATGAAGGCTTTGCTGATAAAGTCACATCAGAACAAGCGAGACAATATTTCCTTACCTTGTGCTGATGTGGTTTCAGAATAGTAACTTTTAGGAAATTTTACAGCATATATTTCAGTTAAAGTTCAACAAACCCATTTACTTCACATTTTAGTATTAACATCAATACTAAATTGCATTTCACTCATCAGTCATGAAGACTTGCTTTTGAGGGGCTAACATACCTCTTCTTCCTTGTAAGTCATTATCCATAGAGAAATTATTTTTTCAATGGGACTTTGTGATCTTCCTCAAATGGCAGTTCCTGTGGCAGATGGGAAAAAATGTCCTCCAGAGGGCATGTATCAACTAGCTAAGACTGCAGCATGTTCTGTATCATGATAGAAATGCTGTAGTAATGGATTTGTAATTTTTGTGTGAGACTTTACATGGTAAGAGTCTTTCAGATGCAAGGATTAGATTCGTTCCCAGGATATATTGCAAGCCTCCCAGAGACTTGCCTGTTTTCTATTACTGTAGCTATTTAGGACCCTACTAGAGCAGTCCCATGTACAAATAAGTAAGCTTTACTTAATGCTAACCTGTGAGTATGTACTGATAGTATTGATACAGCTTGTTTTCCTGTCTTCATGTTGTGAAAAACGAAAAGAATTTTTGTCCATGTTTCACAGTCAGATAAGATAAGCTATAGTGGTCTCAAGGTCTTGGACTAGATCTAGACTTATTGTTTTACCCCAGTATCCCATTCCTCTCACTGTTGAGGCTTCCTAGGTTTTAGAGCTGGCTATGGATGCTATCTAATCAAGGTCTTCTCAGAATTTATTCTTTGTGGAAGCTGATTGAAAACTCCTGACAGTAGCAGCAACAATAAGTAGTGAAAAACACCCATGTCTCACCTAACATAAATTTCAGGTACAACCAGTGTGAATATACGATCATGGGATGCAAGAGATGCTTTCAGGTTCCTTAGCCTAGAAGCCAACACAAAAGCATAATAAAAGACAGGAAAAAAGTTTGTGTGCACTGGGAAACAAACTGCTTTTCTGAATCCCGCTACCAACTTTCAAGAATATCTTCTAAACACATTTTGCCAATGGCTATTGCATTATTTTCTGGTGTAGACTTTGACTATATTGCAGATATTAATTTATCCCTTGCATGGGAAAGGTATGGTATGAGTATATAAAGGACTATAACATTTTCTTAATCATAGCATGAAATGCTGTGAAAGTTTAAGAACTAAGGTGACAGTCTCTGTGAGTCTGTTCTTTTATTAAATAAAACCTACAATACATATTTTAATTATATTTAATTTTTGTAGTGCAATTGTTATGATTCTCACAGTATTAGCTGCAGAATGTCTTACTTTTTTAATTGAGATAAGGAAACCTGATTTTCTTGTAATTCTGCTGCACTTACTATGCAATTATGTAGTAAATAATTTGTGAATAAAAAAGTAATGGTAAATTTCTTTGTAATCTATGTAATCCAAATCTGGGTCATGAAGAGTGACAGAACTCAGAGCATCTCAAGGATTATCAGATCTCAGCTGCTTTGGTGCAATTATGGCAAGAGTGGGATGCAACTGAGGTCTAAATATGAAGTTATTACATATTAGAAATATTGTAATTGTAATTTAAAAAGGTGTTTACAAAAAAACAGCTAAATCCCATGTAAATTTAGGATAGTTGTCCCTCAAAATTTTGAGGTGAAGCATTATTTTTTTTAAAATGCATGGTTAAAAAGTTAAGCTTGCTCTTTCCCTAACCCTAATGCTCTTTCCTTGATCAAATTTTTATATGTCTCTTCAAAAAACCAAAACCAAGGCAAATAAGTGAACAAAACAAACAGCAATATAAGTGTATGCTTATCTCTAAATCTCTAAACTATGTCAGAAAGATAATGACATGATTAAAGATAAACTCAAAAGTTATTTTCTCAGTTAGGATTTAGATGGAACAAAACATTCCTTAAATGCTCTTCTGCTTAGTTCAAGATTCTTCTGACAGAAAAATTTATTAGCTGGTGCCAAGCAAATGTGATAACTATCCTAGTGAAACAGCCATGATGGACATACTGCAGACTCTTGTCCTAGCTTGTAACTAACCCTGTCCATTCTTAATTTTCTTAAGTCGTGACAGAATCCAGGCATTTTTACTTACTGGGATGTTAATAAGGACTCTCCAAATAAATGGAATTCATTTCACCTAATTTGAAATATTTACTGCATAGTCCAGTAAAGCTAAAGTATTCATCTTGGTTTCCCTTTGCAGTCAATGAGAAGAAAAAAAGATTCAAAAGTATCAACTATTTCACAAATCCATTTAAGTTTAGATGCATTGTCCTTCAGGTGCTTTTCCCCATTTATTATGTGCAGGTAAATTGATTCATCTTAGAAAACAAGCAACAACCCTATAGATATTGAGCTTAATGTGAAATGAATCCCTATGAATTTCTCTAGCACACTCTTCTGAGTCCAGCTTCACACAATATTGATCCTTTAGACACACACACATGAAAAAAAAATCATATGCCTTCTAGATGGTCCCCCAAACAATTTATTCACTATAATAAAGCACCTGGGTAGTTAAAGTTGCTGTACTGTGGTGTCCAGAATTTTTCTCTGCAATTCAAGGTGCTTCCTCTGAAATAGAGAATTCACTTCTATGTACCATAAATTCTTTACACTCACTTCCATCACTATGTTCTGGTCATTTTTTCTGACCTGGGTTTATTTTTGTTTTAAAGACAGTCACCTCACATGAAAAGCTTCGGGTTCCCTCATTCTCACACATTTTTTTTCTGTTTAGGTTCCAGTTCAATAGATGCCATCCTTGATTTTTAGGATAAATTTAGCCTTTTCTCTTTATTTTATTTACTTATAATAAATCCCATTGAAATCAAAGGTCTGACTTGTTGAATAAGATACCATGAATGAGAGTAACAGAATCTGTCCTACAGTAAAATTTCTCAAAGAAATCTTTGAGGTTTTTCAGTAGCACTTTAAAAACAAAGTATTGAACATAATGTATTATAATGTAAATTCCATCAAACACTGTGTCATTAACATTTAGCAATCTTGTTTATTCAAGTCAATCCATCTATATATACAAATCTGATATTTGCCTTTTTAAAAATTTAACATGCCTAAGTGCCCATAAATCAGTTATGACAATCATTGTTAAAGCAATCAATAGTAAGGAATATGCATTAATTCAAATAATATTGATAGCCACATGAACCTGCATCAGTCTTCTGCGAAATAAGAAAAATGATACATCTTTTTCAAATCAATATTTTCCTTTTTATGTCATTCATTTGAAGAGTATCAATAATACATTACTTTATACCTTATGTGTCAGTAGCCCTACATTTAAATGTAGAGATATCTTGAAAAAATATTGAAGTGAGGCAAAAGAAAAAAATCATCAAAGCAGTGACCTGCTAAAAAGCTTACATTCATCCATTGTATTGTGGGTATTCATCTGAACTAAAATATGTATGGGCAGCATTACTGGTTGGATATATTATTTATGATTCAGACCTCAATAACAGATGCTTGTATACCACATTTGTCCTAGAGTTAAAGAGCAAGAGGAACAGTAAGAGAACTCAGTATTGCCTTTATCTATCTTCAGACATCAGAACCATGAAGTTAGGCAGGTATGCAGACCAAGGTGGAAATACAAGATGTGTACAACATCCATTCATCACAAAGGAAACATTTTAATTGGTTATATGTGGAAAATATCTACTTGACAGTCAGTTTCTCACTTTTCACATAAGTGCTTTGCTGCTTGGATGCCTAATCTTGTTTAGTATAGGGAAAGTAATTTGACATGAAAGTACCTAGATGGCTGCCGAAAATTAATTGCCAATTAAAAAAGAAAAATGTTTGTGCTACTCTATAAACAAGCCAACATATAAACCTTTCAGTCTTGTTGCTTTATTTATGTCTTTGTAGATCTGGTTTCAAGCTATTTGCATACAATTTACAAATTCATATTATAATTCTCCAGTATATTTATGATTTTATAGTTGTATATATTTTACCTCTATGAAAAATATTTATTTCTTTATGCTTCTGTTGCTTATTATTTAACAAAAACATTTCATTACATTTGATAGTTTATGTCTCTTCCTTAGAATGAGGCATTTTTATTTGTAGGTCTCAGAAAGAGAGGTTTATTTTTCCCCCACATTAAAACAAAAAAGCCAAACCTCAAAACGATGAACTCCTGTCTCTTACTTCCCATAGCTTCCTCAGTTTTCTTTCAAGCGAGGATGAATACCCCAATGATTCAAAGTATAAAGGTTAATCTGAGTGGAAAATGAAGGCTTTAACAGGATTGTAAAGCTTAAGGACTCCTTTCAGCACTAAAGAGACTTTTGAAAGTGGCTGAACCATAGAAATTTCATGAGTACCATGGAATGGCCTGCTTAGATCCAAAATACAATTCAAATGGCACAGCTGGCTGAATCCATGAGTAGAAATGGATATTGACTTCCATTTTCTTCCTTCTTCTCCTCCCAAAATTAATTTTCTACACATTGGGTAGATTGTGTGAATCAATGTTATGTCCACATAAATGTTAGCAAAAACATTAACGTAGGATACATAGATTACTGAATAGCATAAATTTTAAGAAATAATAGAAAATCAATAGAATTTCAAATCTTGTGTTATTTTTAAATTGTAAGATAATCATATCTCCTTTAAATTTTAAAAGTTCTTCATTTTTAGGAGGTTTGTTAGTTTCAGGGTTTCTGTTTGTTTTTAAAATTGAAATGTATTCCCAGTGAGTGAAATTCAGCCACTTTACCTTACATAATAAATTGGGAAAATCTATGTTTGTTCAAAGCTATTGCTCCTTATATTATCCTTTCTATTCAGTCTTCAAGTCCACATGAGTGAGGCAAGTCCTTTGCTAAAGCCAATCCAAAAGCCAGATTTTAATGAGGGAGGACAAAAAAATCTCAAACCAACCTGACCAAAGCTGAACAAAACAATACAGAACAGAACAAAACACATGCCCTCAAAGTTTTCAAGAACAAGTTTTGACCATTTTAAATCTCTTGGTAAAATATGAGTACAAGACACCTGATCTACAGATTTAAGCAGCATGGAAGACTGCAAATACTTTGGAAGATTTTTTCAAGATGAAATTATACAATAAGAAACTCCTGTGCACGCTTACACATTGTTCAGTTTTCTCACAAAACCTGTGGTCCCATGTGAAAATCAATAGTGTGGAGATAATGTCAGGGTCACTTATTATGACTGTGCCAAACAGCTCTGTAATCCTCAAAAACCAGGCCCCTACAACAGCCACCATTCAAGACATGAACTCACAAACAGTGACCTGTCTTATTTTTCTTTTCTCTTACAATTAGAATTGAATAATAAGAATAAGAAGAAGAAATATGAAGATTTTATTGAATGCAACTTCTTACTGTACAAGAAAGTGTTTTTCTTTTATTAATGTGATAGTTTTTAATCTTAATCAGTTATCAAAATCCTCAAAGAAATGTGTTCAAATCAGTTTTCAGAACTTAAGAAACATTCAGATTGGAATGCACTTAATATTAACAAGTTTTCCAAAATATATTAATTTAAAATTAAATATTTTATGAATATGTAACTAATTATCTTATCTTGTTTTTCTTTAAAACTCATCCTAAATTCCTATTATTTGAATCCTTTGAATCACGTTCTACAATATGGATCTCTCAGAATGTATTGGGCAATAGTGTATCTGTCTTTCCTTTCTAATAAAAGATAAAAGAGAAACAAGTAAAAATGACAATCAAGTTAAGAAAATCTTGAATTATTAGATATGCAGCCATAATTAAAGAAATAGAGACCTACACAATCTTCAATAGGTGACTACTTTGGTCTGTGAGCAGGGGATAAGTACAGCCATATTTCTGTGCAATATTCCATTCCATTAGGTAGTTGCACCCCAAATTTTTATTTGACTCGCCCAGTTGACTGTAAAATATATTAGGAATTTTTACATTTTTCTCTCTTTAAATTTCATACAATAAATTATGGGCTCTTGTTTTTTTACTGTCCCACAAGAATCACAAGACTCTCAGGTTACTTATCGCAAGACACATAGAAAAAGATGTGGTATATCCAGAGTTGAGCCACAGACTCCATGTTCCTTTATTTCAGATATCTACTGCAGCTTTTTGGTGATTCCTATCACTAAAATCAACAGGATAACCAGGTATCCATAGATGAAAGTAGGAACAGCATTTGAAAGACACTTTTCTTCTCCATAATAATCCTCACAGCTGAGGGCATTTTTAAGTTGGTTTACTATCTTGTGGTCTTTTCTGCTTCCTTATTTCTGTGAGGAGTTGTATCAAACATTGAAATAAAAACAGTCAAACACAAAATATCTACCCCTTACATTCTTAAGAGATTACTGTAGTCTGTGCTTTTGGACACAGATCTAGACATAAGATTTAGACTTAATTATTTTAGCTTCCCTCTAGCAACTGAGACATATATCCTGAAAAAGCTCCAATTACTTCAAATAAACACCAGAATTCTCTCAGCTATGTAGGTCACCCTTCACTTGCTCTTAACTAACTATATAAAGCAATTCAAAGTCCTCTGTGACTGACCTGCTTAAGATATCCTGCCTTCCTGTGGCCCATAATACGGTGTTAGGTTGCTTCTCACTGGAACAATAAAGTAGCATATTGCAAAGGAAATCTTGTGAGAGTAGTGAATCTCTCCATAAAGGGGAATTCAGCGATAAACCTCACCTGTGGATTCGCTTGCCCATTAACAAATTTGCAGTTTTCACATCAAAGCTTTTTTCTTGTTCTTTACTTTGGAAATAAGAATCTAGCCATCCTTAGCTGCACCTATGCAAACAAATGAGCAAGTGAAAAAACAAACAAATCCTATCAACATGGTAAATACACTCCTTTCCTAAGGTAGAAAAGAAGCAGGAAAATGTTTTATTTTAATGAAAGTACTTAATAGAAATATTGACAGAAATTAATATATGCCATTGTACTGGCATATGTCATGTATGTATGTATGTCTGTACTGGTATACTTACATGAAAATGTAAAATAAACATTGGTTATATAAATAATTTACAAAATCATAGACTAAACTTATTTGTAGATCACACAGAAGTAATTGTTCTTGTGAAATTTTCATTAAATTATCTTTTCCCAAACACAATAATGTTGTGAGAAAATAACTGCCAGCGGCATTTAGCACATCCATTTCTATTTCTGCCTGAAAGCAGAAATTTTAAAAGTAGGTTAAATTTTTTTGTCAGTTGTTAGTATTTGGTTTTCTCAGAAATCCCCTTGCTTATTAAATGTTTGGAGCTGAGCCACAGTCTAGCAAAAGTTCTATTCTCATCTTCTTGTCCTACACCCCAGGTGCTTTTATAATTCTCCATGAACTAGTTTGGGTGGCTCAATACCTATCTATATAGGTTTATATTCTTAAAAAACATTCACCAGCTGAGGATAACTTTCAGTTCTTAAGTGTTTGGTGTCACATTCCTTAGACATTGCAGTGATACAAGATATATACTCAGACCAACATAAACTTCACACTTATAGCAATATCTGCAAAAGGATGTTCCAATGAAGTAATTATTTTTTCAGTAGTGTCAAGCAAAAATTGAGCCAACATTACCACTTCATGCTTTAATCTTCTGTGGTTCTTGTCATGTCACATACTGAAAACCAAGATAAGTAACTCAGTAGTCGTCACTATATTCAACCTTTCAAAGAAAACAGAACATCCAATTTATATAAAGCAATGTATACAAGTTTTCACATATTTAGGCTTGAAAAATACAACTAATTATCAATCAATAACTTTACAGCTGTTTTGACATGACATTGTGGGATTGATTCTTTCTTTCCTTGAAGAGTATGCTTAGTTATATGTAATTTTTTTTTTCACTTACCCTTCTTGTGGAATAATACCTTGTTTTGAATGAAGTAAATAAGCTCCAAATATATTTCAGTGCTCTGTTCCACACTAGCTATCAGAATCAACAGCAGCAAAAGTGGAACAGCTAAAATCTGAATGATTTTGAACTTTTTAATTAATTACTGGGGATTTTATAAAGGAGGAAAAAAAGTCTCAAAGTTTTACTCTAAAGGAAACACTGTCCTATCTTTAGGAAAACTGGTTTCTGACTGCAGCAAAATAACTTCAGGCCTGAGAAGTTTCCATCAAGGTACATATGCATAACTTTTGGTCTTTCCATTTACCATGTTTCCTAATTTGTGACACTCACAAGAAATAATGTATTGAAGTGGCATAATTCACACTTATTTATGAATAAAATATGCCCAGAAAAGAGAGAAACCAAGAGCTGTCAATTTTAGGAATAATTTTATTGATACATTGATCATAGTTTTTTTTCTTTTCCTTCAGAAACTCTGTGACATAGCAACTAAAGAAAAATTGCAGCATTTTTTTCCACTTTTACCACCGCTTTCAAATAAGCCACTCCAAGTCTCTGTCTCAGTGACATGCTAAATAGAAGGAATGATGTTCCTACCTCCTAGACCTTCTCCATTGAACCCTACTAAAGAAAGACTCTGAAACAAAAATAATTAATAGAGCCAGATAATAAAAGCTTTTAACAAATATTTAGACATTTCAGATTATATTTGCAATAAGAAAGAGGATAAAAAAATTACAAACTTTGTTCCTCAAATCTTCTGTTCTAAAAAACTGTGAATTCAGGACACACAAAGGATGTAATGCAGCAAAACTATTCATGAAAGCTTTAAGAACATTTCTTAAAGGATCTGGTATAGCCACACTGGTGCAGAGCTCACGTAACCTCATCAAACCTTGAGCTGCAAGGTTTGTGAGTTTAGGCCAAGCACCATATCCATGGCTATAGTGCTTCTCCTGATCCCAAACCTCGTTGCTTGCTGTTAATACTGGTAATGCCAACCCTGCTTTGCATGCAGAAACTACTGATTGTCTGAAGCCCTCCCTGCCAACAGAAAAGCTTATAGTGAAACTTCTGACAATACGTGTTCACCAGCACTGACTGTCATGACTGTATCAATCCTACTCTTAGAAAATGCAGCACATGGCTCTGATGTTGTTTTAATAAGCAGATGTGAAATCCAAGTCATTATATAACTTTTTTCTTGCAGAGCAGTCTGACTTTGTTCTAGATAGTAATGTGACCAAAGTGAAAAAAAAAAAAAAAAGCCTAGTTTTTAATGAGCTGTCTCAATAGTATTCATCAAAAAGCAAGCTCAGGATTCATCAAAATCAAACATGTTTATTTGTGTAAGCTGTGGTATTAAGTGGAGCACTTCATGCCTTAGTACACAACTGATGAGAAATCATGAAATAGGAGTGTATTTCTGATGTAAAATGTCTGAAGAGGCAAGTCCCAGCTCAAGGGTAAGGTACAATTTAAAACACTATCTTCTATTTAATCTATACAACATTCTTCCATACTATCTCTTTCTCACATTATTATTTAACAGTTAATACTAAAGTTTTTCCTAATGCTGTATAAAATATGACTTGTGATATCTGTGATAGATATGATTTATTTATGTGTCATATTAGTCACTCTAAGGTAAAAAACAATGCTATTACCTTTATGAGTTTTATTTATATTCTGAAATCAAGTAATTCTAAATCATAACCTCTTTATTTCTGATATCAATCACTGAAGATGTGTTTTTCCCACATACTAATTTAATTACACTGCTAATTCTTCAACATATTTTAGAAACCATGAAAATATTTCAGAAACTAAATTAAAAATTTTATTCAAACTTTAGATGAGCAGGTATTTTGATATTGAAGTTTTCCCCATAACTTTCTTGTACTACATAGTTCCTTGTCTCCTGTATACCCCCACCATGTAGCCCCTCAACAGCTCAGTAGAATAAATAATATCAGAGTTCATACAGTGTATCAGGATTCAGTGTCCATGATGCCATAACAGCTGAAACATTCATCTCAGCCTCGATTTCCAACAGAGAAGTTTCCAGCAGAATTGCCTGAGAATACACATTGGCTAACAGGCTAAGGTCTCAGAAAAAGCAAAAGCAAAGGAAAAGGAAAAAGAAAAAAATTATTCTTACAGGTCCTCCTTTAAAAATGTTTAAAATTTTATTAGTAAAATCTCTAGGAAAGGAATAAATGCACTTTCTATAACATATTTAGTAGATACTGCCTGTGTTTGAATCCTTCCTCTGTTGTTCTACAGTTACCAGTGTTCATCCCTCCTTTCCTAAATATACTACTTACCTCTACACACTTACTTGAAATAATATGAAATTATTTTAAAATTAGTAAAGCTGGGTTAAGCTGTGCATTCTTACTTTTCAAACTATATTTTAAAATTCCCTGAAGAAAATGGCATATTCACAACAGATGAGGACAATATAAATCATCATCAGGCAGAAAATGAGCAAAGTTCAAAATTCTCAGAGTCTGGCAGAAAATTTTAACTACTGAACTGCTGGATAAGGGATAAGAGAGAGCTCCTCTGTCTTCACAAAATTATTTTAGTCTCTAGCATGACAAAAAAATTTAAGAAAAAGGATCCCATTTATAATTGCTTATGCTCTAGGATTGGTAAAATAGGTAAAGATAGTCTGGGAAACAAAGCTGGTACTAAAGGTAATCTTGCCTCTGATGTATTGCAGCTGTGTTAATTATCCTAGAGTGGGAACAGCCTTGCACTCCCAGCTATGGGTGTGATAAAGAGGGAGCGGGATGGGAGGGGCTTGGTTGCAGTTACAGCTCAATTGGAGCCGTAGTTGGAGTCAGACGGAGTCTGCTGCTGTGCTGGGAAGACCCGGGGACAGGAGGTGGTGCAAGGGACAGATAAGGTCAGACTTTGTACCAGGGACTGACAGAGATGGCTGGGCTATGGACGGGATGGAGTGAGCTGGTGCTGTGGGAAGGAAGAGCGAGGAGGAGAACTGACTGACTGGCTGATGGCATAAATGGACAGATCCTGAGAGCTGCTTGGAGCTGCCTTTGGGAAACAAAATGGAGACTGTTAAATAACAAGGTGTTGGTGTGTGAAGCTTTCTGATAAGTACTTAAGACTGATAGATAATAAAGTCCTGATACTTGGAGCCCCTAGAAGTTTTTAGTGAAGCCTTTGTGTGTTTTGACACACTGTCTTGACTGCCACATCTAGAGAAGGAAAGATTTTTTTGTATAGTTTCTCCCCAAAGTATTTCAATTGTTACGTAAAAAGAAAAAAACTTACCATTTTCTTGACATCCTTCTCTTCACCATGTAACTGTTACCATAAGTTCTGTAAAGATAGTAGTTAGTTAGAATTGTAACTAGATGCTACAAAGCTGATATCTTTCATAATGGGATACCTCCTTGTAAACAAGCTAGAATATACCAGTCACTTGAAATAATAATGCCTCATCAGTATTTGCAACAAGGAAATATAATAGCCCAAAAATTACATAATTTTATGTATTATCAATGTTTGGGATTCACTTGACCACATAGTATCATCTTTCCTCATAAACTTGAATAATTGTATTTCAATCAGTATGCTGCTTCTCCAAGAGGTTAAGGGCATTATGGACTTCTGTGTGAATTTTGCTGTAGCATCGCCTAAAGTCTCCAGGGTTTGTATAAAGTCCATCCATTTAACCCTTGGGCTGTGCTCTTGTCAGCCTTTACAAGCTAAACAGTATGGAAGCTGTCAATACCTAGATGGCAAAATTTCAAGAAAAAAACAAAAAACAAACAAACAAAAAAGAGAAACAAAAGGAAAAAGAGCTACTATAGGAAGTAATGTTGATCATCTTCTGCATGTCAAACTTCCTTGTGAGTCAGTACTCAACCAGAATTGCAGCTTTTTGTCAGGATGGCTTGTGTTGAGTATACTGCTCAAAACTGAAGGAAAATGAAAAGCGGGATCAATTTTCAAAATGTTTTTTGAGGCTCCTATAGGGAATACCCAGTAGGATTTAATTATAGTGACTGGACTTTCTGCTCTGGTTTTGAAAGTAGTCTTTTTATTTAGATTCCTACTTACAGAAGTAAGGATCAATCCTTATATTCTTGCCATAAAATTCTCAATCTCAAAGCCATATCAGGTAGTGCTTCCAAGACAATGTAAGTCTTTGTAATTGCAGGATCATGGTGAAAAAACTTTGTCTTAACCCACCCCAGCCACCCTCTTTCACATCCCTTTTCCTGTTCTAGGTGATCTGGAAATTGAGCTGAGCTGAGTCAGATAATAGATAGCAAGAACTGTCAAAATGAAAGCAAACACCTGAGACCTGGATAAGATAGAAAGAATAGCAGAGCTTCTCTCCATTACATAAACTTCTTGGGTGGAGCAGCAGGACTGACCAGAACTTGAGGCAATTTTGAAGCTACATGTTAAGTTTCCTAGGTGTTACAGAAAACAAAGGTGTTACCACGTGTAGTTATGAAGAGCTGGGTTTTTGGTTTTTTTTTTTTTTTATTGTATTTAAGTAGTATATGATCTTTTTGTTCTAAGTAAATTAGAACTGGTTTATTTTGTTAATTTATTTCAACTCAAAAGCTGAACTTTGTTATATTAAAATTCACATAATATGTCATTATAGTATGTTCTGTACAAGATTTTTTTCATAAAACAAGTGTTTTCGTTCAAAATTATAAGGAAAAATAACCAACTAATATACTCAGGAGAATAACGGGATGAAGCCAAGTTATTTCTGTCAAAATGGTCTTTATTTACAAAGAATAACAAACTTGAGTATCTCTGAATAAAGAAGTCAAACAGAGAAAAGCATTTTAATTTCAACAAGCTCTCAGCGCTTTCTATGTTGTCCAGAGTTCTCAGACAAACTTCTCACCTTTGTGAATTTGATAATTTTCCTTTTTTTTTTTTTTAACCTCCACTATCCCCTGTATATTTGTTTTGAAATCTAATAGTATTCCCCTGTTTCAGGTAAGAAAAAACCTATTGTTTTAGTCTTATGATTTTATAACAGAACATGATGGTTTTTCAAATTTTTTCTTGAAGTGAAAGGTTTTTCATAACAACTTCTATAATGCATAACAATATTCAGTCTCCATTCACATCTATTTTTCACCTTAAAAAAGAAGTTAGAAAGCAAAAGAAATGTGGACTAAATTGAAATCAAAAAGGAGTGGGATTATAAACAAGAAGTAGTTTACTTTTACTTGATTGGTTTTCGGTTCTGGGAAACTCAATATATTTATTTTCAATAAAATTGTCCCACTCCTGACTTTTCTTGTTAAATATATCTTTACCCCTAGATATCTTAAATTTGGTTTATGTTTCCTGCTCCTACAGGTAACATTAGACATCTACCATAAAAAAAAATTCAGCAGTGATTTTCAGTTTCCAGAAGTTGTAGCCTGTGGGGCAAGGTGCTGCCAGCTATTCTACACAGGACAAAATATTTCCTGGAAGATTTAGTTCTGTTTTCCAAAGAGTTCTTCTGCAAAATGGGCCTTGATGGGATGTATCCATGAATGCTGAGGGATCCGGTAGACATTATAGCAAGGCCTCTCACAATCATCTTTGAAGGGTCATAGCGATCAGGGAAGGTGCCTGAGAACTGAAAGAAATCAAATTTCACCTCTGTCTTCAAAAAAGGCGAGAGAAGAACTCTCAGCCAGTCAGCCTCATCTCAGTCTCTGGTAAGGTGATGAAGAGCCTCATTCTGGAGGTCATCTCTATCCATATGGGGGACAGGAAGGAGATTAGGGTAGTCAGCATGGATTCACTAAAGATAAATCATGGTTTATTGACCTGCTTGCTTTTTATGATGAAAAAGCTACCTGAATGGATGAGAGAAGAACAGTGAATATTGTTTCAACTCTGTCTCTCCTGAAATCCTCATAGGCAAAGNGGAGAAGAACAGTGAATATTGTTTTCCTTGGTTTCAGTAAGGTTTTCAACTCTGTCACTCCTGAAATCCTCATAGGCAAAGTCAGGAAGTGTGCACTGGATGAGTAAACAGTGAGATGGATTGAGAGCTGGTTAATCCCAAAGGGTTTGTATTGCTGACACAGAGTCTAACTGAAGGCCTGTCACTGGAGGTGGCCCCCAAGGTTCCATACTTGGCCCAGTATGGTTTGACTTACTCATCAGTGGCTTGGATGAAGGGACAGATGCCCCCTCAGCAAGTTCACTGGTGACACAAAGCTGGGAGGAATGGCCCAGAGAGCTGTGCAGCCCTTCAGAGGGATCTTGACAGGCTGGAGAGATGGGCAGAGAGGAACTTAAATTCAACAAAGGCAAATGCAGGATCCTGTACCTGGGGAACAAGAACCCCATGCACCAGCACAGGCTGGGGGCTGACCTACTGGAAAGCAGCTCTGCAGAGAAGGACCTGCCAGTCCTGGTGGATAAAAAGCTTGTCTGTGAGTCCACAGAGTTCTCGGGGGGCCAAAAAGGCCAAAGGTATCCTGAGGTGCATTAAGAGCAACATCACCAGCAGGTCAAGGGAGGTGATCCTGCCCCTCTACACAGCCCTGGTGAGGCCACATCTGCAGTGCTGTGTCCAGTTCTGGGCTCCTCAGTAAAAGATATGGAGCTCCTGGAGTCCAGTGGAGAGCTACAAAGTTGATTAAGGGTCTGTAGAAATTCTCTTAGAAGAAAAGCATAATAAAGCTGACCCTATTCAGACTTGAGAAGAGATAACAGAGAGGGATCCTATAGTTTATAAGTATCTAAAGGGAGGGTGTCAAGAGGATGGAGCCAGACTCCTCTCAGTGGTATCAACAAATAGAACTGATGCACAGGAAGTTCTGCCTGAACATGAGGAATAACTTTATTGTGCAAGTGACCCCACACTGTAGCAGATTGCCCAGAGAGGTTATGGAGTCTCCCTCACTGGAGGTATTCAAGAACTATCTGAAAGCAATCCTGTGAAAGGTGCTCTAGGATGACCCTGCCTGAGCAGAGAGGTTGGATCAGATGACCCGCTGTAGTCCCCTCCAATCTTTCCTATTCTGTGGAAAAAAAAAAAAAAGGTCATCTGTTGGTTTATGTGAACATATCTAGGGAGTATCCATATCTCATGCTGGGGATAGCTCTTCTTCATGACAGTAAATGCAAACAACTATAAAAATGTGCAACAAAATGTGGGTGTAGAATTATTCAGAGGAATTAAAAGAAGAAAAACTGGTAAGGTTTTAGAATGCTAATAATTACAAGGGAATTAATCTACTAGGAGTGAGAGGTTGTAAAGTCAATGAGGTGGCATTATATATGAGTGTTATATCAAGAGTGTTATGTGTAGCTTAGTGTTGCATCAACATTCTCAAACATTGCTTGTGACATGTGTGTATTTGAGAAATTGGGACATAATTTTCAGGAGGATAACAAAACCCATGGCTAAATAGTGACTGAGTACTTTAATGAGGAGCTGAAATAATATTAAGATTAAATATGCCAAAAAACAGTAGAAAAACCTCAAACCTTCTGGTCCTAGTAAATTAATCCAAACTTTAAATGATTAATTAAAATGTACCAATAAGTCAGGAAGGAACACTCTTTTTCTGATCTCAAAAGCTCTCTAAATTTATTACTAAAAGATCTACATCTTTTTTTCTGTGGAGAGTTTTTGTCATGAACATTATAATGCAGTGATGTGATTGCACAAAGATGAACAAAGGAGAGACTACCATGACTTAGGTACTAGGACTTCTTTTGTGAGTTATAGTCCAATCCTAGATTTTGTTTTCTTTCTTCCACTTCATTGATAGAAATCTCTTTTCTGCAGACATTTCCTTGGCCTCTACCATATTGATCGCTGCTGTTGAGGGAGAATGAGTCTTCTGACTGCATTCTACTTGAGAGATTGTTAAAGCAGAACAAGCCTGGAGATTCTAAGCAGGTCACTGGACAGTCCTTCATAAATATTCAGGAGAAACAAACATTGTGAAAGACACTAATGCTGATAGAATTCACAGATATGCTAAGTAAGAATAAAGTATTTCCTGCAGAGATCTCCTGTAGGGATTATATGGCCTTCTGCTTTAATGAAGTTACACTTCTGACTAATGGCAAATGATGTTAACATTTTCCTTTCAATATCAAGGACTATTTTTTTATTGTTTAAAAAATGATGGGGAAAAAAAGAATTCTAAGCTGAATTGCAAACATTTATAAGCATTCTTAGGGAGAGGTTGCATTTACTTATAAAGTCAATTTCCATTGAGAGTTTAGAAACAAGTCCTTGATTATAAAACAGAGTATTTGCCATTCATAGGCGTTAACATGAATATTTCTTTTGCTGCTCCAATAAATGATAGGAAAAGAGTATGTAAAATTACAAAAAAACCCTTTTCTTTAAAGACTCATTTTATATAGATTAGTAGAAACACTATTTTATCAGATGGATTATTTGATGAGCAGCATAATTTATAATGAGGATCTTATTTTCTGTCAAATTTTACATACTAGGGTAAAAAAGGGGGCAAAGGAGGAATGCTTTTCTGTCTAAATCTTTATAATTTTTATAAAACTTTTCTTATGTTTCTAACTGCTATGTCACACTAATAATATACACTTCAGTTTCAGTTGAGGGAATCTTCCTAGCCTTTATCCACAGTTCTGGCACCGAATTTTGAGAAATCTTAGCCTTTACTCAAAGAGAGAGTCACTCCCTGGACAGAGCAGATGTACATAGAAGAGTTTGGCTAGAGTCCTGATCTTGTACAAGACTTAACTTGGATATTTTATATAATTTCAATGAGACTACTCAACCACGTTCAAGTAGTAATAAAAGAAAGGGTCATAGAAATCTATCCTCTGAAGAAAGCCCCTCAGTCTTTCTTTTTTTTTAAATTTCTACTCTTGTAACTATGACTAAATAGCAATGAAACTAGTTCTCTTTATTTCATTAGATAGTCTTTTTTTTTTTACAAATGGTGTCAATGATAAGACTAACTAAAAATTATAGCAAATAAATAAGGATTTTCCTAGAAGGAGCAAAAAACTATTGTGGATTTATGGATGTGCACAAAGACACGTGAACTAACCAGTCTAATAGCAATGAATCAGACAAAGAAAAAAGGGTGTTAGATTCTGTCAACCACCAGAAAGTGTCCACTCAAGTGTGCAAATGTGCTATATGTGTTAGCATGACATATTATAGGAGCTATAGGTTTCTGGAATTAACTCTTGCTAGTGTCTGTGTTTTTCTTTCTACACTAGATATGTTAACCCCAGCTTTGGTCAAATGACGGTCAAATTTTGGCACAGGTGTCACAACAGTTCTACAGAGGAGGAAGGTCTCATTTTTCTGTGGCTTTGGTTAATCAAAGGACTAGTTACATTGAGGAATGATAAAAAAAGATCCTTTCAGTTGCTGCATCAATAAGAGCTTTCCTTATTAGTGTAGATAATAACACTTTAAAAAAGACACCAAAACCTGAAAGAAAATCCAGTCCACAAGCAGCATTTTAGGGTGAGGTAAACTGTAGATGTTAAGAGGAAGAAAAAGAGAAGTCACGAGTAAAATTTTATTATCCCACCACAAGAGGATGGAAGAGCTCTGAAAATTACTTTTTGGGAACTGGAAGGGGAAATACAAAAGGAACTTTTTGGCTCTCAATTTTCATCAGGGGAATTAGACTTGCCTATGACTTTCAATGCTCTCTAAATCAACAATCCTCACACACCCCAGTATCAATAACTAAATGTAGATAGGAATCTTCTCAACTGCCTTACACATTTAAGAGTAACTTGTATAAATCTAACCCCTTCACACAGAGCAAGTATGGAGAATTTCTGAAAGAGAACAGACTTTCAGGAAGGTTGGCTGCTCTCTGTTAACTCTCTGTTAACTTTAAAAGTCTAAGTTGGGCAAGAAAAATCCTATCCTCATATGTCTTAATGATTGTTCTACTGAAGGTTTAGGTTAGTACATTCCTACTTGTTACCCAGAAATATACACATCTTGCCAATTCATATATAGGTAGTTGCATTACCCCATAAATATTTTGTAGGAATCCTAAAAGCAGGAGAGAACCCAGGATGTATGATAGAGGTCTTAAGAAATTGACAGGAGGCTGAGAGAAGATGGGAAATTCTACAAATTCTCATGGGAAGCTAGGAAATTAGGAACTAAGAAAATACATTTGTGTCTGTTAGAGGGAACAAGAACAAGAACTCATGCTGATGGTTCAGGATGTAAAGGACTTAGATACCCTGCTTTACAAAGATAAAAAAAGTTTCAAATTAAATAATGAATTATTGTGTATTGTTTTTAGCTTTATAGAAGGCTTTTGTTAACCTGGAACCCACATGGGTCATTTTCTGATTTGCTAAAATAATGTGACGCTAAGTTTGTTAATTGTAAGCTATTGGTTGAGAAAATTCTTATAAAATGTTCTGCAGAGGTTTTTATTTTGTCTCTTGATTTATCTTGCATGGTTGTTGTTGTTTTTCTGTATCTCTTGCTTATTGTTTGTATGATATAGACAAATAATAAATCCTAAGTCTGCAACTATCAAGGATCCATCCTGTTTGCGAGACACAAACGGAACCGGCAATATTTATTCTATTTTCTAATTTATTGTTTTTAATAGGCTGAGAAATGTTGGCAAAGTTTAATTCACTTTAAAATTCCAGCAAATAAATTTGAATGAAAGTAAAAAACAAATTAAACTTATAAAATGTCATTTTTTATGGTTTTCATTACTTAAGTAAAACTCTTATTTGTGTTCAATACAAGAATAAAATATATTTTATTAATTCTGCCTTACTTTGTCTTGTCAAATAAAACTATTATCTGTGTTTCAGAGGTTGTCTGATCTCCTACAATCAGCATACAATACCTCTCTCTCATCCTATACATCCTGTTTATTTTTTTCCTCATAGAATAGATGAGGGGAAAAAAGCACTCCTCTCTCTTTAACTTCCAATCAGTTTGTCATTAAACTTACAAAGAAAAAAATATTTTCTTCATTTGAGGAAAGGAATTGCTCTGAAAACTTAGCAAAATACTCCTACATACTTTTCTAATACTTAGTCTTCCATCATCTTATCAGATTAGGGACATTATTTCTTTTACTTAATTTAAATCATTCCTGCAGTTTGTTGCTAAGTTAGGCAATATATTTGCTGTCATAATTTCTGATTTAATTTTGTACTTGTTTAGGGCAAATTTGAGAGGAAACTTCCAAAGGAAACTCCCTCAACTGGTTCGGGAAAAGATTTCCTTGGAAGAAAGTGGAAAAAAACTTTAAGAACGAGCAAAGTATTCACAAGCATTAAAAAAACCCAAAAAAAACAATAAAACCTCTTGCTGTTCTGAAGAGATGGCAATTAGAGAAAGTCCTTTTGTGGGGTAGCTCAGCTTGCTCAGTCTCTTATCAGTCTCTGCAGTGCTGGAAAATGCCAAGGCCCAGGTTCCTGTGGGCCACAAGTGTAAGCTCCTGGTGTTTTCTGGGTTTTCAGTCCAGAGCAGCCCGATCAGTTCCAAGAAAAAGAAAAGCCACAATCCAGGCAACTTTGCTGCCTCAGCCAACTAAAAATTAACTAAAAGCAAAGGAGAGCTCTCTCTTGCTGTCCATGCTGCAGACAGCACAGTCTGTGAGCCGGAACATGTGGGAGCAAGTGCAGTTTCTGAAAACAAACTCCACACTTCTTCTCCCCCCTTCACTCTTGGAACCGAGCTTAAAGGTGTCGAACTTAATATCCAGCATAAACAGAACAGACAACTGAAATGAATTGATGTTGATTTTTATCTAATGATATACATGAAAATCTTTACAGATGTCTTTCAGCCTCCCTCAGAGCAGGAGGTAGGACTAACCAAACTCTGAAGCCTTTTTCAATCAAACAATCCAGGGAATTGATAAACAAAATTGTTTGAAGTGTGTTTTACAGTTGCATGTATATGTATGCTCACATAAAATGTAAATAATTTATTTTTATTTCACATAAAATAATTTTTAAAATGAATACAAAATCTTTCATCTAGTGGTTGGGCATCTGGTGTCCTATGTAAAGTTGTCAAGACACACCAGTATAGAAATGAGAAAATAATATCAGATAAATCCATATTCTAATTGTCATTATAAGTGCATTTGTGCAGGTTAGTTTGCTTTTTGTCTTAAAAGTCACTGATATTTATTAATAAATAACCATGCATTGTTATACTCTTTTTAGATTTATAAATAGTTTTTTCCTTATTTTCGTCTTGATTTGTCTTTGATCCTTTTAATTATAAATGACTAAACACTGAGCTTGCAAAATGAAAATACCTTTGAAGTGGGCAGTGAAACCTAGATCAGGTCATTATAACCTCTATTTCTGCTAATTAGGCAGTGGGTGTCCTGCAGCCTTTTGACATTCATGCAAATATCATTAGCCAGGTATGTTTCTCTGTGACAGTAATATCATTACTGTTAGACTCAATCCCAAACTGGATATTTCCATTCACTGTTCTCTCAACATCCTCCATTCAGAAACAAAACTTCAGAGGAATGAGGTGCCTTCATACTGAAATGAAGGTGATCAATTGCTCAGTGTCCAGATGGAGATCAGTGATGAAAGATGTCCATCAGGAGTGTGCACTGGACCACTATTGTTTTCTTAACAATGACATAGGCAGAGGGATCAGGTGCACTCTCAGCGAGTTTGCAGAAGACACCAAGTTGAATGGTGGAGTTAACATGCCCGAGGGATGGGATGCCATGCAGAGGGACTTGGACAAGCTCAAGAATTGGCCTGTGGGAACATCATAAGGTTCAAAAAGGCTGAGTGCAAGGTCCTGCAAGGACAAGCCCCAGTATCCATATAGACTAGGGAATGACAGGATTGAGAGCAGCCTGTCATACTTGGGGATACTGGTGAGAAATTTGACATGAGCCAGCCATCTGGGCTGCATCTGAAGAAGCATGGCCCACAGGTCAGGGGAGTTGATTCTGTCCTTCTACTCCACACCTTTGAGACTCAAAGTGGAGTACTGGATCTAGCTCTGGAGTCCTCACCACAGGAAAGACCTGGGCCTGTTGGAATGGGTCCAGAGAAGGACCATGAAGATGATTTGAGGGATGGAATAGCTCTCCTATGACAAAAGACTGAGAGAGTTGGCATTGTTTAGACTTGAGCAAAGAAGGCTCTGGGGAAACCTCATTATAGTATTTCAGAATTTAAAGGGGGCTTCTTAGAAAGATGGGGACAAACATTAGTAGTTGTTGTGATAGGACAGGGAGCAATGGTAAAATATATTCAGACTGGATAAAAGGAAGATTTTTTTTTTTACAGTGAAGTTAGTGAGCTACTGAAATAGATTTCCTAGAACAGAGGGTAACTGAAATAATTATGGATACATACAAGCAGCTGATAAACAAAATAACCCAAGTTGGAATTTTGAGGATGTGAAGAAAGGAAAAGTTGGGGATTTTGTTATTATGTACAAATAATTTACTTTATCTGTGACTGGAGGATATGCACAGATGTTTAGCCTGAAAATTTTGATTTACATCCAAAAATTGAAAAAACCATGCTTCTGAAGACAGATTAAGACCATAAGTGATTGCTATGGTCATTTAATTTCACCAGTGTGGAACAATACAAAAGAAAATTTTTCTTGTAAAAGGGTTTTATGGTGCTGACTTTATGCTAGCTGAGAGATATAGCAACCTGAAGTATCTCCAGTCACTACTGACGTTTGTAGGAAATAATGCAGTTTGGAGATTTCTAAATACATGGACACCTTTTTGTAGTTAAGGAATGCAAGAAAATGCAAGGCCTCTACTTTTCCCAGCACGGTGTGAAATGGTTCTGTCCTCTCAAAGGCTGAAAATGGTCCTGACCTATTTTTTTTTTTTTTAATAGCATCACCACATACATACTGCTAAAGTAGCAGAAAAAATAAATATATTCCCTTGGATGCAGAGGGCATGTAAAAGCTTTTATGTGTTTAAAATGTTTTCTTTTAGATGATGTTTAATAAATGCAGAATATGGGAAAGGCAGAATTCCCTCCTTCCCCACTCCCCTTCACAGTCAAGATAATAAGAAGGTTTCCTATAGAAATGAGCCACAATAGCTTCCAGGAGTGCAATGACTTTGTAGACAAATGCACAGTCATACACACAATAGTTCACATTCAGCCCTGGACGCAATAATTATTTTAATGAGAAAGATAATGGCTAGTCAGGACACTGGAGCTAGTCCCTTACTATATTAGAGAAATGTTTTGCGAGTTTAAAATTTGTCATTGGCAGCCCCCCAGACAGTGAAGGAAAGAGCTTATGCTCCATGAGCTGACAGTTACCAAATCTGGTGCATAGAGTATTATCCCATGTGTCAAGTAAAGGACTCTGAATCAGAGCATTCCAGAAGAATATCAGTTCTTTAAATTAGTTCTATGCTCTAACATCACTAGAAAAATTACATCATGCTGAAAGGGTTCATCCCAATATAGTCCCAAGAATGAGTGGGGAAATTGACCCTATTTAGCTAAACAAGTTTCATTATATGCACACATTTAGTGAACGTTCTTGAAAATCTACATGTGGTGTACTTTAGGTAGTCATTTGTGATTATGAAAAGAAGATAGCAATGCTGCTAGCTCCACATGATAGCCTTTCCTTTATTTTGCAGAGAACTAAATGACTCCAGGAGAAAAGAGTGGTGGTGATTCAGGACAAAATCTAGCATTCAATTTTTTTGTTTCATTTTTCTTTCACTAGTAAGCTGGGGAAAAAAAGTAACATTATCGAGCTTTATTGTTTCAGCAAAACATATTCTGGATTCAACAATACAAGAGAGTCAAGACTGCTGCTGCTCCCTGCTCCCAGATTCAACCAGTAGCAAGGCTGATGATGTAATCCCCTAAGGAGCATGCACATGTGCCACACATACAGATAGATATAGAAATTAATTGTATAGATATAAGTGTATAGAGATAGAGAGAGAGAGAGAGAGATAGACAGACAGACAGACAGATGAATGATAGATAGTTGCTTCCATCATAGACACACTAGCTCTCCAACCTGTAGTCTGACTCACTGTTTTCAGATTCCCCGTACATGCACAGATGCACACAGAACAGAATCCCTCTAACCCAGGAGATAGTTAGGAAAAAAAGCTATTATATGGTAAGACAAACTGTACTGGTCAGACAAATCATGAAAGCACAGAGTAAGCTGAGTTGAAAGAGATCCACAAGGATTGTGGAGTCCAAGTCCTAGCCCTGCAGAGCACTATCCCCGGAAGTCACATCATGTGCCAAGGAGTATTGTCCAAATGCCTCTTGAACTGAGGCTTTGTGGTGTGACTACTTCCCTGTGGAGCCTGTTCCAGTGCCCGACTACTCTCTGAACCTTTTCCTATATCCAAGCTAAACCCCCCCGACACAACTTCAGGCCATTCCCTCAGGTCCTGTCACTGGTCAGCATGGGGAAGAGATCAGTGTGTCCCTCAACTCCACCCCATGAGGACATTGTAGACTGCAATGCTGCTCTTCTTTGGCGCTCTCTAATAGCCTTATGTCTTTCTCATATTGCAGTACTCAAAACTGCACACAACATTCAAGGTGAGTCCACCCCAGTGCAGAGCAGAGCAGGACAATCCCCTCCCTTGCCAGGCTAGTGATGCTGTGCCTGATGCTGCCCTCCTGGCTGCCAGGACACTGCTGACTCATGTTCAACTTGGCATCAGCCAGGACCTCCAGGTCCCTTTCTGTGGTGCTCCTTTCCAGCACCCCATTCCTCAGTCTCTCCATACATTCAGGGTTGCCTCATCCCAGGTGCAGGATTCAGCACTTCCCCTTGTTGAGCTTCATGAAATTAGTGATTGCCCAGCTCTCGTATTTGTCAAGGTCTCACTGCATGGCCTCCCAGCCTTTGAGGGAGTCAACAGCTCCTCCTAGTTTTGTATCATCTGTGAACTTTCCCAGTATCCCTTNATTGTCCCTCTCCATCTGGTCTTCCATCACAGTCTGAAAAGAATAGAATGCCGTGGATTAATATTTACTTTGGGCTAGCTGGGAAGCCCACCTGTGACAGATCACTGGTCTGATGTTACCCCATTTACTGGGACCCTTTGTGCCTGAGCTCTGAGCCAGTTCCTTTNCGTTGCAACACTGAGGATCTTTTGCATCATCTCTGGTGCTCTGGTGCAAGGTCTGGGGACCCCCTTCTGCTGCAGATTAGCTTTCCCTGGTTGAAGGGCCCCACAGCTGAACTGGTCCGCTCATTAGAGGATGGCCATTCACTGCCTGTGACCAGAGGCTTTCCAACACGTACCTAAAGCCTCTCTCCTCCCACTCTTTGGTGTGAGGGTCTGTTCGAGCTTTGCAGCTGATTACCCTGGAGCTGTCAGCTTTTCCCTGAAGGTGCTAAGCTTGTGCTTTGTGAATGTCTCCATCCTGAGTTTTATATTATCTTCATCCACAAACAGCACAGGGCTTCCTTCCCAAGACCTATTCGGGGTGTGGAGATATTCACAGTTCTGAAAGTCCTTCATAAAAATGTTTAAGTCAAAAACTGTAATATCTCAGTCTCTGACAGTGGGTCATTTGCAACAGCTGCCCAGTGTGCACCCAACACCCCAGGCTGGGGTGTTAGATCAGGGAAAGAGGCAAACCCTGCTTGCAGGATAGTGTTCCTTTGTCTTCACCAATTGACTCAGCCATTACTACACCCAGCCTAAAAGGGGTGTCTCTGCCAATGGACAATAATGGCTCAAGGTTCTCAAAGGGCGGCTGTAACAACCTACTGAACAAATGAAAAGAAATAAATGAGACTAGTTCAGAAAGAAACTGGACAAAATAATGAGGAGTAGACCTTTTGTGGTTCTGTATTGCTGCTATCTTCAGCCCAGGAAGCCCCTAACTGGTGGCTTCCAAAAGCTCAGCTGGTACATTCAGGAAAAATCACTGAATAGACAGGTTCTTTCCCACTCTTTCCTTAAGCAACCACCTTCTGAACCACAATATTGTCCGCATTTACATTAATTCTCATGCATTACATCAGTTCTATTTCTGATGTTTAATCTGGAGGGATTGAAAGCTAAATTGGAAAAATAAGTACTTCAGTGATCCTTTTATTTTAGAATGGAAACAGATATAAAATCTGTATGGAGGAGAGAGGAAATCTGGCTGGACTGTGAGGGAAGGGGGAGTGTACAATATACCTTTTCCTTTTGTAACTGCTATGATTCTTGCAACCTTTACCCAGTCTCAATCTGACACTCCCACAAGTAAACTTTCAGGTACTGAAAAGATGCACAGTGGGATAACTTGACATTACTGCATATTCAAAGGAAACATTATGTGACAACAATCTTTAAGTATTCCAAAAACATTTTACTGTGATATATGAATGTAAGACAACTCACTCTCTTCAACTTCCTGAAGGGTGGCTGTGGTCAGCTGGGGGTTGGTCTCTTTCTCCGGGCAACAACAGACAGAACAAGAGGACACAGTCTCAAGCTGCGCCAAGGGAGATACAGGCTTGATTTAAGGAGGAAGTTTTTCACGGAAAGAGTGGTTAAATACTGGAACCATCTGCCCAGGGAGGTGGTGGAGTCACCATCCTTGGATGTGTTTAAATAAAGACTGGATGTGGCACTTGGTGCCATGATCTAGTTGAGGTGTTAGAACATGGGTTGGACTCGATGATCTTGAAGGTCTCTTCCAATCTGTGATTCTGTGATTGAAAAAACACTCAAAAACTAAATTATTCCAACTTCTACATTTCTATTCCATCTTCAGATTTCTAACACCTGAGAAAAAATCATCATACTGCTAGAAAAGAATGTTGTGGTAAATAGACACCATAAAATAACTAATTACATGCTCTTTTCAAAAAAAATAGAACTTTTATACCTCCAATGTAGAAGTGTGAAGAATCTGCAATTACTCCCATGTAAAGAAATGTCCATTTTCACCACTTAGCTTACTGAATTTGAAAACTACAGTGGTTCTCATCCTGGAGTACAAGTTAAAAAAACAATGGCCAGTGTTTGGTTACTTCAAATTATGAAACAGAATCAAAGCAGAAAATTCTCTTATCTTTTCTAGCACTGTGATGTGAAGAATAAATACCGGATTTTATGGAATTCAGACACTTATAATAAGGCTTGCAAAAAAAGAAGCAAAGCAAAAAGATAGAAAAGGATTACTAGAATATTCCTTACTTCAATACTTTAAAGAATCTTGTGTTTTAAGTGAGTATTTATGCTAAAGCTTTGAAATTCATAACTCTTAGAAATACCTTATGTTACCTTTAAAATTCATATTAGTTATTTCATTCTCATTGATGAACTTCTATGTACATATTTTTATTCTTAGCAAAACAAACGTGCCAAATATAATATATATGTAGAAATATGTATTACAGATATTAGAAAAAAATAAAAATCCGAAAGAACTCAAACATTTGATGGCTTATAGGCCTAGAATTGAAAAGTAAATGCAACCAAAATCAGTGCTCAGGGTAGTAATCAATGGACAGTGTATAACCTATAGTTAACGAAGGACTAATGACAGGTATCCAAGGGCCAACCACTGCTTCTGTAAATGGGAAAGAAAGCTTTCACCACACTGTAGATTTAACAGGAATTAGAGATTTAGAGAGCTCACTCGAAAATATAAGAGCCTCCTTTATATCATGTCAAGTACCTAAATAAGTAATTATTAGCTTTTTAAAAAATAGTTGGAGGCTGGATATTTGAAGGACACCTGAATCAACAAAATTTCAGCATTTAGTATGTTCATGTATTTTTGAGTTCTTTGGGAAGCTTTCTTCCATTTCTTGCACCCAAGACCATTTAAATTCCAGTTTTATATTGCTTATAAAGGGGATGAAGAAACACAAAGAGAAGAGGACTGATATATATATATAGGTCACTGATTCATTCTATCCATTCCAAACAAACTGATTTCCTAAGACAAACTGAGGTCTTGAGCTTATAAGTGAATAACGGTAAGTCTGGTTTAACAGAACTGTAGACAACCATTAAAACTAATGTGAGTTCAAAGGAGGCCTTTAGAATGTGCATAAGAAATTATCCATTTTTCTGTCTTCATTTTTACATTAAAAAAGAATACCCCCCTTCTATTTAGAGATTGCTGCTGTTTTACTTTTGCTTATGCTTAGTACACTGCAAAGACATACACACTCTCATGCTTTCTCACAGATGCTTGCCTTTGTTCTTGTTTGTTTTGTTGTTCAATTAATATCAAAGAAAGGTCAATCTGACAAACTATATGGTTGGTGTTTGTGTATGGAAAAACATAATGGGAAACTTGTAGTAACAGGAGTCCCATGTGCCAAAGAAAATGTTAAAAAGCCTCTCCTTAGTGACAAAGTGAGCTTCATTTGTACTGCATAAGTACCCTTCTACAAAAGCAGTCTTGGACTTCCATGGGACTACTATGAATATGTTTATAATATGATTAGGCAGGCAAAGCACTCCTAAAGTGCTGCATCACTAGTCTTGTGACTGTTATACTGCTGTAGTGGGACCTCTTAGATTTCTAGTGGGCTGAAATAGCATTACTTATAAGTGTACTTATATCTTACTTAAAATGAAGAGAATCTTGCTGGCTGATGTCATGAGGCTTGAAGAATGATATTAGTGTTACAAATGGTGACAGATTTTTGCTCACTGTACTTCTGTGACTCAAATGGCAACATTACTCCACAATTTTTGAATCCCATAGAATAGAGTTCAAAAATAAATCCCTGCTTGACAAAAAAAATTGAAAACACTTACTGATCAAACAGATTAATTTAATGCACATTTGTGAACCACTAATATGGTATTCTCCTGGGGGCAGTGGAAGTATTGCTGTGGGACTACCAACCATGGTACATAGCTACACCACAACTGTTAGAATTTCTGGAGACTTCTAGATTTGCATTTTCTTTGTAGTTTCATTAACATAATTTGAAAACAGGCTAATTAGTGTTTTAGCACTATTCATTTTGTTTTATTTTTATTTTTTTAAATTTCTGAAGGGATTTTTTTTCAACTGGGTAAGATATTGAGTTGACAACCCTGAAAAATCAACCTCCCTTTGAAGCTATACAATGATTCTGTAAAAGGCTAGTACCAAGCCAGTTTTAGTCATCAGAGTGAGGGTTTCTTTAGTTTTTGTTTTATTGTCATTTTTACTATCTCTTTGTTGATCTGCTGTGACAATTCTTGTTCCAAGTTCCTAAATGTAAATAAAATGACTATCTGGCTTCATTCTCCACTAGCTGTTAAGCAAGAACTTTTAGGAAAATAACCTGTTAATTTCTCACAAATCAGGCAAACAGAATTGGTGTTACTGCACTAAATGACTAGACTATTTTTCCTATGGGTGGGATAACAGTAGGTATTTTTATGCTTTTCCTCTCCATAAGCTATGTTTAGCATTTTTCCATGTATTCTGTTCATGAAGTTTTGCAGTTTGTGCAATATTGTTCTAATGGAATACTGCTTATAGTCCTGAAAATGCTTTTTTTCTCCACCAAAGCTTTTATCCTCATTTCAGTTTATGATTTTTGCATTCCTGTTTTTTCTCTAAGTTCATTTCTTTTCTCTTCTGACCAGACTGAGCTTGGTGGAACATTTTTTCCTCTTTATTTAAAAATTTTTGATTACTCTTTGCCTTTACAGACAAAAGTGTCAGTTGGTGTCACATATGATGATTTTCCTTGGAACCAAGAATCAGGTTTTCTGCTCATTTAATGCAAAACATCAGACAATCAACAGATTGAAAAAATGCCAAGTTAGGTATTATTTCAACAGATATGAATTAGACACCTGAAGTTGAAAGAGTCTATATCTTTCTGCACTTTTAAAATTATTTTTCATATAGTTTTCTATTTAAATTAATTTTGTTATTTTAGCATAAAAATAATTTTTGAAAAAGAGCAAAAAATCTAAGCACCAGAGTAGTAAAAATAAAAGAAAAATTGTTCCACTTACAAATACACTTCATTATTTTACTGATTAATAAATAATGTTGCCTCCAAAACATCAGTTGTGAAAGATGCTGAGAACTTAGGCATAAAAAAGGTAAACAAAAGCTACGAGACGTTTGCAAATGTCGGATAACTAACATCACCCAAGAATTTCTGGTATGGTACCCTTAGCCTCGTTTGGAAAGTAACGCAGCACTAAAATTTGTCTTCCTAGTGAATCACAGATACATGAAATCCTCATGCAGCCAGATTGCATGTCTTTCAAAGCCTTTAGTAAAACTACTTCTAGCTCACTCAGAGCACTGTTAGGCTGCAGAAAGGTGTGTTGCATGAGATGCTGAAGACCAAGTGCCAGAATTCCAGCAGGACTAAACTGCTGTAGCTTCATGGAAACGAATCGCAGTGGCCACTGCAAATGTGATAGCAGTGGGAACTGTGGGGAGGGAGCTGGCTGGGCAGCAATGATCTGAGGTACCTTGGTGTATGTTAGAGGGCAGCTTGCTAATCAGAAGTTGTTAAAACAGTTGTTTGAAATGTTGCCACTGGACAGGATCTTTCTAAGCAAATGAATAATCCCAACAGTACTAATGATGCCAATTTATCTCTGAGGTTCCATTTGTATGTTTTGAGGTTTCCAATCTGTTACAGGAAAATGGTGGTGGCTGGTTAAATGTCTTTTTTTTTTTTAATGAACATTTAAACTACATAATTTTACTTAATTTGTGCCAGAAAATTGCCCAAACACCTTCATTAGAAATAAACAAATCTGTTCAATACTATCTGAACAGCAGGCAGTAGATGCTTTATTGAACAGAAAAGCTTTAACAAACCTTATCCTGTACACGTTGTGTACTATCAGTCTGTTTATGTACTCACAAGTTTAAGGAAAATATGGGTGCTGCTACATAATAAACAGTGTCTCACTACCCTTCTTTTTTATCCAGGTGGTTGATTATATGGTATGGGATATTTTTGCAGGTGGTATAGAAAATCATATATACCAGCTGCTGTACCCACTGAGCAACACTTTGCTAAATGACACAGCACAATCACATATAACAGCTCTAATGACTCGAGTGGTATCTTTACTAGATGCATCCTTTTTTTTTACATTGAGAAATAGCCTTCAAAAATACTTTTACCTGCCTCTGTATTTTTGAGGTTTTTTGGGCATGATCTGTTAGGTAAAACGAAAAAATATTCAGGAGAAACATAAGTGATTAAAAAACCCCACAATAATACAAAGCCAGATAGGATAGCAAAAATGAACTGTGCACTGGATGTCTTGGCAGGCTGCCACCAATCCTTGGCAGAAATCACTTGCTGCTGGCACTGGACATATTAGATGTACTAGCCACTGGGCCCCTGCTATAAACATTTTACTATGTAGAATCAATATTGACATAGTGCATAAACAACTGGATGAACCTTGGAAAAAAATGATAGCAAATAGCATTTCAATATTTTCACATAAATCTGAAAATATAATCGTGCTTGACATTACTATTAGTACTGTGTCTGAAGGCCCTGATTATCATTGAGCACCATTAAATTTAATCTATTGAGCATCAGTCTTGTGCTTTCTTTTCCTATGAGTATGATTGGTGTAAAGAATGCAGCAGTACAAAAATTACCTTCAGTTGGTACCCTATGGGAAGGCATCCAGGGTATTTGTTGCCCTTTGTGCAATTAACAGTCATATTGATCACTTGCTTATTTCAATTAATAGTGGATAAGCTGTCTGATTCCCATCCCTGCTGTAATTAATGAAAGTAGACATTAACTGTTGCTAGAACAAAATAACTTTTTCTCTACCACCTGTACTTCTTGTTTGGAAGCGTGAGATATGTTTTGACCAAGTTGTTCCAGGAGTAGACCATAAATTAAGAACTTTTCATAACTGAATAGTGCAGGTTTGTAGTAGAAATCCATCAATGCTTACATGTTTTCTCAATTTTTATAGAGAAATTAATATATTTAAGAAAAAGATTGTCCACACTTGGATTCCCTGAAATTCCTTGTATTTTAAATAATGAGAGAAATGCTTCTGTCTCAAAAAACTAGTATTGCTTCTTCTTTCTCATGAAACACTGTTATAACACAGCTCACCATTATTGCCAGGTTTATGTCAAAAACTCGTGAGATCAGATGCTTGTGCTATAACTCCAAGTTCTTGAAATCTAAGGGTGGTGCTCCAAGTCCTCTAAATCCCTCAAAGGATGTGGACTCTTTTACTCAGTTGGAAGCTGTCAAATCACTGAAGAAGATTTAAACTACCACATACAGTATTGCTTCCTGCTGTGGCTGATGAAGGAGATACACAGTAGCTTTACATTGTGACATTATTATTTTCTCTCTTGTTATAATAAAGTGTCCTCTTCTGTGCAAAAAGAATTTGACATCCCCATCAGTGCTTTGCTTTTGATAGGTACAGTTAAATGATACTAACCATGGATAAGTTTTCTAATAGAAGGAAGCAGACCTGCTTCATGTCTAATACTGAAGTGGGGTGGGGGAACTTAACAAATGCAAACTGGTGTTGGCAAGGACAGAAAAACTGATGAAATAGATGGACCTAGTGATGTATGCATCTTTATGTCTCCAAAATATATGAAATGGAGGGGAAGAGCTACTCTCTGCATTAAATTATTCAGATTACTTAAAGGGGAAAAAAAAGAGAAAAGCAAAGAAAACGGCACATATAAATAGACATTCATTTATATTAAACTAAGCAGTAAAAGAAATTCAGACTTTTCCTGATACTGATCACACTTTCTCATTTTAGGTACCAAGGCACATTTTTTTGCCTTTTTCTTTTCTACTTCTAAGAGTTCTTTCAGGAGTACATTGACAGCTTTGAGCTGATAGAGAATCATTATAATCAGTGTAGAAGATATAAAGTCACAATGAGAAGGGAATTCATGTTTACAGTAGTGGAGACCACACACTGTGATAGTTTGCATTAGAAACTCAGCAGGAGGAATGTGAGGAGCTGTAGCATTATAGTAGATATGGGGGCTTTTTGGCATGAATAGGTCGTGTGTGTTCAAGTACCTGTCTAACATGTAACAATCACAAAATATTATCATATTCAGCAGGACCATTACTGCTGCTGCATTGAATATGTAACCTCTTAAAATCCCCCATGCTCTCAAAAAAATGGAAAAGATACAGCACCAAATAATGGATTCCCCCTAACCATATCAGTAGTGCATTTCAGAATACATTGCCACAAAAAGAGGAGACAGAGACGTACAAAGGAATAGATCAAAACTGGATGGAAGAGGTGGTGTGTCAGACCAAGGTTTTCCCTTCAGGTAAATAAAATCTTTTAGCCAAAATGAAGAAACAAATGCATGAAACAAAGTGAACAACCAAAGCTTTACATCTAAGATCTGAAAAAAAAAATTAATATCATAATGAACAGAAGGTTATAGTAGCTCAAAAATGGGTTCAAAAATCCAGAAAATATTTTCTGGGGAGATACAAACACACAGCAAAGATCCAAGATTGTGATAAATTGCTTTAATTTTTAATTTCTTTCTTCTCTTTTTTTTACTTTGAGCTTATGAGGTGAACTGTAAGTAGTTCAAAGTTACTGACAAATCTCTAAGAGACAAAGATCAAGCAGCAGAAGTTTGACCTCAAAGTCTTTTTCACAGTAATAAAACCTACAATTTATCCCTGTTATTTCAACACAGAGTTGTAAGAATGCTAAGGTTACACAGAAAAGAATTAAAAAATTGAGAGACAGCAGAAATACTTTTTTACTTTGCCCAGTGAAATGGAGGAATGTTACTGTCTTCATGAGCAGCTCTAATAGGGAAAGATTAAGGCTGAGGGATATGCTTGTTTTGGCTGCCCAGGTGGCACTGCACCTCATGCCCACACACCTGACAGTCAGAACACTTAGAATTTCAGGGAGTAGATGGAATCTATTTTAGGTTGTACAGTAAGACTGTTTGGAATTAGACATCTTACATTGGTGAAGGTGAATCACAGAATCACAGATTCCCAATCTAAGTGTTCAAAGAACTTCTCCCATTGATTTCTGAGTCAACAAACATTCTGGAAAACAAAACTGCCACTGAGAATGAGAGGAATAGCCCTTTAGAAACACTTTTGAAGAGATAACTGTCTACAGCATGAGAGACAACCTGCCCACAGTGTCAGCTGTCAGCTGTCTTAACCACATTGTGTTTTCTCCTTTGCCACAGCTAATCTCAGTAGCCACCACACTCGTGTACAAGTTCTTGATATTATATAGGAAAAAAAAAAAAAGGTAGCAAGAAAGGAGTGTAGGTGGATAGCTAAATTAAATCAGTTTGCTCCACAGCTTGTCCTAAGAAAAAAGACAGAGGAAGTAATCTTCCAGACATGAACCTGATCAGCCCCACTTCTTAATTCTTTGATTTTACTTTGTATCTACTTTCATCTTTTCCAAATAGATTTCTTTGTTACATAGAGATATATTTCCTTACAGAATGGATGCAAGTTAACAAGCCATTCGTAGTTTGGAGGACTAGTCACGTTTTATTTAGCTGTTAAACATACTGGTATGTACTGATGGAAGCCCATAACAACCTGCATCTAGTCATCTTCATCGTCAACTATGTCCTGACAAACCCTAATGCTCAACTTCATGGCTGCTTTTTAGCCTCACTCACAAACTCATGTGCCAGATGTGAACTGACAGACATGCTCAGAGTTCTGACTTTAAGTCCCAAGAAAACACTAGCAGCAGGTCATTCCCAAATACTGCTTCTTCATATGGAAGTTTGGGACACTTTTCCAAAATGGTAAACTAGGCCTAAGTCTCTCTTCTTCAAGATGAGACATTAAGACCATGTCCCAAGTGAACACAATAAAAGACAGGCTACAAGGATTTCTGGAGCAGGCATTTCTCATTCCTGCTTGTGCAATTTGCTCTGCTATGCATCAAGTAAGACTCACTGAAGCAAAAAATTCAATCTTTCCAAGTAAATGTCCTAAGCACTGGTTCCTAGGAAAAAAATGTGGGGGAGGGCATTTCCACCTACCCTCCCTTTTTTAAGAGAGGTCTGAAATGCCAGACTCTCAAAGGAAGGGCTTTGATGCCTATTCCCAGAAGAAAGTTGAAAATAAATGAATCTTTCAAGGGAGGGAAACTGGTAGTCAAAGTTAGGGGTCAAATCACCTGAGAGGGAACCTAAATATTGGCATTATTCAAAATGCTTTCTTCAAATCTAATTCCAGTATGGAAAAGAAATATAGTCATATACATCATTTAGGAGCTGAGAATTTCAGGAAAATAAAGGATGTCTAAAAAGTATCCTAGATATTTTTTGGCAGTTTAGACAGAGGAAGAAATCTGTCAGCAAAGTACAGTCTATACACTTCATGGATAGAGAATGTAGATGCAAGCTACAACTAAACAAAATAAGGAAAAGCACAGGTTTTAGCACTGACCCTTGATTATCTCTGATTTTTAGGCAAAACAAAACTGCAATTGAGGGAGCAGTACTTTCTGCTAAGGAGGAACAAAGACATGATGTAGGTAAGTAGTGATTCAGATCAGGCATAGTGTCCTTACCTGAGAGGAACAAAACTTCAGCTATTTCTGACTCTTCTTCCATTTCCCATGTTGGTAGAAGCTGTTGCAGACTTCAGTGTACATTTATATTATCCCCTTCACGTTTTACCATATGTGAGATTCATTATAGATGTTAGATGCATGGATTTTGTTTTCTCCTTGTTATATTGAGAAGTGAGTTCTCCCTAGCTCTTAAAGTTTCATTCTTCTATGACCATATATGAACTGTGTTCATATTTTTATGGCATTTAGCATTGTCTATTTTCAAGATCTTTGCTATCTTCTTGAGTTTCTACTCTTGGAGATCACTGTTCTACTGCACAATCCTAGAAAGAATGTAAGGATAAGGTGGAGCCATACCTTCAGTACATGTGCCTTTTTTTAGTGTTCAAAACTAAATTTTCTTGCTCCTGTGAAAATGAATTTACCACTGTGCTGTACCAGACAGAGACATTTTCATTTCTTTCAGTCAGGTAGATAAACTATGTAGCAAAAAGATAAAGATTTGCTGAAAGAGGAACAAAGATAGAGAACAATCCCACACTGTTGGGTGATTTGGTTTTGGTTGGGCTTTTCTCTTGTTAGGTTGGGTTTGTTTTTTTTTTATTTTGTTGAGTTGATTTGGTTTGGATTTGGTTTGTATTCTATTTATATTGGATGACAACTACATGGGAAGAAAGCCACAGCTACAATTCCTAAGACAGCTACTGTTTGCTCTGTGTTTTAATGTAAATTAGGTACCCAAACTCTGCAAAACTCTTCCCATGATTTTCCATACTTGCCGAAGGTCCTAGCAGGAAGGCATAGCAAAATAGGATTTCGTAACACCTCATACTAGTGTAATTCTTCAACCATCAGACTATGTTTCTACTATAATATTCTTGTAATTAAACTGAACTCACCTAATCAAATGGAAGTATTTCATAAACTCCATTAAAATGGACTTCAGTACAGAATGTATTGCACATCTAGAGTTACACTATTGCAAAAACCTAACATATTTCTTTTCCTCAAGACAGTTGTGCATGAGTTCTCATTGTTACAAGCCCAGCACAGTATCATCTCTGTTCAATTTAAGAACTGGCAAATAACAAAAAAAATTAAAAAAAAAAGCTTAAATTCTGTAGATAACTAAATAAATTTAACATGCCACAACTCCTAATTACCAACACAACAGCTAAAATTGGGCTTGTATAAGCAACCTTCTATGTGCTACATTCATCTGTGCTAGCTATCCTAATTGCCTGGGCTGAGATTATAACTTGGAGAAAGTAAAGTATTATGTTGTACGACTCCATAGCTAAGAGATTTTTTCCTAAAGGGTGAGAAGGGAACACTATTAGAGCCACCCATTCACCTCTATCCCCATTAATATTGGCATTTGGAAGAAAAATAATGCATGTTCATTGAAATGAACTATGTTTGATATCTGAAGGCTGATTTTTTTCATATGAAAAACTCAAGTGTTTTGTAAGGATTTGTGTACAATGAAAACCTGTTAAATACTTAACAGGGCATAACAAAAAAAAAAACAAAAACAAAAACAAGCAAACCTTCTTTAAGGAAGAATGCAGGCAGCAACACTGCTCTAGTCTGATTGGTACATTAGCAGTCCCGGTTGTGATAGAAGAACACCAGTGTCAAGGAAATCTCATTAAAAATCCTTTCCTTTAGTAGATAATGGACTGTGTGGCTAAACTGTGCAGCTGTTGGCTTTCTGATCTGTGCTTTCCAATTTTAGTCTCTAAGCAAGGTTACCTTATTAACAAAATCTTCTTTCCAAAATATTCAGAACTGGATTAAACATCTGATATTTACAAAATGTATTTGATTACATTTCTCATGCCTTTTCAAGAATCAGGGCTAAATCCAGATTTCTCATAAGTGAATGAGTAGCTGTGGGCTGAGGTTGGTTACAAAACACCATGTGAACTTTGCCAATAATGTGAAGAGGATTATTTTCTGAGAGAAAATGAAGGCCCAGGTTCAAGAAAAATAATAGACCATGATTTATAAAATTACACAGAATTTAAAAAATAAATACAGCTTATTAAAAAAAAAGAAAAAAGTATCCTCTGAAAACAGACTGAGAGCTGGGGTTGTTCAACACAGAGAAGAGAAGGTTCCTTATGGCAGCCTCACAGTACTTGAAGGGGACCTACAGGGCAGTTGGAAGAGGGGCTTTCTACATGGAATGCAGTGAGAGAACAAATGGGAATTGCTTCAAACTGAATTATGCTAGATTTAGATTAGATATGTTGAAGAAATTCTCCACTGCATGGTAGCGAGGCACTGAAACAGGTTTTTCAGAGAAGCTGTGGGTGCCCCATCCCTAGAAGTGTTCAAGACCAGGATGGATGGGACTCCCAGCAACCTGGTCAGGTGAAAGATGTGCCTGCCCATGGTAGGGGCTTGCAACTAAGTGATCTACAATGTCCCTTACAACTCAAACCATTCTGTGATTCCATGATTTAACTTTGCATAATTAACAGCAGATGATCAAGCCAATTTAAACTGGGAGCCTCTAGAGATTAGGAGACCAAATTCTATTAATCTACTGAAATTCTAGAACAGAGATATCCAAAATAGAGTGTTTTCAAGTATCTCTTGTTAAGAGATAGCTGAATTTCTCTTAAATATAATAAATTGTCTAAGTAAAAATAAAAGTTAAGGTTTATGAGAAAGGAACTGAACCAGACAATATATTTGGCAAGAAGTAAACAAATGAACTAATAAAAAGACTGGGCTTCAATCAAACAGGAATCTTATTTTTTCCTGATAGATTATTGATCTAGTGGTAGGTATTATCTAAAAAATTTCTTCCTTTAGAAAGGATGTCCATTGTAAAAGACACACAATTTCTCAAAATATATTTGTTTGATATCATGTGTGATTAAATTAAGCAATGCAATGCCACAGGATATTCTGAAGGCCAGATGTCTAAGTGAGCTTAAAAAGAAATACGACAAGTTCATGGAATATAAGTCTGGGACTATTAAAACTGTCATGCATGACTTCATTCTTGAGTTTGAGAATTTCCAAAGCCATTGATTCATGTATGTTAAGAAACCCAACCAATAAAGTAGTTTCTTTGCTCCTGTACTCTTTCACAAGCAAACTGGAAGAAAAATCCTGGGTTACATTGACCTGGTTTCCTTTTCTTTAAAGTTCTTCATAATTATATTATCACCAAGGCCACTTAGACACTTGGACATTTTAACATTTGAATTAAGCTAGCTGAAGCCAGTGATTCAAGACATAAAGGTTGACATTGCTAAATTTACTTTGTGAGTAAATTTGTGTGTATCTCCTACAAGATAACAGGAGCATTATGTGAATTGGTAACTGATTAATTCTCAAATACTCAGCCAGCAAGATCACCCACAATCAACCTCTCCAGATACCACAGTTGGATTCTACCCTGCCTAAAGTATCATACATACAATTTTATATATACTTATATATGTGTATGTGTGTGTATGAAATATATATAACATAACATAAATTATTATGATTGATTAGATATAAAAATTATTGCTCCCTGAAAAGTATACTCATTTTAATATTAGACAGTTGCTGAATAAAAAGGAAGAAAAATCAACATGAAAAGAATTCTCAACTTTTCCTTCTTGCAGCAATAGGGTAATTTCTGAGCTACTTTCCAGTTGCATTCTCTTCTCTCAGTCCCTTTATCTTACCTTCTTGCTTCACCAGGATCCAGCTTTGACAGAAGAGTTGGTAATTTTCCCTTAGCCTCTTTGAATCCCCTGATTTCTTTTATTAGGAGCTCTGAATCAGTTCCACAGCTAATGTACACAAGGTGGGCACTTCTTATCCTCTTGTCTTCTGACACAGAAAAAGTCTGATTATTTAATCATGTGCCTTCACATGAAATCCCCAAGGTCTTGATCCTCAGAAGGAGGAAACAGCTCTAAAGACATGTTTATGTAGCTATTTCAGTAAGGCCCTAAATCTTCCCTTTGAGGTTTACCAGCTGAACCATCAACCTAATAAAATATAACATCGTGCAATTTGGAGCTTCTCTGAAAAGTAAGCATAACACTGAATGTAAACTGATAGCACTCAGAATCCAAAATTAAATCCACCCTTCCTGCTGCAGGGATAAAGGACTCTAATAGGTCTGTAGTTCAAAGACTTCCAGCTGAGTGGCATTTAGGAAGTTTTTTACTTATTTTATTTAGGAACATTTTTACTTGGTTGGCCACCACTTCCAATTAAGACACTGAGATTAATGGGTTGAAATCCAAGCTCATTTTTTTTAAAAAATAGCCTTTCAGTTATGAGCTTTATCGTCTTTTTTTTTCTTTCTTTCTTTTTTTTTTTTTTGACTAACTAGAATTGCTCATAAAATCTTTCAGAACTAAAAGTAATTTAAGGAGCTGTTCCTTGATGCGTTTCAGCTATTAGATTCCAGCTCCCAGCTTTGACTCCATAACTGACTATGTGTAGACAGGCTTAGTGTATGTTAACATATCAAACATGGACATAAATTTGATGTGTTAGCAGGTCTGCTCTGATTAAACTTAGGATCAAGAACTTAATTGCATCACTATATAAGCACAACTTTTATTGGATTACTAACCTGCAGAGAAGGTCAAAAAGGCAAATGTGTCTCTGTACATATGATTTTACATTGTTTAGTCTTATTGACTACGCCCTGTTCAGCCTCAGGAGCACTTACTCCTTTGGAGTGATTGCAGAGAGAACATAATCCCTCAATTTATAAAATCTGAATAAACTTATCTTGCACCTGTCACCTTCTGTTGAGTGTCAGAACAATTAAATTATTTCTGGGAACAAGCAGTCTGGATCCTATATAGCTGTTATTATAATTGAAATTACAAGTCTGCTTATGAACCAAAAACCCTAGCACTTTTTGCATAGGCTATTTGGGAGCAGAACCTTTTCCTAATAGGATTCTGCTTTCTTCTGAGCAGGTAATTAGACAGCGAGAAAAGATGAACTCTAGTGGCCAAATGGATGAGAATTTAGCCAGGGGAAGATCCCGGGAACCTGCTGAAAAGAAATCAGGCTGTATTAGAAAACAGCCTCCAGCATGGTGGTAAGGAGACTTTGCAATCTGACTCAGAGGCATTGTTCTAGTGTTGCTAACTGCCCCGGGCAGCTCAGTGGAAAGCAAGATGAAAGGGGAAGGTGTGTCCTCCCCACACAGAAGACTAGATTTTATTCAAGTAAAGACAAATGTTAATTCTATATTCAGTGTAACAAAACATAAATTTGGACGATTTTTGTTTCTTATGACAATAATTTCAAAGGAAATGTGCTGTAGATTCACTAGAGGACTGTCTGATTCAGAGTCTCTCATCAAAGACCCTTAATCATACTAGATGTTCACAGGTTTCAGACAACAGGGCTTTAAGAGTTTTCATCTCTCTGTACTCTAGTATTTAGTAAAAATAGCTGCTGTCTCCAACAATATTTAAAAATTCAGGTCAATTTAACAGTCTCTCCATGAATGAATACTTTATCACATGGCTCTGATGCCTGCAGTTTATCTCATTTCATGACCTATGCCAGCCTGGCTCTTGAACTTGGGTTTTTACCTCCAACCTGTTTCCTGTGTATCATTTGATCTAAGGAAAAAGGAACAGGTTACTAGATCTCTCAGTTTGATATCAACACTACATTCTTCTAGAAAAGAATATAAAGATTTTATTAAATATTCTATTAGAAATGTAATTTTAGCTTTTTTTGAAAGATTAGAGTTTGAACATATGTTAAACCAATAAAACCTATTACACTGTTTAAGATAAACAAAATAAAAAGCCTACTGCTTCAACCAAAGATGCTTTGCCTTTGTAACCTCTAATCATTCTTAAAGAAAGAAAACTGAATAGACCAGTTAGTGTTGAAAGAATATTTTACTATTCATAAAAGTATAATAAATTATTAGACATTTCTGTGTACAGTGTTTTAATTAAAAAATACTGTTTTCTTCTCAAATATGAAATGTGCTTAGTGTGATGGATTAAAAGCCCTTAAAATTCTACATGTCACAGAAAATAAACTCCTTTTTTTCTAATTAGAAAAATTAATGTTGGTTACTGTTACAATATTAAATGATGTTTGATGGACTGAGTGAGATGATATTAGATTATCTTTAAGCCTATTTGTTATAAAAGATGACGGACAAATACAAACTCAAAACACATCAAAGTGCACAATAACTTTGTAGGGAAAAAGAAGGAAATAAAATGTAAATATGTTTGTTACATTGTGCCTGCTTTGCTCTCTTATATGTACTTGCTTAATGCGCAGTCTATACAGCACAATTAGTTTTGACGGGTTATTTTACAAGGCAGAAAGTTTAAAAAAAATTATTTATTTTTCTCTGAACTTTCTATGGCAGTTCATGGATTACCATGTAAAGGCTAAAGATTATCCACATGAAAGCAGAAAGAAAATATCCTTACATTTTATTTCCCTTTTTTTACCCACAGAGTAAACAAAGATAACTGGATAATAACAGAGAAATATGAGGAAATTTCATAAAACATGGATGGGATGAGTCTCACCTAGTTTTTGAGGCATGTGAAAATCTAATTTGCATTCTAGTTGATTTCCTTGTTTTCCTGCTGCAACCAGTAAAGACAAACAGACATGTCTGAAGGGCAGTTCCTCGGTGGTGGTGCGCAGAACATTTTTGCTCTTCTGGCTCTTTTACATTTATCTAAATTGATTTTCAAACTCATGTCTTCCACAGTGTATATTTCTCTCTGCATATGCAAAGGTAAGCAAAGAGCTCAATTCAGCTGTCCACATACTCCTTTTCAATGTCCTAGACTCTACTTCTGACCTCCATCAACACTTCCAAACACCTCTCCAAAGAGTCAGTAGCATGCTAGACTTGGCAGACATTGAACATTTTAAGATTTATTAAAATATCATACAAGTCAAACTCAAGATGATCAGTTAAATCTTAGTTGAATTGAACAGGAATCAGTTCATCTACATTTAGACATCTACAGCTACATGTCCTCTGGCTTATCTAAAGTCCTACTCAACTCTAGCAGAAATAGCAGATGAGATTCACCTAACCTCACTCTGTTTGAAATCCCCTAAGCTCTCAGAAGCAATAACATGAAGCCTGACTGACAGCCAACAAAACTTGGAGGAGATTTGAACCCTTCTGAAGAAGCCATTAAAAGCCAGATGGAATAACCTCATGGCATATAAAATTGCAAAGGTTTATGTGTCACCAAATTAATTTTTTCCTTCATCACTGCTGTTCATGACATGCAGAAGAATTATTTTTCTCATCCCACAGACATCATCTACATTTGATCCCCTGAATAGCTCTCCAGATTTTGGTGACTATGCTGTCTAGTATTGGATTGGTTGTAAAGGAAGCCTACAGAGTCTGCTTCAAGGTGGACTCTGATTTATTCTGAGAGTTATCTCACTCAAAGGAGGTAGGATGAGCAGAGCCTCTCCTCTGAAGTGACAGAAATTCCACCTTTTCTGTTATTGATGAAATGAGGGTCAACAGAATTAACCCCTAAAAATACAGAACATCAAATATTCATTCATATAACAGGAGATATTAATACATTAATGGACTTTGAGAGATCTTGAAGCTGCATCTAGATTTATCTGCTGAGGAACATTAGCAACCAAATCAGATTCAGGTCCTCTTCAAAACTGTGATTCTCATTCATTACATACTTTTTCTGAAAACCAAGACACAGAGAGATGCTGGTTAAGAAAATTATAAGCATCTTATTGTCTGGCAACATATATCTCTAGCTTGAATTTTTTTCATGAATTCTCTACTAAATCTAGTAAATACATCTGAAAACTGAGGATGTCCCTAGGTAAGGTTATATAAAATCACATAGCTTCAAATTTTAGATGCAACCATCCAACTTTCATTCCAATCAATATTCGTGATACACAAAAAGTTTATATAGAAGCAAATATCTCCATCTTACTTTGGGAAAAATAAGATTTATGGTATCTTTTTCAATAATTCGGACTATCAAATGCCTAGTGTTTTGTGTTATGTTGGTTTTTTCTGGTTTATTTTTTTACTAAATATCATACTAAAAGCAGAGTTAAACATACATCACATAAACACCAATGTAATCATATTAGTATACTTGTATACGAGACACTGTCCCACAAGATAAGTACAGCAACAGAAATTCCAATTGACATCAGAAAATATTAATATTTAAAACTATTGCATGCTTTTATCTCCTGCTGATAAGGGTTTTCCTTAAAAGAGCTGTAAGAGATATTTTGAACAGATGGTAACTGGTTTGTTCTATCCTGCATCTCTTCACAACTGCCACAGAACTTTACCATTCATTAATCTTCCATAGACTTCCAGTAGCACAGCAACTAAATTACACACATACACACTCTGAGGCCAGGACTGCTGTCAAGCCTAAAATTAAACTGAAGTGCACTGTGCCAAGTCTTTTAACAAAACTCTCCTATAAAACAGTTAGAAAAATAAACATTTAGCTTGGAGCCTGACCCATGAACATTCAGTCCTAAAAGAGAGAGCACCAGTTGGCCATTACATTTAGGGCATTCTATGAAGCAAGTTGAGCTGTGACTTGTCAGTGGGAATAAAACCAGAAAACATCTGGTTTGAATCTGCTTTGACTCATTAAGGTTTAAGGAGAGAGCTATTTCCTTCGTTTGAAGTGACGAGGGGAAAATGCACATTATACCCACAACATCCCCTACAATCCTTCCATTTGTAACGAGGTCTCTACACAGCAGGTGACAACTAAATAAAATTGCAATCTATTTTTTTGGATTAGAAGTCAGGCCACAAATTCTAAAATATCCCTGTTGCTTGGAGAACAAACATATGCATCAAATTCCTAATCTCCCAGGCTTGATTTACAAAAAAATAGCTCTAGCATTTCAGTCTCTGAACTCTGCCAAAGCTTCCATTCAAACTTTTCTCTAACATATTTTTAAACCTACAGATGGTTGAAATAATTTTTTTTAAATGTTGAATTATTTTTCCCAGCAGTTTCCATAATTTTGCTCTCCTGAAACACTTCTGAAAATCAATATTGGCAACTATACAAGGAATTCAAAGAGAACTTTGATCCCAGTATTGTACAGTGCTGAAAGGTTGGCTTTGCCATTTCCCCCTTCTATCTCCTCCATCACTTTTGGCTGAGGTATACCCAGAAAGTGCTGTAAAATGACAAACTCAACAATACAAACAGCAGCAGTAAGCCTAACTTATCATCTATCTTTTATGGCAGTGTAGATATACATATTACATGTGTGAACAGATGTTCCCAAAATTCAAAACTGAAGTGTTGCTGTGACTAAGAGATCAAAGCTTTGCTGTAAATAATTACATTGTTCCTGCAGTCTATCTCTTCTTTTCTTTATTTCCTTTGTTTTTCCATGGGAAAATAAGAAAGATTACATTTTTACTTCACAAACTTTTATTGACTAATCTAATTGTTATCTTTCAAATGCAAATTTGAGGTTTTAATTTAGAACTACTACTATCTTTTAATTGCATCAGTTTTGGAGGAGAATTAGTATTAGTGTGCAATCTCTATAATCTCTATAATTATGGAGATTTCTGCAGTGGGAATCATAGAGCTCTAGATATTATGTATCTGAATTTCTCTGTTTACCTTAATATACTTTCATCGTAAAATACCTCCAGGTAAAGTTATGCAAAGCTGCAATATTAAAAGACAAGTTGTCTTGAAAATTATCTTACACACTGAATAATTTTAAATACCTTTGTTAATATTATTCTCTTTAAATCTGTGTTTCTATCTAGTGTGTAGCCTGTGCAGGCATTTCAATATCCAGAGTCTCACAATAATGCAAAGTAAATAAACTAAGACACTTGGTTAAACCACTCACATCTTCTCAATATACAAATAATGCTGCATACAGTGCTCCTGAAGTAAGTAGAACTATTAGAAATCTAGATCAGAAAATTACTTGTCATTAAAAATTCCTCTATAAATTCCTCTCCAGAGAGTTCCTATATATATATATATATATACATATATATATATGCTTCTCACATTTTATTTGTTGTTTGTCAATCTTAAAAAAAAAACCCAGAATCCCCAGCACAATGTGTGAAACCAAACAGCTCCTGAACATGACTTTTCTAAATTTTCAGACAGAATGAATCCATGTTCTAAGATTCATGATCTTGTTATTGCATCAACATAAGCTGCAGACTTAGAGAACCTTATGACCATTTGAACTCTGATCTTGGAATTAATAATGCATCTTGGCTCACATGATAACATACTAGCTATATGTGCTTCAATTTTTCTAATGTATGCAAAGATGAAGAAAGATATAAATATTTAGACAAACTATAGAGCACACAGTTATGGTCACACTTCTATTTCTGGAGATTTTTGCGGTATCACATACAATACAACTTTTCAATGCAAATTTAATTTGTTACTACATCTATTAGTGGAAAATAAATAGTAGGTAATACACAAAACCTAACGTATTTGCTTTCTTAGATTTTTCCTGGGGAGAAAAGCAGGGTTTTTGTGAGAAATTTCTATCACATGGCTATGCAGCAGGGAACCCAGAGTAAGATTACCAGCTCCAAGTCTTTTAGAACAAAAAGTTGTATTTTCATCTACAGAAATTACTTAGCATCTATACTTGTGAAAAAACTAATGGGATAATTCTTTGGCATTCAGTGTTAGTAATGCATCCATACCAAAACATTCATACCCTTCAGTACCAAAAATTATATTGTCTTTTGGGAATGGTTCTTTTCTGAAACTGTAATCATGAGCTATTTGTTATTGCTTTTTGTAACAAACCAGAAAACACATTGTTGGGGGTTAGATTTGG
>VWYE01002733.1:603909-659894 GCA_013398995.1 Alaudala cheleensis
TGTTTGTTTGCTTGGATAGATAGATATATAGATATAGATATAGATATAGATATAGATATAGATACAGATATAGATAGATATAGATATATATATATATTAGTAAAAAAACCCTGTTATTCCCATCCCACATCTTTTTTGCCTGAAAGCCCCTAAATTTCAAATTTATAATAATTTGGAGGGAGGGGGTTTGCAGTCTCCATTGCAAGGGGAGAGCTCTGGCTTTCCCTAGCAGACACCTGCCTTTCAAACCAAGACACACATGAAGGAGTATTATGAAATAACAGTGCAGACAGATGCATTCCAGTGTTCTGCAAAAGTTCTCTTGCCCTGCTTAATTTACTAATATAGATGCAGGCCAGATTATGAGAGGAAACATGACAGATTGCTGTCCAAAGCTACTGCTGGGAAGGAAAGATAACCTTTTGCTCTTTTAGTGAATAAACTTTGAGTGTGATTTGTATTTAATAAGGGACAATAAAACTGTTCCATATCTGGAGTAGATATGACAAATATATATAACCAAGATAGCCTGCTTTGCCAAAGTAAATGCATTGTTATGGGCATTAGGATCTACAAAAGATGCCTAATTACTACATTTTATTGATTAACTAATATAACTCAGTAAATATGATGGCACTTTAAAGACAAATAGGAGCCATATACCTGAGCTGAAAAGTATGCACTCTAAAACAATTGAGGTAACAACATTATGAAGGTGTTAAGACCTGGATAAAGGGTAAGAGAGAGAATACTTTCTTACAACAGATTGACAGAGACTGACAAAATAATGATGTAATTACAGCATTTTGCTATTTTGGTACCAATATTAAAGAGATTATTTTAACTGTATAGAGTAGGTTGTTTTTTTTTTTCCTTGAAGAAAGTTCAGGAAAAACACTTTATCTCTTAAGTTTCTTTGCATAGTGAGGATGATAATTTTTATAAAATGTAATTCTGATAGTATATGTTCTAAAACCAACTTTGTACAGCACAACTCCTTGTTGCTTTTAACTCCAGTTAAAATTTAAACAATTAAAGGTAAATCAAAGACAAAATGTTTTGAAGAGAGATCATAGCAAGATAGTGCATTTATCTGCTAATTGTCTGAGAAAAAATCCACAGAAAGCTACTTTTGTTGGCTTTTTTAATCTGGCTAAGGGCAATGAATTTCAGATGTTTTTTTTCTGCTGATAATCAAGTTACTCACCAGGTTGTTCAACTATTAGGCATCATTAGATGTTCGATAAATATATAAGTTTTAATATTAAAACTTTTCTTGTACTCAGTGTAAAATATATACCCCTATCCTAGTATATAATTTTGATATTCAAGAGCCTCTATGTGATAAAACATGTTGTTCCCTTCCAAATTGATGTATTTTGGACTTCATGTATGGGGAAAAACCTGCAATATTTTCTCAATTTTATGAGGACCTTTCAGGATAACCTAAAAGATATGACAAGAGCTTCCCTGGTGTCTTTGGAAACTGCTTTTTTCTTGTGAGCTTGCATTCCATGATTTTTAAATGTAAATAAGCCCAAACATCTCAATGCAAACATTGGGCAAAAATTTTTATATGTCACAATTCACATTTCAAATCAGAAACTTTCAACTTTCAATAAAAAGCTGCATTTCATGCCTTTATTTTTTGCTCTAATTCCCTGCTCTCTGATAGCAAAATCCAATACATTTCTAACAAGTGTCTCTTGTAATTTCTTCCCCAAATTTTTGGAATGTAAAACTTCCTTGTTTCCAATGTTCAACAAGTCCTTCTTCTGCTCTTAGGAATATATTTATGGTTTTAATATCATAAGGGATTGGATTGTCTAAGTGTAGCTGTGAAGATATTGTATGAGTCAAATGAGAAAGTAACTGGAGCACAGGGACACACAATCCTTCACCCGATCTGCAGGGGGAAATCATGTCACTACTTTTAGGCTGCCTTACATGCAACATGGAATTCCTTATTTTACTAAGGTATTTAATGCATATTAGCAACAATCATACACCACTGCTGTGGCACAATGAGTAGTGCCCTGTACATTGTCAGGGTTGTAGTGCACACTTCTTTTCTAAGCTATCTAGGAACATGTGGCATGTGCTTCCTTTCAAAGAACTAACTTCCTACTTTGGACTTCAGAGGACCAGAGTGTAAACAAGTTTCATTGCTTTTTTTAAAGGTAGAAATACAAATGGGTGAAAAGGCAACTCCAGTAGCAGTTGGGGGAAAGTCTCTGCTGTCTCCCAAACCCAAGTTTTTGTTGTTTTCTTACTCAGAGAGGACTCTTAGGCCTGTGCTGTGGTGACAAGCTATATAGCTATTGCAATGGAGCAAACATTACTAAGATTTTAAGGTAAAAAAATGAAACTTCATCCAGCCATGCTTAAAGTAGTTTAGGTTGACAATCCAAAACCAAAAATCACACAATTTCCTACCAATTTTTAAAAGAAGTGTGATGCCATTGACAATGTATTGAATGGAAATCACACATTCATCCAAAATATCCTGTACCTAACATGGAAGCCATATTTCTGTAAAGAACAGGACTCAATACAATTACTTACACAACCTCTTCCACTACCATTATTTTCAAGTTTCTCTTCACAAGTATGGATCATACACAAGAATGTTACACCTCAATTTATATTTACTGTTCATGCTTTGAAAGTGTATCTCTGTTGCTAGACATCCAGCAAAGATTTATACGTAATTTAGTCCATTTTAACCAAAAGGCTCACAATGTTGAATCTCTTCTATCTGCATCAAAACCCTGTCCTTTTCCTTGTGTATTCAGTTCTTAGAACTTACAGGAAAGTAACTGCATTGATCCTTCTTTCACTGCCCAAGAGCAGCCTAGGACAGACAAAATTAAGTTGCTCTTGTTATTCTAGATCCACACTTTACTGGAGTTTTTATTAGTGTTGTTTACCAATCTCTACACCACACTGTCAAACTGAGGTTTCTTGCCTGTGTGAGGGTTTTGTGTATATGGGACATTAATCTGGATAAGCTGAGGTCAGGAATCTATGTTTATCTTACCCAGATTTTCTTACTCTTTCTTTTTTTCTCACACATATCAAATGCTAGCTTTAGTTTCCTATAGAATAAGGTGGAAAGCTGGTACAGTAAAATACACAAAAATCATTAGAAAGTGTTTTATTATCTTTAAGGAAAAACTGAATTTTAGTTTAAAAATATCAGGATGCCTATAAACACTGTTATCACCCATGAATAAAAAAAAACTAAATGCATGGAATGTGACACAAGTTGATTTTTAGGGAATCTCGCAGAATTTGCTGCTTCTGGTTATTGATACTGCAAAACAATTCAGTGAAAAACACCACCTTTTCTGCATGCATGAGGTGAGATATCTGTAACTGTTCAATAAAATTACCCATCTGGCCCAAGCTGACCAAAGGGATATTCCAGACCTTCTGGCATCATGCTCAGCATATAAAGCTGAGCAATTAGAGAAGAAAGGGGAGGATGTTTGGAGTAATGGAGCCCTCCTTTTCTGGAGAGGGTTGGACACCTGCCTGTTCATAAGGAGTCATGAATGAATTCCTCCGTTGCCTTCTCACATACACAGTTTTTACTTTCTCTTTTGAACTGTCTTTGTCTCAACTCGTGTTTTCTCACTTTTCTTCTTCCAGTTATCTCCCTCATCCTACTAAGAAAGGGGGAGTGAGAGTAAGTGGCCGTGTGGGGTTTAGTTGCCAGCTGGAGTTAAACCAAGACAAGCTAGAAGCATTTGGATTTAAAACAGTGATTCATGTCTGATTCCACCAGTTGCCCACTGCACCATATTTATTACCTATATTAAGATATTTGCATCTAGTGCAGAGACCTTTCACACATTTTAATTTGTGTCAAACTTTCAGACTTTCCCAAAATGTAAAACATGATAATTAACACATCATATACATTATTCACCATGATACGTGTTGGCAGTATACAAATTACAAAAGTTTTGCCATCTGCATAAATTCAGCAACCACTATTAATACACTAGAGTTACAGAGTAACTGCTGATCAGATAGATATTCAATGTACAGTAAGGACACAGGAATCAAGCATTTCCCATTAGAAAATTTATCTTTCATATATATTTTCACTTAGCACTATGAAAACAGTATCTCTGCAGTGAACAAAAAAAGTTATAATGCAGTTATCTGCTTTATTAATATATATTAATAGTAGATGCTGATCATTGTTACAGATGTTCTTGCTACCAGGCACTCAGATACACATATTCACACTCAAAAAGGCAATCACATAAGACTACCCGCAGTTCATTAGCATTAAAACACTGGCCTCAAGGTACCTTTAAGGCACATCTTTTAAGGTATGCTTGGCAATAACACATAAAATAAGGAATTTCAACAAATTTCAAGGAAGTGAAATGATTTTACAAGCTGGATTTTTAAAGGTAGCAATAATTATTGCTTTCTGTTCTTTAAAAAAAAAAGAAGAAAACACCAAAAAGAAGAAAATCAAAGAAAAGAGTTTTGCAGAACGCCGAAAAGGACTTGCACAAATCAGTAAAAAGTGGGGAGACTTTCTAAGCTGTTGAATTTGTGTAAAGAAGAGGTTAATTGTAAGGAACAGTACTTTAAGAGCTGTTTAACTGCTAAAGAAGAAAATCTTAAAAGACAGACCAAGTATTTTGCACCGAATACAACACAGCAGCTGAATAATTATGATTAGTGCCATCAAGGGCTTTCTTAACAAGGAGCAATAAGGGAAAGTAAAGCAGGCAAGTCACAAAGAGTTCAAGCCCTCTATCAAACCTTTAAGAAAATATAACTTTGACAACGAGTACACAGAAGTCAGAGTAAAAATTATACAAGATGCAATAATAGTAGAAACAGAAAAAAAATCAGAAAACTTGAGTGGAGATGCTGAAGGTGATCAGCTCTCACAAGGACAAAAGAAGATTCTTTTCCTCTCTTTTGAAATATTTTTGCTAATGAAAAATAAGAATATAATAAGAACTGGGATTTTATTATTATTATTATTATAGGAGAATTTATTTCAAAAGAGAAAGCTGTCATCAGAAAGTGATTTGATATGACATATATAGAACCGACCTCATCTTCTTTCAAACTTCATAACTGGCATCAGATAAACACAGTTCCCTGAATGTTGCTAACTCAGCATGGTGCTATTGCTGTATTTATTATAGCATGTTTTAAAAATGTTGCAAGAGGAATGCAGGATTTCAGAAGTGCTCCAAGGTGGATTAACTCTCCTCCTCTTGACACCAAGATAAACTCAGTGCATTTAGTGAAGAATGCTGACAATAGATTCTTCCTCTCTAACTGCATCCTTCAAAATGCTAGGTGTCAATTCTAAGCAAGCTACAAGGGATCCCTCTATGTTAAAAATAAAAGCACAGGCCCACTTCAGAAGGTAAATTACCCTCCTGCAAGATGATTATCTAAAATTACAGTTACAGACAAAATTCAGCACTTTCTAGAGGTGTTTCCCTTGGGAATGCAGATGGAGACAAAGACAACCAAGGGTTGGGGAAGAGATGTACATTTTACAGAACAAACTTCAGCAAGATAATTTTTATGGTGCTTAAAACTGGAAAAACTCTCATTATTATGTTTGACCAATAAGAATATTATAGCATGGTTCCTCATGCTCAAGACCCAGAATTTCACTTATTTCCAAGCATTTTTTAGAAGTTGCAAGACAGAAGACAGTATTTTTTACCAGAATCGTTATTTAGGGGAACCTACCAGAAAAACAGCATCACAAATTTTGTTTCTTCCAAGTGCTTAGTATAAAAAACTATTTGTTACCAAAAAACTTGAACAAACAAACAAAAAAAAAGCCCCAAAATGTGCTAAAAAATTATGTTTTCAGATGAAAAAATTTAGAATCAGAGAAAGAAGAAACACAGAACAGAATATCACAGAGTCATAAAATACCCATACTTGGAAGGGACTAAAAATGATCATTGAGTCCAACCCCTAACTTGATCAAAATCACTTGGGAAAGCATAAATCTGAAAAATTAGAATTTGTTGTTTCCTTTTAACTCACATTTTGTCATTCAAAATAGGTGCCCTGTGTTTCACCATTCATATTTTCCCTGATGACCTCTATGTTTCAATAGTTGCCTATATTATTAAAGGTAAAATTAGTTTTGCCAAGTCCCAAGATAATTTTAAATTGAAGTCATGGCTAAGAAAATAAAGGCTTCATATATGACGTTTAACACACAAACACACATTAACAGTTTTGATACACATATTAAGCTTGGAACTTCACAATGCATGTAATTTTATCTTTAGTTCACCCTCTTTTCCAAATTTCTGAACATAAAGACTGAAATAGACAGGGATGGCACAGCTAAAAGGAATTTCTGCTTCAATTACACCCGAAGCTGACAGTTCAGACTGATCTATTTCTTAGGAGATTTGGACAACAACTTCAGATACCCATCTTCTTTCTAGTCAACTGGTGACTCTTTTATAAAGCTTCTAAAGTTGAGAGATGGCTCTATATGTTAGTCCAGCTGGATTCTGTGCAAACATTTGTATTAAATGCAACTGCTGTGAGGAAATCTGTTTTCTACCAACTGAGAAACATCTGTAGATTATGTCCTAGTAAATGCAGAAAGGCTTTGTTAATTTCTTTGTTTTGTCTTATTTATACTATCCCTCTTTTTATTAGTCTCCCTGCTGTCTAACAAACTTCAATTGATATAACACACTGCTGTGAAAAATCTAGACTGCTTATACAGTAACTTCAGTTTTCACTTGCTTAAGGTTATATTCTCCCTGCACGTTGCACATATAATTCTCACAAATGTTAATGGGCTTTAAGATTGTGTACTGAGGGCAAACCAGAGCTCTTATATTAGTTGCTGGTTAGATTCCATCATGCTTCATAAAGCACTAACTGGTAAAATGTAATTGTTAGAACAAGGTCCATAACACAAAAATAATTTAAGAGAACAAAAACTTTTTAATTCTTTCTTAAAATAAAATTGTGTGTGTATGGTTATGGGATAAGAATTCTAGGGTACTTATGTTTAAATGCATGTACAAGCAATTAGTTGATCCTGCATGGATTCACTTCTGTAATACATATTGTGGACTGATGAAGCAAAAGCTGTTATCAAAGTGAAAAGGAACACAGGCTTTTATAAGGTCAGCAATTTTTCAATGAACTGGCAGAGCAAGGATTACAGCTTCAGACATCTTGGTACCTATTTAAATATCTAAAACTTTGAACATTTGTTGGTGTTTCTGGGGATAAAATAAATCATTTAAGAAAAGAAAAAGGGAAACGAATGCTTTATTACATGTATTTACTTCCCCTTTGAAGTTCGTGTCAGATTTGCTCATTTAAAAGAAAATAATTCCACTACAGTCATTACAGTAATTCAGGTTCAAACAGCCGATGAAACCAAGCTATATTCTGCCTGCTTTGAAGATCTGCAGTTGGTTTTCTCACACCCATTTTGAATAAATCTCCTAAAACACAATACTATGAAAAAAATTGACAGACTGGAAAGGAGTAAACCACAGTATCAGGATACTAGAAATTAGAAAGTAAAATCTTTCTCAGGAAGGTCATGTAATCTCTCCCTCAGTACAGCTGAATTTTTTCCTATAAAGCTTTTTTCAGATTCCGTTTAAAAATGAACAAGTGGTATTTCCATCACTTCCCCTGGGAGGCAATTTCATACTTAATGCATTCTCAATGTATATAAGGTAGGGAGGGACACCCACATCTCCCACTTTGTTGAAAAGTGCTCTAATCATTTGGGAGAAAGGGCAGGTGGGAGGGAAGGAAATGTATTCCACCCCTCTTGTTGAAGCTGTGTCACTATGCAGAAAAGATTTCAGGATATCATGGGAGGGAGGAGGGAGAGAAGAGGGGAAAAAAGAGAAAGAGCTGTCTGCTAGTTAGCACATGCAGTTTGGTACAGGGAATCCTAGGTTATTGCTAGGAGTTTTACTCTAGAGACTTTATTTTATCCACTGGTCAAGATAAAATAGGAAACATTTCTAGCTAATTTGTCTACAGATCTTATTTTTGTAAGCTCATATATAGAAATGCAAGATTGAAGAGGCATGACCATCTGTTTTTCTCAGATGGTATTTTGCATCATGTGAATAGATCTGGAAAAAAAATCCCACAACTTCTCTGGACAATCTGTGGCTGTTTCATACAGTGCCTCATGCAAATTCCAGATTAGAGGTTAATTTCACCTGTGCTACTTAGTAATACACATCTAAAGGCAAAATTATATTATGTTAGTAGAAAATTAAATCGTATTTATTTACCTTAATTTACTTACAAAGGTGTTTTCTTGGCTTTGGCACATCAGTATCCTCCTTCCTGTACAGCTGACCGAGTTTAAAGTTATGCTGTGTTTGAGCTTCCTGCTACACCAGTGTTAGCATTCCTTTAACAGTAGTTTAGATTTGCTAAAGCTCTTTTCTTGTCACATGCAAATACAGCCATTGCTACAATACCTTCTGTTATAAGGCAGAGATAGGACAGGGCTCTCTTTATTAAATGTAATAAATCCCCATGGATATTCAAAGGATTAGGGTTCTCTCTAAAAAGTGAACCTTGTGTTCCAATCTGTAAATGTTGAGTAGTGATCTAATTCAAGTTGGAATTCTACCATACAACTAAACTAGTTTTCTGGGGTTTTTTTTCTGTTCATATTCTCTGTTTTTTTATCAAGATGTTTTTACTGAATGTCTCATCATCAGAGGATTTCTGGATTTTGTCAATGAAAGCACCTCTGTGCCTAGTGGAATACTTTTCCAGTGGGTAAGTGGCAGGAGGAAGTAATTGGGGAGGGAGGGAGGAACTCTGTGAAAGTCAAAAGATGAAAGTGTTATGACACTTAAGCAAGCTCAGATAAAATACTTGAGAAAACTCAATTTTAGCTCCTGCGATATGTAGACTAAAGTTGACTATGACTCTCATTCAGTCATAATGATAAGCCTTTGGCTCCAAACTCTATCTCTACACTTTATTCTTCTCCATCTGTTCAATCAAGTGTCACTCTTAGCAACTTCCTTCATATCTTTGCCTCACACAAACTTCCCTCACACAATTCCAGAATGGATGAATACATTCCAACTACAATGAGCACCCTCTAACTGTTTTCTGTACCATCCTCTTTGTTTTGTGCTGGGCCATCTGTCGTCCTTAGAATGCAAGTCCTTTGAAGCAAAGTATTCATTAGTCATTGAACAATGATCTCTGAGTAGAATTTATACTTAAACCACCAACATTGTTGCACTTAGAGTTCAGAGAAGTTAGAAGATATCTTATTAAATAAGCTCAATTACATCCAGTTATTAAATCCAGTACCTATGGAAGTGAAGTTGTGCATGATTATCTGTGCTATTATATGCAGTTTGAATGAATCTTCCACATCTCTCTTCAATTTCTACACTAAAAAGTACTTCACTTCACAATATATCTTCAGACAAAGGCTGTTATTGATTCTGGAAGTCACATTCCTGCAAGTGGCAGAAAGATGCTGTGCACCACTTTTTTTTCCTTCCATTCCAAGCACCCATTGTTGTTGAAAAACAGATGAGACTCAGGATATTTACTGCCTACTGTGCATAAACTCAAAGTAGGCAGCACAGTTCTTACTTGTCTCCTTCATAGTGAAGTAAGGCTTCCAGGAGTGAACTCATTTGTCTGAGTGCTCATTTCACTTTCTACAGGCACATATCAAGATTAAGTAGGAAATCACTGTATCTTTATGTGCTTTTACAAAGAATGCATACAGACTTAAAATGACAACAAAATTCCAAATTGATATTCTCAGTGCAATGCCTGTCAATACAAAAGCAACTCAATTTTTATACACTCAAAAGGAAAACAGAATGGCAAATTGGAATAGTAAAGAAGGCAGCCTAATCTTACACAGCACCAATCTCAAAAACATACTTTGATCTTGATCAAAGGTAGAGAAACTGGATGGGTACCTATCTTCACATCACCCATAGCATTTCTCCTGTAGTAGATAGCAGCTGCTGACTTCACAATAGTGAGTAGCTGTTACTCACATTGAAGTCAATGAAATTACTCATGTAACACCACCAATGACAGGAAGCGGTCCATAATCTGACATTTAGTGAATAATTTCTGACCTGTTACCTCAGAAAAATGTAGTTGAGACAAAATGTAGTGATTTTCAAAGAAAAAGCCACCTCAAGGGAAAAAAAAACCAAAAATCAAAAAACAAAAACCCCCCAAAAAACCAAAAAAAGCAAACAAAAACAAAAACAACAAGAAAAAACCAAAACAAACAAAAAAAACTAACCTGGATGCAAGTGAGAGATCTTACTATGAAAGATAGTAAGATCTATGATAATTTTAGATTTTTCAGTACCTGTGTGAAAAAGGTAGGAAAGAGAAAATCTGGCACAGATTTTAAATTACTGTGACAATAGGGACTTGATGAAAACTGTCAGATATAAAATGCATGAACTGTATAGTGCATGCAAAACATATGTATTGTTCATGATGTTCTCCACTTCAGATTTTCAAAACCCTAAACCCCTATAATTTCTCACTAGTGTCCTTGATATAAATTAAATAAGACTTCAGTTTAATAGCTTTATCCACAAAAGCACTCCTGAAAATCCCCTCTTCTTTAAAAAAAACCTTTTTCCACTGACTCTTAGTCAACCATAAACACCTTCCACAAGTGTTGTTCTAGTTTCTCCCACAGTCTCTTCACCAGAAAATTGAACATGCTATAAAGTCAAACTGATGCAAGCCACAGAAAAATGTGTTCAACAGACAACACTCATGGATCCCTATGTATGTGGTCTCTTACTTAAAAGTGGTCTGCAGCACAGAGGAACCAAACCAATATTTCTGAAATTGATTCATAATATATGAATTTATGTTTCCAAAGTGTTTGTGAAAAAAAATCAAAAGCATGACAGCAACTTTCAAATCCTGTTGTCCTTGGCCGTACCACAGCAGTATTATTTGAGAGGCTCTCAATGCTAGTAACACAACCTTCCCTTGCTTTGGACATAAGGATCAGCTGCATAGAGCTGTATGGGGTCAGCACGTGACCACACCCTCATGCTTAACACTGCCTTGACGTGCTGGGCTCTCCATTCCTGCCATTTCATTGCAGGTGTTTTAAGAGTCTAATTCAGTTTCTCTCTTAGATTTCTATTCCTTCGCTGTCAACTGAAATTCAGAATTCATTATGGTGTCTGCCAAGGCTATGAGAGTAGCGAAACTACTGCTACAGTCTTTGAAATGTGTTAATTTATTTAATGCAGCTGAACCAATGGGATTGAATTTCATTTTATAAGTTCAAATCTTTGAGCTGCAAAAATTACAAAAGCAATATGTATTTAAAGAATGCTCCACCTTGAAGTCTCCATTGTCTTTTTTTTTTTTTGGTGTAATTTTACATGAGTCTTGGAATTGCACAGCAGCAGTTCAGGAAGCAAAACATGAAAAAAGACAGGTGTTCAAAATGTTTGAACAAGACCAGGTATCAACTATGAGCACAATTTTGAGGGTTTCCTTGTAAATGTTATATGAAGCCATATTTGTACGAAAACTCAGGTTTGGAATGTATGTTGAGTTTGGATTTAATATGTTGATCTCTACTTATGTCCTATTCAACTTAATCATAAAAAAGAAAATATAATGGAGCCCTTGTCTTGCAAGAGTGCAAAGAACGATGACAGTATGAGATGAGGATGGTTTCAGGTGTTTGTCTCAATGCCTCTGCATTTGCTCACAAAGATTTAGTCACAAAGCCTTTCATGCCTTCTGTGTGAAGACAGTAAAATAAGGTCTGGTTACACTTAATTAGGAGATGCGGGTTACTCCTTGGACACTGAGCTTTAAAGAACACTTGAGCTCCCTAATATTTTAGTAAATATATCTTAGCAAATATATCGATACTGCTCACAGGTCCATGTGTGCAAATATGCTATACCTTTAGTCTTCTTCCTAAGCCCACTAAAGTTTACTGTAGAGTATTCTGCTGAGTTTAGTTTTTAGTTTCAGTGAAAAGCATTGTTCAATATACATATACATATGGTACATATGAGGGGAAGCCACTCAGCCAAAATTATTGTCCCAAAGAAATTTGTTCTACTAATGATTTTTTGTTTCAGTGCCCCAATTAGGGAAAGTGCTTAGAGATCATTCAAAATCAGTCTTTCCATACTATAAAACAATAGATCTTCTGCACAATATCCTATTAGGAAGATTCTGTAGCAACATTCAGCAATTTGAACTTTCATCTACCAAGTTTTGTGTGTCATATGTGTCAGATCTTTAAACAAACACTGAAAAATGGCACACTTTCAAGTGCCTCTGCTCTGTTTATAGCCTATCTGGTAAAAGAGTGTTTAGCAGAGCAATGGCTTGTACACTATGGAATGAGGAGTTTAATGGCTCATACATACTTCATTTGAAAAATATCAATAACCATTCACAAGTCTTTTCTTGCATAAACTACATGAAAATCCCAATGTAAATGGTGCATAGCTTCTTTATGAATCATACTATGGGTTGGTTGGTGTTGTGCGGTTTTGGTTTTTGGTTTGGGATTTTTTACTGTTAAATCGCTTGTAAAAAGCTTGGCTTTACCCGCAAAGTTTAAAGTAAATTTCCATTGATGATAAAATACACGTTTCATTCCCTATAAACATTTTCAGTTATATAAATAGGCTATAAGGAATATTTTGTTTTCTCCCATTCTTAAAGTTGAAAATAGCCATATAGAAGTAGTCAATAATACCTGTTTGGTAGACTGGCTGCCTAATTCATTCAGCCAAATTCAGAAGCCAAAACTAGAGTTGTATTATAAAAACCTTGACTGTTTCTACAAGGCATTTAACTATGTAAAAGAACAGAGACTCAGAATGCTGATTTTCAAATGTTTCCTTGGTAGACAACCACGAGTTTAATGACGTTAAGCCATGGCCAACAGGAGCACAAGAACAGTGACTTGGACAAGTCTGTGATAAGTGAAACATGCAGTTTTCAATTTTTATTCAACAGCACTCAGATAGCTGTTATCTACCTATCCATTTGGGCACACTGTTCTCCTTTGGACTCAAACTAGAAATAAGTAACTGATGTGTGGAATGTCTGAATTTTTCTCTGTTCGAGGACCACCATGTAAGTGGCTTGGTCTGAACAGCCAGAGTGCATTTTTTTTAATATGTGACAGTTTAATACTAAAGGATACCATAATCTTCTTAACCAGATCCAATACTTTTATAATCCTGTAATGCAGATTAGGACTTTCTAGAATAAGATTTTCCCGAGTGTTTCCCAGTGAAAGTGAAACACGTGAAATATAGACCTCTTGAATGAAAAGAAACTTTGGAAATGTGTGTGCATGTGTGTGTGTGCGTGTGTGTGTGTGTGCGCATGTGCATGTTTTGGTTTTGTTACCTTGCTTGTTACTTTTATTACTTTTGTTGAATAGATAACGTAGACAATAAATATTTTAACACAAACACCAAACATTAATAACTGCAAGAAAAATTAGCAAATAATTGTCTTTCCTGGAGGGCAGGAAGTTTTTTTATCACCTTCTTACTACAAGTGCCTGACACATTTCCAGTAATACATCTATGAACTAATTTCACTGCCATTTGAGTTAGGCTAAAATCATCTGTCCAACGGTCCAACATCTAGAAAATATTGGAAGGTGACCTTTGATATTTTATCATTTCATTGGAAAAGGAAATAATTTAAATACTGAAACCCATCTTTCAAAACATCAAAATTCTACATGAATTTAAGATTAGATTTTGCAGGATTTTTTGCCACTCACATATATGAGAACTTACATTATATGAAAATATTTTTAGATGAAAATTTATTTTTACTTTCCTTATGAAAGTTTGGGGCATTGAGCTCAGGTATACGATTAAAATTATTTTGTTGGAAGATGAAACCGGGGCTTTTGCACAGAAGTGCTTCTTTTTTTTCTTACAAGTTATAATTAGGAAGGGTGTGGTCACAGAAAAGTGTTAAATTTTTACCCAATCATGTCTACTTTCGTGTAAAGTGAAATGTTACCTGGTATTGTCCCACAAAGCTTATGAACAGAAGGTTTGATTGAAGATTTAATAAAATTAACACTACTTTCTTATTTTCTTCTTTTCTTCTTAATCTTCTCTTCAAGATGAAACTCATCAGCACTTGACAAAAACTGCAAATAACAGCCAGATGCAGGAGCTGGTTTTATCTTTTTATGCAAGTATGTGGTGCTAATTAGTGCAAATTGATTAAACTTTAATTGCCTGATCCATGGCTAATTAATATTTATAAGATGAATGAGCAAGAAAACCAGACATTTATTAAAACACTTTAATGATTTTTCATATGTTTTGACAAAGCAAAGCAAATAGATGTTATGAGTTTAGATGTGCCAGACATAAGTACAGTATTTCTTACATTTTCTATCAGCATCAGAAAACTAATCCTTTTCCCCTGCAAACTATGAAAGTAGTTTTTCTCTTCCACAAATATACTAAGGTGCAATGTTCTAGTTTCTACTTCATAATGCAATTTGTTGAACAACAGAACAACATAGAATTATCATGCTTCATGCCACCAAATACACAACTACATCAGAAAGAAATTTGTGCTCAAGTCTGTTTTTTTTAAATGCACTGAATTGAATAGACTCAGTTTCTTCTAGTTATGTCTACCTCAGCTGGAAAAAATATTATTTCAACCCCAATATAAATATATGGTTTTGTGGATATCAACAGATTATTTCTTTCACTTCTGTAAAAGATTATCTCCACTGGCATACAAAATGAAACAATAATTCTTTCCTAACAATAACCCCAGTGCTTTGAATGCACTGTATGAAAAGAACCAAACTTGGCTCACAATCACAGGGTCTAAAATTATTTAAAATCCATTATGCTGCTTACTTTTTCTCAGTCCAGTGGGAAGATCTGTCACTGCTTTCGTTCATTCTGATCCACCAAACTGGATAACCCGATAAGCAATTGGTTTTGGTAGTTCCCTCTTGGAGACAGCCCATATCTAATCAGACTTTCATTTCAGGAAAAGTGTCTTCACCTTCGCTTGACCTTCCTACATTCCTTGGACCAGCTTGTAGTTGAAAAAAGAAGTAACTGGGGTGTCCAGAGGTGGGTCTTTGTATATGCTAATAAATAAATAGGAAAACTAAAATATATGTCGTTTGTGAAATCAAAAATTATCTAGATTTGTTTCAGACATGGTTAATTGTTAGAAGTTAGAAATGAAGCTAGTTAGGACTCAGATTTCCTGTTCTTTGGTATAAATGACATTTGTGCATATAAACATCGCCAAAAACTTGTGACACCTCTGGCAATCCAGCCATAATAATCTCTATCATGTATTATTTGGTAGCATAGATGTCACCTTTACATCTCCAAACTCGGGCTTGTAAGTACGAAACCCCAATGGAACCCTTGGGCTACATTTTATATAGCAAATAAAATGATATTGCCTTTCTTTGCATAAAGAGATGAGCTAAATTCATTGACATTGTTAACTAAAAGAGGGTAATCACTGACCGCAGGACCACTTTGTACAGAGTGGCTCACACACATGCTGCTGAAAACTGTTTCCATCTTAACATGTCTAGATGATGCATCCAAAATAGTGACAAGGAAGACAGTTAAGTTGGTAATCAGATGCTAACTACTTTCTCCCTGGTCCTTTTTCAGCAGATTCAATACAATCAAAGGACCTCGGCAACTCCAAGACCAAATGATCTCTGAAATTCCTGTACACAGCAAGGTTATAATTTTTAAACTTGTTGATGAAATTCCCTTTATTTCCATTTTCTCTTTGTTTTAATTTTTTTTTTATGTGTTTTTTTTGTGGGGGGGGGGGGTACAAGGTAACATAATGAATCAAATAATTTTTTTTAATAAGTGGTCCCAAAATACATGCATTTTGAGAAATGATTGTATGTGAAAAAGACTGAAAATCTTCCCATATTTAGTGCAGTCAATTAGTAATTCATTCCAAATAATACACTTTGAAGCCTTTCTGCCCACATACTCACACACCCCCCACACACAGTTTTTTGATCCACTAAAAATATTCTGTGGTGAAAATTTTAGTGAAACACTTACTGTGATCCAATTAGGCAATGCAAAAGGACTCCTACACACAAATATTTAATAAAAAAAAAGAATCCTTTTAGAAAATAAAAGTCACCTGGATTACCAAGTGATTTGCCATAACAAATTATTAGAAGATTAGATTAACTTTCACATTCAAAACCAGTTTATAAATAAATTTATCTAAGCATTAGAGAAAGAATTTTAAATGGATTAATAAATGTGTTAGCCTATAGAGTAGCAACTATAAAAACTTGAAGGGCAAAAAACAGTAAGTCATTTATTGTGTACATGAAGAATTCAAAAGGTTTCTGCTAAACTCAATTACAGATATCATTACATATTATAATTTCTAAGTAAAAATTTGAATTATGCAATAGATAGCGCTTTCTGGAGCACATGTTAAAGAACTGTACATGTATTATGGGCCTATGTGCAAAGAAAGAATCACAGGGTCACAGAACTGTTGAAATTGAAGGAGCATTGAAGGTTATCTGGTTCAAGTCCCCTGCTTTAATAGGGCCACTTAGAGCCTGTTGCCCTGGGCTATGTCCAGACAGCTTTTGAATGTCACTCTCAAAATAAAAAAGTGTTTCCTTAATCTTAATTAATCTAATGAACACAGTAACATCTTCTGCTTGTTCATACCACAATGAATGTTACACACACATGTTTTCTTTCACTGGTCCTAAAGCTCAATATGTATAACAAAAATATACAAATACATTTGAAATGGAAATTCAGTGAAATTTCACATATCACATGACAATTACACAAACGACTGCTGCCATTTGAATCAATGAAGCCCCAAAAAAAAAGTTAGGGCACACTAAATCCCAGCCGAAACTTCCCATTCAGATAATTTGCTACTAAAATTTTGATCACGGTTAGGACCATAGTGTGTTCAGCACTAGGGTGTAATTCCAGCCAGATTTGTCCAGTATGTTTCCTGATTATGCATTTTTTGGAGTTCGCAGTCCTGAAGGGATAGGGGTCAGGTAAGAAGTAAAGTTAGGCCCCTGAGCTTTAAGAAAGTACACTTCCAGCTCCTCAAGGAGAACAATCAATAAGATCCCCTTTGTGGTGTCCCTAAGGGGTCTGTGTTGGGACAAGTGTTATTTGGCATCTTCCTTAACGACACAGACAAAGGGATTGAGGGCAGCCTCAGCAAATTTGGAGATGATACCAAATTGAGTGGTGCAGTTGAAGAGCTGAAGGGTGGGCTGGCATGCAGAGGAACCTGGGCAAATTCAAGTGGGTTCATGGACATCTCATGAGATCAAGTGCAAGGTGCTTCACCTGGGTAAGGGCAACCCCTGGTATCAGCCCAGGCTAGGGGAAGAGCAGATGGAGAGCAGCCCTGCCCAGAAGGGCTTGGGGGTGCTGGTGGAGGAGAGGCTGGACATGGCCCAGCCATGGGCACTCCCAGCCCAGAGAGCCAAACGTGTCCTGGGCTGCACCCAAAGCCCCGGTGGGCAGCAGGACCAGGGAGGGGATTCTGCCCCTCTGCTCTGCCCTGGTGAGACCCCACCTGCAGGGCTGCATCCAGCCCTGGGGTCCTATCACAGGAAGGACATGGACCTGCTGAAACAAATCCAGAGGAGGCTACCAAAATGGTTAGAGGAATATGAGGATATGAGGAAGGGCTAAAAGAATTTGGAACATTTAGAAGAAGGGAAGGATTTGGGGTGACTTAACTGTTCCAGAATCTGAAGAGACTCTACAAGAAAGGAAGAAAAGGACTTTTTTCAAGGGCATGTAATGATAGGACAAGGGTAAATAATTTTAAGATGCAAGACAGGAGCTAAACATAGGCAATATTTGAGATATGCAAGTGTGTATCTATGTGGAATAGCATGGTACCTATGCAGTATTTTTTGAGGGTATGTTTTGTTGGGGTTATTTCCTGCTTTTATTTTGGTTTCACTTCCTGCAGAAATGTGATTATACAATTTAAGAGAAATGCAATGATTTCTATATTAGGGGGGTTTATTGATGTTAGAGAACAAAATAGACTATATAAATGGGGGACCTGTCACATAATTTACTCATTACCATTGGCATACATAGAAATGAATATGGCCAAGTATCTGACATCCATGAAAGCAATAATTTGGGAAAAATCTTTTCCAAACTGTGTACAATGTCAAAGGTTTCGTTCATATACTCAGGCAAGGAAACTTCATTTTTCTAAAATAATGTGCCAGGCCAGAATCTGATGCATGGGACATTAAGCTCCATATATGCACTTACATAACGAATAGTCTCTTCTTCTTGAATATGATGAGAACATTTTTGGATAATTTTCCATAACAAATAAATATTTTCAACCTGCTCAGTTGCAGTTAAATGCTTAGACCATTCTTTTTTGTTGTTTTAAACTCCATTCTGAATTTCACACACTTATTAATTCTTTAGTCATGATAGTGAAATATATTTAAGTCTCTAAAAGTATTTCAGAACTGAATATTTTAAATAATCCCCAACAAAAATCTAGATTATTGTCTTTAGGTAATTCAAAGAGAAAATAGCAACCATGAAGGAAAAATAGGGAGGAGAAAAGAGAAAAAGAAAGAAATGTTCCTGCCTAAACATATCACTTTCAGGCTCTCAGAATCTTCCAACAATTTTTAAAAAGAGATAAAATTTACAGAGTATGACTGTACCAAGGAAAGAAGAAAATGGGCTCCTTGAACTGACTGACCAAAGATGCTTTCGCAGGCAGTACCAGCCTAAGACAAAGTAAAAACGTATTCAATATTTTTATTAGCATTCTAAATCACTTCATTTGTAATAAATTAATAACATTAACAGAATTAATGGAGGATTTTAAAAGACCCTAAAATTAAGGGATCAAACCTTTTCTCAAACAAGTATAAAACATAAAATAATTTAAATGCTGTGTCTTGTACAGGGAAATACTGATTTTGCCGGTACACTGACTGCTTTTAATACAATGAATGACAATGTACATCTGTGTTTCTGAAGCAACTCGAACTTCTGTCTTTTATGCAAAAAGCAGCTTTTTCATTTGCTTTTTTTTCTCATTAAAAAAAAATATATTTGCCTCACTTGAAATGGTCTGTTCTTTCATCTGTATATCAGGGTTAGAAATCACTTTCAGATATGCTTTAGGAAGACCACTGTTCAGCAGCTAAACATGTTCTCAAACAGCCCAATTGGACAACAACAATATTTTTGCTCTTGGCTTTTAGTAGAATAAAATCAAAATAGCCTCATATCATTTGTTTTTCTGTTTTATTATACGGACAGCCTGCAGCAGACCACATGGAAAGGAAGTATTTTAAGATATAAGAACATATATACGTTTCTGTGTGTCTATGTAAGTTTGTATGTAGGTATGTATGTGGAAATCTATTTCCTTTTTAATTTTTTCCAGTAATTGAGGGAATTTAGATGCTATTTTTGACATCCAAGCTTCTTTTGAAAGACCCTTGAGTCTGCATTCACTTCTGCTGATTAATGCAAGCTACAAAACATCTGAAGTCCTGGTCATCTTGTCAGTCAATCAGACCAATAAGACTGTCCTCTTTGTGAGTCTGGGATTGTTTTCCATAAAAAACAAAAGTGGACAGGGATGGGGAAAATCTAGCACATACCTGGGTATCATCCAAATGTGTTTGGAATACAACTGGATCAAGGAACCAGGAAAGAATCAAATATTCCCATGACCCATAATATATATATTTTTAAAAAAGACAGAAAGAGATGATATAGAATTAGAATGAACTTCTAACTCCAAGATAATATTATTGCAAGATACTGTTATACACAGTTCAACTTATAAACATATCAAAATCTATTTTAAAAGTAGTTAAAATGCTTATACATTTTTCATGTTGGAAAAGAACCAAGCTATCTTTCAGCTCTGACAATTAAAAAGGCTACTATACTCCCAGCTCAATTTTGTTACTTAACTATTTGTTGACAGTTTAGCAATTACGGTCTTTTGATACATAATTTCCCATCCCGTTATGTATTTTTCCTCCTTCTCTCATCTTCTCTGCTTCATACATTTGTCAAAGAATATTAATGATATTTTAATGTTCAACAGGTAACATAGTCATCTCAGTTTCTACATAGTTGCCTTCAAAAGTTTATTCATGTTCCAGTCACTGTCCCACTTTGATTAAGAATTTTCAGCATTAAGTGGAAACATCTTTTCACAGATGTACAGGTTATTAACAAACAGAAAAAAAGGGAAAAAAAGAAGTCATGGCCAGTCTTTGACCTAGATCCCAGCAATACACACTTTCTCATGTACACATATCTAATCTTCTAAGAGCAGATATATCTAAAAGTACACCTAAAAGAAATCTAACTGGAACATAAAAAGCTCCAGAGGGTGGCAAGCCCCTGGAACAGGCTCACCCTGTGACTATGGAAATGGTCACAAAACCAGCATGACAGAGTTCAAGATGAGTTTGTACAATACTCTCGGTCATTTTGGGAATGTCCTGTGCAGGGCCAGGAGCTGGGCTCAGTGATCCTTGTGTGTCCTTTCCAGCTCAGAATAATCTGTGCTGAGATCATGGTCTTTTTTCACTAAGCAGTGTAAACATACCGCAGACAGCGGGACACTCACTGCGAAAAGAGCTTTTTCTAAAATTAACAAAAGTTATTTTTTTAAGTGTCTGAACAGAGGTTTAGACTTTTTAGCTTTTTTATGAGCACAACTCTCTCTCCCCATAATAGATTAATATAACTAATTAATTGGACCAGAAGTTTGCTTTCTCTTACCTTTCCTTCTCCAGCTCTGCTTTCTACTTTCAGTCAGATGTTCAGCTGTGTTTGTCCAGAAAAAAAGCTACTCAAAAAACACTGGGAATATAAGACACTGACATTACAAAATTCTGAGTGTTAGGACCCATCTCTGTCCTCAGTCAAACTGAAACAACTCTTTCTGTAGTTATGTCAAGTGTTGGGTTGCACTAGAACTGAGCTGAACTACAGGCACAACTGGACCTTAATCTTTTAAAAGGCTTCTTAATAGCTTTAGTGCTTAATTCAAAACTGTTCCAGAGGTAAATCAGTTACTGTGTTAAGTGAGTCTGCCACTAGAACAATGAGAAAATATACCTAAGCTGTTTATGTAATTCCACATTTGTACTGAACACAGTGAAATTTACTGACTCTATGTGTTTAATTTTAAAAATTATTCTTTTATTACTGTTTGTTCACTTTCAAAATTTATTATTTGAAAGAAACAAAATCAGAAATACACACCAAAATTGTAGAACACATTTTCAGGCTTTCAAAAACAGCCATCACTTTGACTTCACTGGATCTATTCATTTTTCTCAGGGATGTAACAATTAAATAGATCTATGAAGAACTGAGTATGAGGCCCTCGAGGTCATACTGGACGTGTTTTCTCAGTTTGCTCATGCTGAGCTAAAAAGCTGTTGTCTAAAGCAGCAGCAGCAAAAAGAAAATGCATTAAAAAAAAAAAAAAGCAGACTCCTGTGAATTTATGAGGAGTGCATCACAAAGACAAATATTTCAGCCATGCAATTCCATTCGGCCTTTTCAGCTGTGTGTCCATAGCAAGTCAACGGCTAAATTGAAAAATCAATTCCAATTTAAATTATTGGAATAAAGAACACCAGGAGTCAGAGATAAAATGGCTTTGTTCTCTGAGATCCTTTTTAATTGGAAAGTTATTTCTTCAGGGTATTCTAATGGTTCTGAGGAAAGATTGCAAAACAAAGTTGATCGGCTGGGGGAAGGTTAATAGCTAATGTGCTTTTCTTGCTGCACAGCAGCCTCCTGTCTTTATGACAGCCTCCATCGTATGTGAAAAGAACCATGATTCTAAATAATTTGATACATGTGACTGTAGTGTTTCCCTCCATTTCCCAAAGAAACCCTATTATGGATGCTACTCTGAGATGTTCATAGCGGCCTGACTGACATTCTGACCAGAATTTCTTTGCTTACAGGTGTTTAAATGGTCATCTGCTTAAACCTTGCATGGTGCTGAGTGATTTTGCTGAAGATTAATATGATTTTGTAAGCATCAAAGATGCTTTAAATAACACAGTGATAGCTGTACATATGGAAAGAATTTTCCTTTTATTTCAAGACTACTGAAACAATAACCAAGGTGGACTGTCAGCTGCTACAGGTAGAAAATTGCGGCGAAACTGATTACAGAAAGGAAATAGGATTATGCTGACATGGGACAGAGTGAGAAAGGAAAGACAAATCCTTTCTGGGAAGAAGAAAAGAGAATTAGTCAAAAGTTATTATGCTTAAATTAAAACAGAGCAGAAAAGGAATCCTTGCTTCTCATATAACCAACATCTAGAAGTGTTATGGTTTAGTTATAGCATCAGTGCAACCTTTACTCTGTTAGCAGGAAACTGTTTAGGGCAGCTGTAGATTAGAAATCTTAAATGGGCATTTAATTTGAAATTAATAAAACAGTTATGGTATGTGTTAAGAAAAGTTACTGAGGTTTGCTTAGTATATTTAATTAGTGTAAAAGAGATAAATCTAGTTGCCATGTAATGAACTGAGAACTGCAGATACAGTAAATGTGTACTTACGTTCCTATTATTAATGCATTAAACTTGTAAGAATGTTTAGGAATTTAATTAGCATTTAATAAGATAGCTATAGCAAATTACAGTAGTTAGATGTTAAACGTAAATTAATATTTTTAGTATTTAATTGATATTAACTAATTAATTACTGTTTATTACATGGCAACTAGATTTATCTTCTATAGAGTTATTAAATCTAAATTAGAAGTTCTATTTTAAGTGGCCTCTACTCAATTAAAAAAATACAGTATCTGGGATTATCAGGGTTTACCTTCATGGAGAAATTTGGTGAGCTTGGGATATTAATATAAAAACATAAATTATATACTATATAAGTAGATATAAGATATAAGTATTTCCACACAGGGGGAATATTATTCATGTGCATAATCCCAAGAAAATGAAATTATTCAGCTGACTAGAAATCTTGTGTGGAAATATTCCCTGAATTAGGTGACAGAAAGGAAAAAGTTTTCAAATAAAATATTTTGAAAGATCAAACAATCTCATCCTTTTTGGAACTTTCTATAGCTCAATTACATGTTAGAGAAGGGGATAGACAATGAGGTTTTAAAAGGCCCTCTGCATAAGATAATTGTTTTTAAAAAATCTCACCATAGGTAACAAATTACGGATTTGGGATGTGAAATACTTTGGAATTTCTAGTCTTTACTTAAAAGGGAATTGCACTGCTCTGCATCCACATTTGCACCTTATACTGACAGCTATGTAGTACTGGCACTATAAAATAGTTTTTATGCAAATAATAGCAAGAGTTTATAAGAACTTATTTCTGAGAGAACAACAATTTACACAAGGAAAATAGAATGTGTGCTAAGCCATCTATTCCACTGGGATGCCAAAGAAGAAGTAGCTGTGAGCTCCAAGGGCTGTATTTCAACAAAAGGCTGAGGTACCTAAAGCATGAATGACAGGAGTTCGGGTATCAGCTTTAACTCAGCCTGTGATCTCCTTCATGACTTCAAAGTCCTACAAATGCTTGCCCAGACATGGACATAAGCAAAACTTTGCTATATCAGAAACACTACATAATTATTTGTCTACCATGTAAGGCTGACTTGGATGACTCAGCTGGAAGTGTCAGAAGTATTCGGACTTTCAGGAAATTCACTTCAGTCCCTGAGCCTTTTGTTCTACAGCTGTGAGATATGAATTATTTTTATACTTGTGGAATAATATCCTGTTTATTAAAAATTATTTATAAAGCCTAATTTATCTGCAAATTTTGCAATCCTTGTATATTTTATTACCTAGGTTTTTTTATTTATGTCTTTCTGGATAAGAAATAAAGATAGCAAAATCAGACCACAGAAAGGTCTCTGAGAGGGTCTCTAAATCATGGAGATTGTAGAGAGTTGCAAAAAAATTTTACACTCTGATTTTTTTATTACATTTATTGCTGTCTGGATCCTTTTAACCTTTAAGAATTTTATTGTAAAGCTACTCCGGCCTTTTATAGTTTCTTTCATTTTCCCTTGTTATTAGAATAATACTTTCTTGTAATTTAATCTTAGTAGTTCTTATACATCTTTCTTTTCTACAGACATATTCAACTACTTCTCATTGCCATTATCCCAGTATAAATAAAAACCTGATTTTACTCAAATCATCAGCAAATCACAAGTGGATTCGAGTAGGCCAAGGATTTTGACTGTTCTTTAGTTCTCCACTATTCTTAATTCTCCATTATTCTCCACTTATATTAATGGGGTTTTTTTTACAAATCATTCATTGACCACTTAGTTTACATCCAAGTATCTGAACAAATACTATGTTCGTACCCTTTTCTATCAACATTTCCTTAATGACAAAGGCTCTGATTTCTGGATAACCCTTCTGCTGAATCATGACACTGTCCTCTACAAATCTAACTCAGGAATGTCTTTGGTGATTCATGGCTGGATGTACTTGTCACCCACCAGATGGCTGCACAGCAAAAGTTTCCCATGAGTGCAGCGCCTGGAGATTTCAAGCTCTATGATAGTTGGTCCAGGAATATTTCATACTTGCTCTCGTCAAGCCTTCAGGGTCTATAGCAGATGCTGCTGCAGTTTATTTATTTGAGTGCTACCATACATCTTCGATTATCTCACTGCCCTAACTGGTTTGGTAAATATTTTAGATCTTTATTTCTAATGCAGAGCAAATAGGGTTTAAATTATAGGTTGAGACATCTGTCAGTATGTGAAAATAACGCATTTAAACTGAAATTTCTACTCATCCATTTCACAGTGGATTATGTTCTTTTGGATGAAAAAAATCCAACAAAACCAAATTAAGCTAAAAACCACAACAATAACAGAGAACATTTGAATTTATTTAAATTTGTTTAAAATATTTTCAAGCTACATTATTTCTTCAGTTACTTTACAGTTCATAATCTCCTAAATACAACTGAATTTAATTTAATTTAATGGGGAAGAAAAGAAACTGAACTTACTTCTGACAATATTGGCACTCTTTGGACAATTTCCTGCTTTACTTACAATTATGCATTTCTGGCACTCATTTTGCCATTCACCTTTGCAACAACATGGCGTCTTAAATTGCTTCTGACATGATTTTCACAACTTTGTATATGTATTCTATGTATAATATATATACACATATATAGACACATATATTATTAAAGTCCTGTGTCTACTAAATTCTTTGTTAAGGACAAGGATAATTAGATGACTCAATGGCCATTCAACCCGTGTTTAGAGAAAGCCAGATTTCCAGCCTGGGTGTGTAAGGAAGTTGTATTGATACATTTATGTATAAGCTACATTTTCTCCCCCATCAGGACTGATTAACATTTTTCAATTGTCCAGACAAAGTCTCCTTCTCGTAATATTCCTAATAAGATATGACTGTACAAAGCCCATGTACACCACATTTAACTTGGAGAGTCAGAGAATGTATGTGCCTGAGGTTACAAAGTGCAGCATCTAATCATTCCATTCTCTGCTGATTGCCCTGTTTGGAACAATATGCATTTGAGGAAGCAGATGTAAATATTTCCTTGGTTTCACTTAAATCAAGACTTGGAAACATTAGAAGAGACTGTAAGACCTTAATAATTTTAAAATACTGTTGAACATGCTAAAGCTGAAACCTGAAAACATTTGGCATGAATTCTTTAAAAGATTTTAAACTGTATGAGCATCAGTCTGGAATGCAGGATTTAGAGACAGCAATCCCACCTGAATCATGCTACAGTTAATAGGTACTTGCTAATAGAATTTATCAAGCATTCTAAATCCACATGACACAAATGTACAGCATTCAGTCTGAAAAAGTTCATCAAGAGTTGTAAGTAAAACTGAATGAATGCGTTATAAGCTCTTTCCATGCAGTGTTTCCCCCTATCTGTCTCCTTAAAACATTTCACACTGAATGGTTTCCTGCGTGCTCTGCTGCAGATTTATTCTCCTCCTGATGCACGCGTGTAACTCCCCATTAATGTTAGTAGGAATGAGATTTACGTATGTGCACTGAGAGGAGAACAGACCCCATGGTATTTTATTCACCTATACAGGATTATAGCCTCTGAGGATAGATTTGATTTTTTTGTTGTTAGCAAAAAAGCAGCTTGACAAGTAGCTTTTTGATTGATAATACACTGGGAGTCATAATTTATACAATCTTACACCTGCTAGTGAACAAAAAGGTCATTTTAAAGGTGTGAGTTGTGTGTGCTGGGGCAGAGCATAAACCAGAGGGTCAGTTTTCAGTGCTTACCGTACGACAGAAAAACAGACAAAGACTCCTACTAATACTGATAAAAGTGAAAATATCATGGCAAGCATTGTAATTAACAGCAAGTTTCCAGAACTTGACATTCTGAGCAAGTGTCATTCCCTAGGTTATTACAGAGGGAATTAGAGTGGCCTTTCACTGTCAAACTGATATATACCATTGGAGCATTGCTGAAGAAAAAGTACCATTCGTGATGTCTTTTCAGGATTTAAACATCTGCTGAATTCCATCTCTTTCTATCATTTTCTGAAAATAGATACACATCTCAAAAGGTCTCTATCTGGGGCATTGAGTGGATTCAATATTTCAGCATTTTCTGCTTTTCTCAAAAAAAGAAATTATTCTATGTGTAAAAACTCTCTTGTACACAGCATCAGCAGGACTTTCTTAAAGCTTAAATATTTTTTCTAGGAGAATGGCTTCCTGAAATGTATTCTTATGATTAATCACTGGATATACTAATTTTTCTAAAGCATCCTGTTCGTACACTGGAGTAAAATAAAAGGAAAAAAAGCTTTCATACTATAAAATAGTGATATTTGTTCTCATTCTGGTTTTTTTGCTTATCTCTATTTTTTTTTTCTAGTAGCCTTGCAAGTGCCTAAGGAGATAACTGAGTTTTAGGAAGGGCATAATCTGATGCTTTCTTGTTCTAACCTTCATCTCCTGCTGCAACAAGAGGGAACTGTACTTTCAGAATTGGGACATATTCATCCTTTGTGGATTTCAGTCAAACAGTACTAGTATGTGTATTAACATACTCACATTTTGTGGTTCTAATTACATAATTTCCATGATTTGCTGTAATTATTAATAATATAATGGATGGGTTTAATTTCACTTCAACTTGCATCTGGGAAATAATCCAAAGCCAAAAAAAAAACCCAAAAACCAAAAAACAAACAAACAAACAAACAAACAAAAAAAAAAACAACTGAGATCTGCTTAATTGTGCTTGGGTGCTCTGGTCAGTTTTCTCCAAACTCTGAATATGACCCAATCTTGAATGTGTTTGGTGAATTTGACTTCAGTATTCAAGGTTAGGATTTCCAGTTCTTGCTGAAAACTACTGAAGTCCTCTAGGTGACTGGATGACTGTAGTCTCTATCGATTTGAATCATTTGTTTGGGTCAAGAACAGAGGCATAGAATTTGGAGGTAATATCTTCAACATGGAGTGTTCATTGTCTCCTGTCATGAGGGGAGAATGTATCTCTCTTTTCAGGGTGGGGAAATGGTTACAAGAAATGACTTCTGACATTAATGGAACAGGGGAAAAATTCACTTTCCATGGAAATAACTGCTTTTAGGCCTAGCTTTGTCTTCATAGATCACCATGGTTTACAAATGACCTACAATAAATTAAGTAGACACCTCCGCAATGGGGATGAAAGTCTTGGCAACACTGATTAGTTGTGGCAATTATTTTAGAGATTTATGCAGTGTTTGCCAGAACCTTCTATGTCTTTACAATTTTATCTGTGATACCATGTTATGACAAAAATGAAAAAAAACCCCATAAATAAGAACTAAAAAGAATTTTGTAACATACAAATTATCAGTGCTTCTTAAACTAATGAGGGAATGCAAAATATTTTCCTCACATATAGGCTATTTTAATAGCATTTCTGTAGCTTCTATTTCAGTTTCTTTAAAAATAGCAGTGACTGACATTATAGAAAAAATCATGCAGAACCACAAAGAAACCTAATTTGAAGCAATATGGTAATATGTTTTGTTCATGTGTATACACTTAAAATTTGAGTTCATATCATTCCACTTAGTTTGCCCAAAGATATTTTTCCTACATGATGTTAATTCAATTAAGTTAAAATCTTGTCATCAACTTCTCTACTGACTAACAAAAGCTTTTATGTGTCACAGGCAGTATTCAACAAAACCTGCCATTGTTGCTAAAATTGCCATTCAGTGTTGTTCACAGGAATTTAAATTTTACTCAAAATTGACAAAATAAGTGTGAAATACTATAACATTAATAATCTTAAATGGTTTTCCATGCAAAATATCAGAGATTATTATTTTTATGTATCCAACTAAATCTTCATTATTCACTCAATAAAATGGCTAAATAGAGTACTATTTATATGTATGTGTCATTTGGGATGTATATCCTCTTATAATAGCATTTTTGTCTGCTACTGCATGTTCAGGGGAGGATACAATTGATTCAGGAAGGACCACAGGGATTTTTCATGGAAGTGCAAATGTAACACCATATTTTATGGTTGAGGACAGTTTATGAGAGAAAGCTTTCTGTGCCTTAGTGTAGAGCATGAGAGCCAATTTTTAACACTAGCAATGCTGATTCTCAGGCTGATGATCCAAACCTTGGTTTATGTGAAGGTATTATTCATTACGTTAATCTAAAATAAAGAACAACAACAACAAAACTGCTTAGAGAATTGAATAATGACTTCATGTTTTCTAGAAAATAAAAAATGCTTCAATCATTAACCAAGGTCAAAGTGATATAAATACACTGCAGATCCAGCAGCTCAGGGAAGAAAATAACAGTTTGAGCAGATCATGCAGGAAGATGGCAATTCCTTAACAATTTCAATTTAAAAATTTCTATTACTGTCTTATTTTTTTTCCAGTTCATGAAATCCTTGAAAGGATACGTTGTTCTTTAGCAGGTATAGTGCAAAACATCTCTCTTGACAATAATTTCTTAACTGTCCTAGAAGACACAACAATGATCATATTATTTCAGTGCAGGAGCAGATATCCGCCTAATAGTAAATAAGAATGAGTTTCCTGCTTATGGAAGCTAAAGATTTTTCTTTCAATTAAAAAAAAAATAGTAAATAGTTAATATAAAGTTCACATATTGCAGAAGAATCATTGAAGGGACGTGTTGAGATAACTTAATCCAACCCTCTGCTCAAGTTTTCAGCTAGAGCAAGTTGCCAAGGGCTGTGTCCACTTGGTTTCTGAATATCACCAGGGATGGAAACTCCATATCTCTGGGCAAACTATTCCAATGTATGACCATTGTCACAGAAAAAAAAAAAAAAAAAGTGGAATTTTATATGTTTTAATTTGTGCTGGTTGCTTATTGTCTTGTCAGGGGTACTACTGAAAAGTGTGTGGCTGCTGCTTCTTCAGTTCCTCTCATCAACCTGATGAGAGGAACACATAGATAAAATCCCCTTGAGCATTCTTATCTCCAGGCTAAACAATTCCAGTTCTCTCACCTTCTCCTCACATGACAGGTGCTCCAGTCTCTTAATCAGATTTGTGACCCTTTGCTAGACTCATCCCTAGATATCCAGCTCTCTCCTACTGGAGACCCCAGCACAGGATCCAGCAACTCAGTTGTGTCTAAGTAGACGATCTGACCTAGAAGAAATGTGTTTCCTAATACAACCCAGGACTTTATGTTGGTGCTTTTTACTGCAACATCACCAAACATTTCTATAGGTCCTGGTCAATTTGGGGTACACTGGAATTTCTAGATCCTTCTCTGCAGAGCTTCTTGTCAGCTGGTTAATCCCCAGCATGTGCTAGTGCAATAGATTCTTCTTCCCCAGGTGCAAAGCTTTGCAATTCTATTGCTTGAACTTCATGAGATTCCTATCTGCCTGATTGAGGATGACGTGGGTTAGGCATCCCACCAGTCTCTGTTATGTGGTACTTTACTTCCAGTCACCAAGTTTTAGTTTTGCCCCAAGGGACAAATATATACAGAAGTCATTCTCAAATACAGGAGGTATGGTCTTTGCTACTGACCATGAATAAAGTTACAAACCTGGAAGAAACTGTTTAATCAAACACTTGTGTTAATATTTAACAGTGAACAAAATGGTCAGTCTGAAGCAGAGGTTAAACACAGGAAGATCTGAAAAATGTTGATTTTTTTTTTTTGACTTTCAATCATGCAAGCTTTAAAAATTTTGCAAGAGGAAAGACATTTTTTATTCCAAAATTGGTATGATTTGTCTCTGCTTGATAGTTATAAAAGTTTTAAGAAATTCATATAATACAAAGAGATCAGGTGTCTCCACTGAGTCTCAATTGCAAAGCCTTTTTTTTCTTTTCTCATTTGTCTTACCACACACTCCTTTACAAATAGTTTTATAAACCTAGAATATTGTCCTCAAATCCACATATACACCTTAGCATGGGATAAAGTTATTTAAATTTTAAATGTTTCTGTTTCAGTATTCATTTTTGCATAGTTCTACATTGAAAAGGAAAAATGAATGTCTTGTAGAAAGTACTGACTTCTCTTGTTGCCTTGACAGCTATGATCAGCAACAACCAGATAACAATATGTATTTGGATTTTGAATATTTTTAAAATCTTTTCATATTCTGGAATTATCATTTTTTTCAAATTAAATACTGAAGCAACACATAAGAACAGAGGTAATGCATAATTTTATGCACATCAAAATGCAGAGCACATCACAGTATTGTTCTGAAAAATAAGTATGTCTACAAGTTGGGAATTAATTTAGATTGTAAAGCAAATATTTTTCTCTGAGGTCCACCTACGTGTTAGCTTCTCTTGATATTAAATAGCTTTCATTTGCCAGAAAAAATGAAAATACCTGAAAATATGAAGCATGCTATGCCAGAACTCAACTCATCCCACTTCTATACATCACAGATAAAGTTCTTACTTTATAAGAAAATGTCATGTGAATCTAGTCATGGACATAATAGCCTGGGACTCCCCAAGGAAACCAAAAGCCCTTTTGCCTTCACTATATCTTCAAGCACGCATTACACTAAATGCAAAAGGCAGTGACATCAATGGTCTATAAAAGCATGACCTTCAAGTTGATGGATTTTGAGTAATAAAAGGCCTCAACAGCAGCTGACATATAAACATAAAAGGAAGTTTTAAGGACAACCCACTTTGGTGTATAATGAGGAAGAATTTAATACTGTGTTTACAGATTCCACAGGCTTTGCTGTGCTTGTTTCACCTGAGAACATTTCTAAACCCAAGAGGGAACTGGGGACATGACAATGAGTATGGGATTTAAGATTATACAAGTATAAATTGGGGGAGAAAGATGATGTTGAAAAAGATGAAGGTAATCTGTATCAACTGGGTATCACCTGAAGGTAATCTGTTGGTGATATACATACATATATGTTTCTGAGAAAAAAAAATATGATCATACGTCAACAGTAAGATTTTGCCAAATTTTCCCAATTTGTAAGCTTTTGGATTATGGTCTTGAAAATGTATTTCTATATTATGGGCATTGAGCTCTTCACAGAAATAAAGATAAACTAATTTGGTTAAAGCAGGAAGGCAATGTAAGGGAAAGGTTTCCAAAATTATCCCAAAGGAGCAGTCCATCCATTCAACACCCTCGTGAACTGATAAAGTGTCCCAAACCCTAAAAATTGCCAAGAGGGGGCAGCAGCATGTTGAGTCATGGGAACTCTCCTCCCTCCAGTGGAAGTCCACAGAAGCTGAGGTATAAGCACCTATTCACTTTGCACATCTCTGCTAAATTGGTGCTGAACATGAAATGATAGTGTGATGCTGTCAATATCTTAGGGAAAAAGCAATTGCTTCCACTGTCTAAGAATAGCAGGACTTGTCTGATTTTCTAGAAATTCTTCAGGTGAAGCCCAATTAAAAATCATAGAAAGTTTGAAAAGCTTTCAGTAGTCATACACCTCACAAACAAAATGCCATAAATAGTTATCTACTAATTCCAAGTCATGACAGTATGTCATCTACCATCAAAAATTTAGAGTAATCATGAGATGAATTTTATTACCTAAATGCATGGGCGATTCTCTCTGAATAGACAGGAGAATAGACAACAGTTCTACATGCATTTTAAGTACTACATATGCAATACATATGCAGATGTAAGACAGATTTACATATGCAGAAATGCAATTGCTTGTCCACTGACAAAGTTTGACTGCCTATGACTGCAACACCACTTTGGATTCCTTGCATACATAAGACTTCTAAATTTAAAGTGATTTGCATGCAGAGAATGAATTCCTACAGTTCTGCTAACATGCTATGTTTTTCCAAAGCTTTCATCTATCTATATAGTTTCTTATGCAATCACCACTTTCACGGTATCTAAGGGGCCTAATGACTCCTTGTTCTGCCAGGTTTGCACTTAGAGCTTTTTATTGCCACTCTTTAGAAAGGTGTTTGAACTGTGGCAGGTAGGACAATCCAAAGACAGATCTCATTTCAAAGTATTCTGAAGGGAATAGCTAGTAAAGAAGAGCAGTGATTGATGCAATAGAAGACATAAGAGGATTTTCTTCTTTTTTTTTTTTTTTTTACCAGCTACAGAGAAGTCTAGACTCTTTACTTTAAACTTGAAGTGTTAAAGGGGACTCTTAGATCTGATCATCTCAAAGTCTCTAATCTATGCAAAAAGTGGGCATTGATGTAAAAATAGTACATGTATGAACAACTCAGAAGCATAGCTGGAGTGCAATGTGTATTTGTGGGTCTAAATACTTTGAAAATGCTTGTTCCTGTCTGTGAGACTGGCAGAAGGTGAGAACAGTCAAAGATCTATTCTGTGAAATTTCAGCTCTTTCTTCCTTGCGTACTACTTTTCCCTTCTTATTAGAAAAGTAAAATCAGAGAAATTGGTGAAAACTACACAATCATTTCCTTGCAAACACTATAGGTGTATATCTAAGTCTATAAATGTGTAGTGAAGTGTATTTATATTCTACAATACAGTAAAGTTATATATTTTAATTTTGAATTATTTTAACTGCTCCGTGATAAGAATATTGAAAGACTGCTCTTAATTCTTCTAGTCACAATTAGTTCTGTAAATATATTCTGCCTCATCCACGTAACTAGATATGTGCCTTACTTTTGTTTTCCCACATATACCTGATTTAAATATTTCTGTGACCAGAAAATCAGAACTTTACCTTTTAGGGTGTGGATTTGACATTTTGATAGAAGAAACATTTAGTCTTCACCTTCCATTATTGTAAAGCATGGATTATTAGAAAAAAAAAAATGTTTCACTATTTCCCTCAAGAACTGAAGTCAAAGGGAATTTTCTTGGACAGCACTTCTGAGATACAATCTCATCATTGCCGCATTGGAAAACTAAACATTTTCTCTCAGGCCATCACAATTTGATTGGACAAAACATACAGTAAAAAGTGCATGTTTTATCACATTTATTCTTTTCAGAGATAAAAAAATGCAAAGTCCTAGTAAATTATTCCTCAAATTTAGATGCCATGATTGTCCAGCTGGCTGATTCAGGCATTCTAAAAAAAATTGCTTACTAAATCCCTAATCATATTAACTTTATTAGTCCTATACATTTTCAGGTAAACATTTAATTGTAAGGTATGTCTTTACAGAAAATGATGCATCACAATCCATAGCAGTGTTCCCAGAAAGCAGAAACCTTCAAAGCATGAATGTTCATTCACATAGATCCATAGAGATGTAAGGAATTGAAATACATAATTACAGTATTTAATGGTACACTGCAAAATACTAGAGCACTTCTTTTTCCCCCAGAAGCAACTCTTTCAGTGTGACAAGACTATGGCATAAAATATATAAATGACAGACACTCACTGCAATTGTGATTTCTTTGATGAAATATCTCAGTCCCAGGGATATTTCCCTTCAGGTAACATTGCACTGTGGATATACACAGCATGAGCCAGGAATTTAGCAAGAGCCTATCATGTCACAGTGTAACAACAGCTAGAGACATGCAGAAAGAAATGTTCTGGCTTTCTTTGTTTGTTTGTGGGTGGGGTTTTTTTGGTTCCTTTTTTTTTGTCCCTTTACATAGCCAGAATCCCAACATCCAAAAGCATATTCAGCATTTTTTTTATTGCTTATATTCTATATATGATCTTATCTTATTCTGTCTTGTTAATATATTAATATGTTTTTATTTTTGAAAAAAATTGTCTTCAATACTGTAGTATATAGTTAACTAACTGCATAATTTTACTATGGCACCTAATATCTGCATTTTCCCCTTTCCCTTCCCTTCCCTTCCTTTCTCACACAGTTTTACACGGGTCTGTTACTCTAGAGTGATGTGGAAAAGGAATACTTGTAAAGAGACACATCAGTGAAATTGAAAATCTGATGAGTCAGATCCATCACTGTACAATTAGTAAATCATGTATCTGTTGAGTTGAATCAGTACAGGCTTGTTGAAGTTTATGGTACCACTCCAATTTGAAGTAGTGCTACACTAATTCACACTATTTTAATTCAAACAAGATCTGATAGAGTCTTATTTCCAGTGATCACAGGAATGGCTGATATATTACAGCTATTTCCTTTGCAAGCATAAGGTCATTTGAGAGCTCAGATTCTATTACTGTCTTATATGTGTTGGGAAATACTGACTTTTTAACAGCAAATAATCACTTCATGAAATTTAAAAATGGCATTTGTTTTTGGCTAGTTATGATCCTGTTGCCTAAGGCTAGATCTTGTTCTCATTTCAGTCAAATGGAAACTAGTCAGTTCCATTTTTCAAATTGTCTTGCATTAATACAGTGCTGCAATGTTTGAATTGGGGCTGAACAAAAGAATTATTATCGGAAGGGAAAACACTATCCTGATTTTTATTTAAAGAAATGCTAATTAAAATCTGTTCACTGAAAGTATTTTAAAAATCTTTAATTCTGTGACAATTTAATTTGTCTTTTCTTGCCTAAGACTACCACATGATATCTCCCATACAACTTTTGTTTTGCTGCTCTGCCTTCCTTATCAAAGAAGAAAATTTCAAGGAACATCGATTATTATATTTTTTTATACTGCATGGACAAGAGGCCTTTCAAATACACCCCCTGCCTACCTTTCCCTCTCCTAAGGAAACTTTTGTATGTATCAGCAAAATGCACTTAGACATTTACATTAGCAGCTAGTAATCACTATGATTTGAGGGTATGTAGGGCAAAGATTTTAGGGACATGTTCACCTGACTTCAGCTGTCTATGATGTAGACATCTACATACGAGCTACTTGTCTAAATTTTGCTGAGAGGCAGTGCTCAGAAACAGGCACTGCTTAAAGTACAGTTCCTCTGACCTATATTTAACGGCTGTGTTAAGATTAGATGAGTGATGAGAAGCGCTTATTCCTCTCTACTGGCTATATGAGGAATCTAAATGACAAGTTGAAATGAAGACATTTATGCTCCAGACATCTATATTTCCTGAAGAATAATCCTACCTTAGATACTGATGTGCTTTATCACAGACTGCAGAAAGAGGATCCACTTTTCATTGGGCAAGTCAGTTCATCTTCTGTTTCAAAGAAAATATAACTGTGAAGGACTTCAGAGGTGAAGTGACTTGCCAATGACAATACTATGATTATTAATTCATAACAGGCATAAACAGGTCTAATTTTCTGGTGTCTTACTCTGTAAACTAGTTCACATCTCTTCTCTTGAGCGTGCATCCCTAGAGATTGCCAAAAATTAAGCCTATGGAACAGGTGCATGGCTGCTGAGCTAAATCATCTGCATGATGGAACATGCTTTGGTCCATTTAAGTATGTTGCTGTGATAAGTGATAAATGTTTATTGGTTGAGGAAAGAAGCATTCATATATTATGTAATTGGCCATACAGAATTTATTTAAAAATTTTAAAATTGACTTAAATTGAATGATAATGTGCAGCAGATCACCGCGGCTTCAGATGTATTAGCCATCTCCAGACAGGTATGAAACAATTTTATATAACAAAAAATTATTCTTCAGGCCAATTCCTCTTATTCATCTTCAAACTTCCACTAATGACTTCAGGTTATTTCCCTAAAAGCAAACTTAAAAAAAAAAAAAAGCCAAGGAATTAGATTAGGCCATATGTCAATAGCCTGTTACCAGAATGTTTATATAAGCAATTTTCAAGGGTGAAAGAAAATATGCCATTCACTTGGAAAAATGCATTTATTTCAAACTGTGAGGACATATATCTTATTATAGAACATATGTCATGGGAATTAGAACTCTGACACTTGGGAAAAAGCTACATATCATTTTCAAATGGTTACCAATGGTCTTTAATGTCAAGTTAGGTAATTTCCTATGTCTTGTTTCAAGAAGATTTGTTTGGGTGAACATAAATAAGAACTTATCTAAAATAAATTGTACTGATTATATTACATTTTATGAACACTCATTAAAAGTGGGGCCCACAGTCCCTATTATATTTACAATCATGTTTGTCCACTTATTTTTGCAGGCAAAATTACTGCAATAATTTATTTATTTTAGACAGATGTTAGTGCAAAAGGTATCTACACATCTAGGAATTCCTCACATAGATTGGAACACCAGTGATATTCATCTAATTATTTCCCACACATTATTTCATAAAGAAATATCACCTTTACTCTGCAAGAAACAGAATCTTACCACTGAAAGATTCCTGAGAAGAGCACAGAGCTGAATTCTGTTTCAGCTTACTATGAAAATACACTAAAAACTATGTAAGCATTTATAAACTTTCGGTTGTTCACTAATTAATAAAAAATATAAGTTATGTCATATTGTCAGTGAATGTAACTTTGTTCTGTGTGAGGTTTTTCTATAAATACTTGTGTATTGAAACAAGTTTTAGAGGAGGTCACAGCCATCGTTTTCCCTTGAAGACAACTAGATATTAATTTAGGTTCAATTGAGTATTTTCTATGAATGGGTAAGCTGAGGCATGGAGAATGATTTCATGAAAATGACAGTAGCAACAAGCCAATCACCAATTATAAATAAATGCTGTTGTAAGTCTCAGTTTCCTTCATTCACTACCAGAATCTTCTGCCAAAAAAATAATAGATAAGTGAACTACACTAAATTGTTTCAAACCTCAGAAACCAATTGAGTTTGGGCTCTGGGTGAAAGTTCAGGTTTTATTTTATTTGAACCTATTCACCCATTCTTAATTAGAAAGTAGGTTGATTAAATGACTAATTTGAAATGTGCATAAACTGTAAAGTAGTAAGATTGAGGAATATGAACATATATATATATATATAGCAGTTCTTGCCAAAAAAAGTTTCACATATGGCTTGGGCTAATGGCCAATAAATTTATTACTGGAAGAAATTACAAATGTTGTTGAACGCTGTTACAACATAGAGATGAATCAAAATAGAACAGAGATATAGATAATAGAACATTTCATCTGATATTTCACAATAGTTATCTCGTCAGAGGAAACTGTGAAGCTTGATTGAACAAAAGATAAAGTTAATACTACCTAATCAGAAGAGACCATTATAGATCAGTGAAACTGCAAAACAGAATTATATGACAAGGGGCAAGCCACATTATCTAAATTAACATTTTTCCAGCATGAACAAGAAGGGCCACTGTAGGAAAACGAGAGCTAAATACTATGGCCTGCATTTAGTCAACCTGAAGTAATTATTAATTTATGGTTGTCTGTGATTTTAATGAAAATGAAAGCTGAGAGGAAAGAATTGAGAGAGATAATGTGCCGTGAAATTGAGTTTCATTTATTTTGGGGGCCACCTTTTTTCTTTTCTTTATTTTTTATACTATCATCTTGTTTTTGCTAAAGGAAAAGAAGCTAAGACAAAATGTCCACATTAAAATTTTACCAAGGTTATGTAACTACTCACATACTTCCATTGCTTTAAGAGTGAACTATTAAAAATGGCCAGAGACAGAACTCACTGGCTTGCTCTGTTTCTAGCTCGAATGACCAAAGATGTCTTCTTTTCTACCTTTTTCAGGATTATCACTTTTCAAAGACAGTGTTTGGCAATAGCAATTTCATCATCAGACAGCCAGGTTTGCCTAATAATATTTACATCTTTCATTAATACTATATCATCAACAGTCCCTTGTGGGGTTTTGGAATCCAAAATTATGGACAAAATCATAGGCAGAACATGGACAAGCTACAGTAGCTGCCTTTTAGTTTCAATTCTTTGTCTTGTTCTCTTTCCACTAAGAAACTGCTATAAATAAATCAACAGGTGCTGTTTTGACTGGTAAAAAAAGCCTAAGAGTAAGGGAAATCACATTATCATTTTTTAAATGGATTAAGTTTGGGTTAAAGTTTAAGAGGTACAAGGAATAATAGCTTTAAAAGCACATGACCCACTTCATTGTGTTTGTGATTTTATAATCATCAGCCTGTACAACACTCACAGTCTTCAGTAGAATTCAAAAGAAATACAGGAATGTTTGTTCATTTTGAACTGGATGTGACTTCCTTAACAAGTGAACATTTACTTTCTGGAGCTATGTGAGAAAAGTTACAGGGTCTGCCCTTTAGCCCCCTTGTTTCAGAAATTACTTTTAATACATTCTGAGAGCCAGACTTTTGTCTGCTACCAGCTTTTAATGATATTTAAGATACTCTGTGGTATATCAGACATAGATCCAAGTCTGGCAGATATAATACAGTACCTATGAGAGATCTTTGTCCATCTGAAATGGTTGCTGAAGTCCAGGTTATCTCTGGCTATCTCAAAAGGAACTAAAGAGCTGTGCATGATCAACCAATCCATGCCATGTTGACTGCACCAATTCGATTTTCATTGACTTTTACAGAAACCTCAGATCCTTTTGATTGCCTAAAAGCTTTAGAGACTTGTAAAGAAAAAGACTACAAGACAGAGAATCCTATATTTTTACCTACTAATTTTGACTTTAAAGGCTATTTCTACATGCAGGAAAGCAGACTCCTACCATTAATTAAAAAAAAAAAAATCCCCTAAACTTTTTATTATACAACATTTTGTCAGGATTTCTCCATCCCAAAGAGGAAAAATTATGTACATTCTGGTTTAATGACCACCAAAATACATATAAATCAAGTGCCCTGTTCCAGCCAGGACAAAGTTATTTTTCAGTAACGAGGAAGGGACATGGCTAGGACCTGGAGGGTACTTCATACTACCTCGTGACACTGCAATGGGCAGGGGCAAGGGACTCTCTTCCAGGGAGTAGAGGTGTCTTCCAGTTGAGTAAGCATGGCAGAGGGAGCAGCTGGGTAAAGCCAGTTCTGAGCATTTTGCAATCGCTCTCCTGTCTCTTGTACCTTTCTGTTATTATATTGGTTGGTGCTACTTTCATTTTTCTTATCCCATTGCTGTTCCCAGTAAAGGGTTCTTTTCCTAACTTATAAGATTCACCTTTTGTGCCTCCATTTCTCCTCTCCATCCCATCACAGGGGAGTGAGAGAAGAATGGGGAGGAAAGCAAGAAGCAGCGTGATTTGGACAGTCTCATTGGGAACATTGAATTGTGGATTACCATTCCCAAACCATGACATCAAGAATGAGCTTTTGTGGAGGAGGGGGAAAAAGAGGGAGGAAGGCAGGAAGGTAGGAAGGAAGGAACCAAGCAAACATTGATTTGTTATACAAACTGAAAAGATAATGATTGCTTTGAGATACTTTCCTACTTTCATATCAAATCAGACCAAAATATAAAGATAGCTATCTAAGGTTACACGAGTAGAAATACATGCTGGCTATTTCAGTAATGGGACACAGGATGCAGGACAAGGAAATCTGATGTGATCAATGCTGACATTGAATACAAGAGACAATGTATTTACTTACACTCTGATTATCATCAGTTATTACTGATTAATCAATTGGCTCAAGATTGAAGTTGAAATAGTGGAGAGATGTGGAGAGATAATCCGCCATAACATAATGTACAGTTTTGAATCAATCTATAAGTTTTGTATCAATATTGACCAGGATAAACAATTAATTTCTCTGTATATTCTACCAAAATTTGTTTATTTAACGTGTAACTCTTTCTTGTGAAAATGGAAATTAATTCATGCAAAGAGATGATGTGTGAAGGTGACGTTTTCTTTTTCTGCTTGGTGTCCTACATGTAATTCCTGAGTTTACATACAGAGAATATAAGAAAACAAATTAAGGAAAGGTAGAAAAATGAGTTAAAATGATTATTGAGGTCTTAAAATATTGATGATATATTGTTATAATTTCACATTATATTCCTGAGCTTACCAAAATATTTCATAGTAATGAGTTAATTTAAAATAACTTGGAAAAAAACCTAATTTTATAATCAACATAATATACATACACACTATAATTATTCTCTTCTTTTCTTGATGGTTTTTAAGTTTGGGGTTTTTCCATCCATGAATATGAGTAACTTTTAAGTGTTTACTGTAATGGGCTTGTTCCTAGGCACACAAATTTTTGACAGCAATTAGATATATCACGGAAGTAGATTGAATATTAAATTCATTTTTGTGAACTTTTTTTGAAATGGACCTCAAAGATAACATGCCTACCTCAATTTTTATTTGAAACACTCCTTTCTCCATTAGGAGCAGAAGTTGCAATGTTTCTGTTCTTGAGAATATTCCCTGAAAAACTAGCAACACTCATGCAATTGCATAGCTTGGAATCAGAGCTCAGCAGAAACCAGAGTACACAGAACGAGAGCCTATGGCTTCTGTGACACAATGATAACCTGTGGCTCCTCTGTGATAGTCTCACACTCTCATTTTCAAGACTAAGAAGACAATCCTGGACCTGTGTTACTGCTTGCCTTTGCTGCTGTTAAGATAAGCAGAACTTTACAAAGTGACAGTATTTTCAGTATTTTTACTAAGAGCCAAAAAGTTTTCTGCAGTGAAATTGATAAACACGATAGAAATACATGGGTTAGGTTACTTCATTGCCTGAAAACCTCTCATTTAGATATATTGCATTTGTTTAATTAACAGAGTCACTAGCTTTCCAAGTGAAAAGAAAGCAAAAAGCTCGTACACATTATTCTCCTTTACTTTCTCATTAGCTGCAGCACTTTGTGACAAATATTGACCTGTAATTCTTTCCCTCTGCCAGAGAATTAAATAAAATATGAACTGCACACAATATACACCATCTGTCCAATTCCACAAGCTGGTTAGTATGTTGACTCCCATTGACTTTACTTCAAGCCCAAACTGCACACAAACAAGAAATATTCATACATCACAAAGTACACAAACTTTGCTTGCTTTTGTACTGCATAGTTCACATAAATTTCCTTTTTCTAATAGTCTTTTTTATCCTAAATTTGTTCTTCACATGTCTTCTCTAGCCTGCCAAACTGGCTCACTCTCAGTCTGCTTACTCTAACCTGTTCAGAAATTCTCTATTAATGATCTTTTTTTTTTTCAAGTACTTTTAGTTTGTTTGTTTGTTTTATCAACTTCCTAAATAATGCAGGATCTTTTTTTCTAGTGACCTACATTATATTTCATTCAATATATATTCATTTCTCTTCTGGTCAAGATGTTGGGCTGAATTTTCCTTGGTATGATAGAATGCTACAAGCAGATAATGCCTGTTTGTGTGTTTATATTACAGAGTAAGGTACTTCAAGTATTAAAACCAATTTTTATTCAATTCTTTTTCTAGAGTCTTTATTTACTTATAGGGATTCATTCTTATACATGCTTCTGTGTTTTCACTTGTCTTCATACATACTTCAGTCTATCTTTAATTAATTCATCAATAATAGAATTCAGCTTACTCCAGTATCTGATATCAGTTACATGCATTGTTTATTCTTTTAATTTCTGATCTTGCATTAGTCAGCTGATCTGTTTGAAGTATTCTACAAAGGCACTGTATATCAATATATTACATTTACCCTTTTGACGCTGGTTTATATAATATGTACAGCATATTTTTATAAAATATATAAATTAGTTTCTTCCCTTAACAGATGGGGATAGATAGAGCTCTTTTGCTATCCCTAATTTTCTTCAAAACCTTGTGGATCTCTCTTCTCTCCTTTGGAATTCCTTTCTCTTCCTCCTTTCAAATCTATCTTTATATGTAAGTCTTCAGATTAAGATATCTAAATATAGACATGTATATGTCAATATCCAGGTGTCAGCCATGTGTCTAAGGTTCCTATGCAGTCAAGATACAGTCAATAGAGTAAATGGAGCCTAAAGAGTTTCCCCTCGGGTGAGCACCGGAAGCTGGGCAACAGAAATGCTTTCTAGGCTTCACTGGCTGACTTTCTAAGGTCTTCATTTGTTTATAGCTGAATTTTTAGCATCTGGCTCACATAGAGATGTATGAATTCAAGTGTCAGCATGAAGCTGTATTGCAGGTTATGGTCTCATTCCAGTTCCCCCATCATCTTCTGCAGAATAGTTCAATCCTGTGTCATGTCTCACTGCTGGATGGAATTAACTCAGAAGTCTTCAGTCCCATTACTTGGCAGGAGTTACCTATTTTTGAACTGGATTGGACCTCCTATGTCCTTATGCAATAGAAAATCCACACCTATTAAGCTCCTAAGCACCCACCTTTATTCTCAAAATGAATTGTCTATATGACTCTTCCCAAAACATCCTTCTTTATTTTACCAAGCTCAGAGAGGAACTGGAGATGCACATTTATGTATCATATCTTTCTTACCCATTATCTATCCCATTTTCCTTAGATGCTTGTGTGGAAAGAAAAGGATCTAAAAGCTGTATACTGATCAGGAAGATAGTACTCAGACTAGCTGGGATTTTATGACCCCTTAAATCCAGTGTTTTGGTCCCAGAAGGCTCTGGGCAAATGCACAATATCAAGTGCCTCTGAATTCAAGAACATCACTTTCTCTATTGAAAAACTCCATGTTCAGAAAGCAATCCAGGTTTCCAGAACAACACCATATTTTAAGATTCTTAACACAAGAATGTGTAGAGAAAATAGGAATTAGAAAAATTATTTTTACTCTTGTGGTAAGAAAATTTTCCTTTTTAAGGTTTATTCTGTACAATTTTCAGTATTACATATATGCTTGAATCAGGTGATCTAGAAATAAAGCAACAGCAACCAATTGCACTTTTGCTCATTGTCTCTGTGTCTTTCCCTCTCTTTCTCTCCCTTCTCCTCTCTCTTTTCTATTCTTTCTATATCTCCACCTCACAGTCTTTATTAAATAAAATCTGTTTTATTGACTTTGGCATATAGTCTCGTTTGCACCTTAATTTGGATGGAGTAATCTCTCATTAATTATATCTTCACAATCTCAAAGAGAATTTTAGTACAGTGAGGAGATCTTCTATTCTTGTTTTCTAAATTGTTTTAGTCCAGTGAATTGTCTCACACTTAGAATACAGCAAATACAGCAACAGATTTGGTCTCCACCTCCAAGAAAAATTTGTAATTACTGTTATACTTTTGTAAAGAAGTATTAATATGGTCTGCAGCTAAAGAAAGATGTGTTTAAAATTCAGATTATTAAAACTTACATTTAATTCTCAATCTTGAAAGTAGAATTTGAAATCAAAGAGAGACATGTAAAGAGTGAGTAGGTAATCTTGATATTTTTACAAGAAAATTACTCAAACAGGTGCTATCTTAAATCCTAGAAGATATGTGCACTCTTCTCAAAAATGCTACTTCTGTAAGGGAGTGCCACCAGGTGGAAAGAGTGTGGGGAGGGTTTAAGGTTTCTGATATAATACTGCATGATGGAGGTGGTGAGTGTAGGAGTATGGTGTTATGGCAACAGTGTGAAGGAAAGTGTGCAGCACGGAGGTGGAGAGCATGGGGTAAAACTGCTTTTTGGTTGTGCTCGGGGTGCACTTCCTGGGATGCGAGTCTTCCAGGCTAGTACCCAGTGGGAAATATAATGAGTATACAGGGTTTTATGTATCCCCAGGTTAGAGGGAAATCCCTCCCATATTCCATTAAGAATTATTCCCCACTTGCATGTATCTTTTGTTAATATCTAAGAAAAATTCTTTAGCTTTTTGCATGTCAGTGATGCTATATTTACACTCAACAGTTAGCTGTAGATGGACTCTACTCTTCTTTTGCAGGATCATTTGAGGAACTTTTCATAAGTCTGCATTGTCCATGTGTTTTAATTTGATATGTTCTCAGAGCACCTTTGTGAAAATAAGTAATGAGCCATCAAGTAAGGTTTCTTTTCAATGTTCTCCATGTTAGCAAGATTACAGTAATATGAGTTGATGTCCTATGTTGAAATGTCTAAAATCATTCTTTAAAATGGTGTGAAAAAATGCTGTGTTCTTCAATCCATACAAAGAATATAATTGTGCTCCTGATCCTAAAAATACTTTTTCCTGCATCTCGACTGATATTTAAGAAGACATCCAGATTGAAGATTCACTTTGTTAAACTGATTAACTAACATACCATCTCTCATCCCCTTCTTATACTTTTTAAAAATATTTATAATATAATTGACAAGTTCTCCTGATTATTTTATTTTTTAAGAGTTCTATGTGTGAAACATGGCAGACATTCACAAATACTAGCCAAAAGGAAGGAAACTTCTTGCAGTTAACATTGTATTTGAATATTTTGTATAAAAAAAACATTATCAAGAGTTTTGTTTAAGAATTCTATTTAGCAAATATTTTTAAACCACAAAAATAAGATAACAGCACTTCTGAGAACAGTGGTTGAACAGAGCAAAAAATTAAGCTTAGGCTATTATAAGGGAATTATTAATGGACATGCAAGTATTTATGTCCCTCATTACACTTAACAAAGGACTGAAGAAGTGGTGGGCTAAGAGATAGTAAATGCTTAGTAATATGTCTCTGTATGTGGCTCATTTCAAGAGATCCAAGCAACCTTGGTCTACAAAATAGTTAATATGGTACCAAAGCACCCTATCTAGCATTCTAAAATGGAGTGGAATGCTTGAATTTCACACAGCAGTTTATCTGTGTGGTTGTTATTCTAATACCCACCTGAATTAACAGCAGAAGTTCCCCGATGGTAGAATCATGAAATGGTTTGGTTTGGAAGGGACCTTAAAGATCATTTAGTTCCAATCCCCACCTGCCCTGCTACAGTCAGCGATGCCACCCACTAGATAACACTTCTCAAAGTCCCATCCAGTCTGGGCTTGAACACTTCTAGGGATGTTCCCTCCCTGGTATACACGAACCCATCCACCACTTCTCTGGGAAACCTGTTCTACAGCATCACCACCCTCACAGTAAGGAACTTCTTCCAAATACCTAATCTAAACTTGCCCTCTTTCAAGATAAAGCCTTTACTCCTTTTTATATAATTCCTATCAGAAAGAACGTAGCAAGGATGACAAACTTGTTTATTTACGCTCATCTCTTCATTGTATACAATTTATTGAATACAAATATAGATGAATATAAATTTGCCAGCAGCCTGCCATTAAAAATATATATTTAAGCATTTTTCTCACAAAATAAAGTTTAAAACTTATTTTGGTACCATTACTACAACTTTTGAGGGAATATAATGGTATAAATGTTCTGTTGTTTACATAATTTATGGAAAATAATTTAATTCTGGGGACTGTGGTGCTAGACATGTCCATAGATCAAGCTAATTAGGAGTTGCTATACATGTCATAAGTTGCTTTGCACAAAACATTTCCTTTAACTCCTGGCACATGTGTCTTGTGTGGAAATTCTGTTACTAGCTAGTGCCATAGATCTGACAAATCAGTGATGTCACAAGCAGACAAATTTTTCTAAAATGTATGATAGAAAATACATCCCTGATCTTCAGATGTTTTACCTCAGTTCCTTGATTTTAGCAATTATTTTCTACTTTTTAACATCTACCTTTCTTCTGAGCAAATATATATTAAGAATTGGACAGGGTCTGGCTGGATGATTAAAAGCCATTCTCAATTGATGAATAATAACCATAACTTTTAAAGTCCATGACTACTTGAAACTGAGCTCAAATGCAACATCAGTCCTCAAAAAATCACGTTACTAGTTTTCAAAAAATCCAAGAGAGCAGGTCTAATCCTGTCCTTCTACATGTCATATGAATTTCCCATCATTCTCAATGCCGTTATTCAAGGAAAGCAAAGCCGAATTTTGTCTTCCTCTTTTGAATTCTTCAATACTTTAATTCATATCTTATATCTGTTTATGTCAAGATTTTTTTCACTATCTAGGTAATCTGCAAATGAAGATAACTTACGAGAAATACCACTAAACTCTATACCCGTTTATCTACCACTGATCCAAAAATTTGACCAGTTCACAGGAAGAATAATACTATGATGTCTGAGTTTTGTTTTCATTTCTTTTTTTCAAAACCCTTCAGTAATATTGTCATTACAAACCACATATTGCCACAATGTTTGTATTAATCCCTTCAAACATCAAGTTTGTTTCTTTCTAGCTACTTAAAACAAAATACATTACACTAAACATTCTGATAGACAGTCTTTGCACAGATTGAAATAACTGCACTGGAATCAGAAATGAAGCACTAAAAACATTACATTTTTAATGCTGCACTTCTCCAGACATTTTAGCCATCTTTCTTCATTGATTAGCACCACATAGAGCCTTTCACACCCATTTAAAGTACTCTTTCCTTCCTCTCAACAAAATAACTCATTAACAGAGCAAAATGACTATATATTTCCCTTGATCCCATTAACAAAGTTAAAAGTAAAATTAAGGATTGAATTGCTAATATGAAAAATGAAATGGAGAGACTGTTCCGAAACTCTCTTAAAGTAGACTTTTGTCTTCTGTTCATCACTGTCTTTACAGTAGAGAAGTGCTTTTATTCTTACCATAGAAAAGGAGAAAAATATTACCTATATTTTACATTTTTAAGAGAGCAGAGCTTTTGGTTTGTGAACTTGTGAAAGCAGGGAAACTTGGGACAGAGTTGCTCAGCTGTATATGCGAAAGTTAATGTCAGCGTTTTCTTATTAACAAATTTGGTTTATGTAGGAAATTTCATTCAGGCCATTTAACACTCAAAGGGTTCCTGAAAAGAATATATTTTTATTTCTACTGAAAATAACCTGAATCAACTTCCTTAAAATGAATAGTAGAATATGATACACAATTGTGTGTGTACTGAATTGTCAAAATCTCAAAGGAATCCCAGAGAATAATCTGAAAGATGTTCCAATGACAGATTATTTCTGACAGCAGTTACCAAAAATGCCACAAATCTCATTTATAATGGGAACATGCTATGTAATAGAAAAGTTACCCATGGCACTACAGTAGTAGGTGTCACGATATGTATCTAATGTTGTAAAAGGCTTGAGCAGATTTTGCCACCACAGCGATATTTTCAATATCAATATTTTCAACATCAGATAATTGGGATTCTTCCAAACAGTGAATTGTGTGACCGAAAAAAATCCAATAGAGAGAATCTGACTTAAATGTATTGCTGGATTATACAGATGGAGTTTCAGCACTATTTACCCAACATAAAGTATCACTGAAATGAAAGACTTTATATGCATTTGTGTTTTGATGGTTGAAATCATTTAAAGAATGAAATACACTGGTTTATTTCATGTATATATATATTTGAAATGATAGGTCTATTTTTCACCTGACCCATCATTAGGAATAAACAATATCTAAACATGTAGCTTTGACACTAAGCTATGGTGCTATACTCAGTGTGTCTGAGGATGGGAGACTCCTCAATTAGTGAAACAATTGTGTATAGACTGAACAAATCCATTTGGTGTATTGCACTGCTGGAAGGGCAAGAGTACTGTCATTGGAGATGCTTAGGACTTATCTAAACATATTCTGGCAGCTCTGCTGGCTGTCTGAGTTTGAAGGAGATTGAAAAATATATCACGAACATCCCCAAATGCTGCTGAGATAACACTGATAGGAATCTAGATTCATTTCTTGTTTTCTTACTGATAGCTAGGAGAAAAATTGTGTATTATATCTTAAATAGAGATTCATGTCTTGCCAATAAATAGTATGTTCAAGATCTTCACTTTATATACTTATTTGGCCAGCTCTGAGCCTGCTGTAATTTCAAAGACTTGCATCTGTATTAGCATGGTACAGAGCCTAATAATATCATAGACATACCAGAGATGGTAACGCAGGCAGAGCAAACTGTCCCAGCAGAGTCACCAAAAACTGATGCCTTGAGAGGTTACCTAGAACAGTGTTCTAGACAGTGTTAAACAGTGCTAGACAGAGTTAAAAGAATAAAGTAGGGATTTATTAAAAAGGCCTTCAAAGGATACACCTTAGGCAGTACAAGAGCCTGGCTGAAGCTACACCCAAGATGGACGATGGGTCACTTTCATCATTGATCATAATGATGAAAAATTTTCATTTCACATAAAACTTTTACACTTTTATAACTTCTGGTCCATTTACATATTGGGGATAAGTGTCCAATTATAGCTTCAGGTAATGAAGTCACATCGTCCCAGTTTGCTCTCATCAGTTTGCTGTTGTTTACACTTTTTGGGCCTGAAGCTGCAATGGCATCCTTGGTTCTCGGGCTGGAACAGGATATTTTTGTCTAAATAAACTGTAAAGAGAACTTGCTAACACCTTAAATGAAGTTCAGAGTCACACACTAAGCCAGTACAGAATGTGGAAAATATGAAAGCTAAAACTTAAGGCATCATATATGACAAAAGCTTATGTCTGGATTTTTAAGAGCTTCTGGTTTTCTAAATTGCCAAAACATACCTGAGTATTTCCTATTAACATAGGATCTGCTAAGATCTCCCTTTGGATATTTAAAGCACATTTTTGTATGCATTCTTTCCTCTCTTTACAGTCACATATCATCTCATTCATGATTAACATTAATTAGTCTATTCAGGCTTAAAAGTAATTTCTTTTGAAGTTCTGCATGCTGGTCTGAAGGAAAGTATTAAGGTTTTCCTTTATGCATACGAACAATGGTGAAGCAAGATATCCACTACAGATAAAAAAAATCCATTAATAATGGTAATACAGAGCACTTATATGAGGCCTACTATCTGCAAAGCAATTTACAAACAATATCCAATTAATCTTCTCTAGTTACTCAGTGTAATCCATTCATTACCTAATGGACCCCAAATCTTTAATGCAATAGCAAAATTTCTAACAATATGTCTGAGGCTACCTTTTGCAGCTGAGATTCTCATTTTACTGACAGCTATGCTGTCTGAGCAGAAACACATTGAAACATATTCTTGGACCTAGGCTGTGTAAAACTTTACTCTCAGTGATTTCAACTCCTGGAGCAACAGGTACATGATCTGACTCGTAACTGCTCTTACCATAACAGCTAAATTATGAAAGGGAAACTCCAAAGTAAACATGGGGACATTTCAAGGAAAAAAAATGTTTTAAATATATAATTATACTGTGTTTTTAAGGACTCCCTATAAAATGGTATCAAATATGGGTTTTTCCTATAAGTTAATACCAGAAGATTCTTTTAAAAGTCAGTGGAATCCTGATTAAAAAACCTATTGCCATGTTACCATGATTCAATGGTATTTTCTACGTTATTTTCTGACCTGAACAGTTTTATAATGAATGTGCTGTAAACCAAGCCAAGGGTAAATAGCATCAGAAATGCTAATCTTGGTAAATTCTGAGAACTTTATAACATTTCTGTTCTTCAAACTAGCAAATGTTTTCCAGCATTATCTTCTTATCAGAAGTTCAGAATATGGAGTGATGTCTTCACCTCCTAACATTAGCCTTCTGAGTTGGGAGTTGTTTTTCAATGTTTATTCTTGGAGAAAAAGATAGTATGACTAGCTAGCCTGGATTCAGTTGCCTAAAGAGAGATACCTAAAGTCCATGGAGATGCCCTCTATTCTGTCTGTCTCTCCAAGACCAAAGGACATGCTGAACATCTGCTGCACCAACCTACTGCAGCAGATTGGGCCTATATCTCCTTAGCCTTTAGAAGACATTTCTTATTGTTTGGGGAAGTTAATGTCTTCTATCCTGTCTCTCTGGTACATACATCTGGTGAACCACTTGTGCACCCAAGAGACAGAGGATTGCCTACTTAGGTGCACAAGTGTGCACAGTCATGAGACTCTAAGTTTCATACTTTCATGCAAGTTTCAAAATTTTCTAACTCTTCAGAAAAAGTAGGTGATCTCCTTATTATGCATTGATCACAAGTGCACATATATTAATTTTCATTCTAAAAATTGTTTCTCTAATATTTGGGCAACAACCTTACTTCTTTGCCTGCAAAATATTTTCCTTTTATTATTACTTATTTATTACTGCTAATCATTTTTTGGATCCCACAAGTAAGTATAATTCAAATCATTTTCCAAGTTGGGGGAACACATGCTATTACATAGTATAGTGCCCCCCATGCAGCAAACCTCATCTTTTATTCTACTGGACAATTCTCTCCAATTATTTCAGCCCCCTTAACCCTCTTGTCAATGCATTCTCTCAGTGCTGCAAGAAAAAAACATCCAACTCAAAGGCTTCTTCATTTTCCTGCAAAGTTACTCCTTTAGCTGGAGCTTTATATAGGAAGAAGACTATATATTCCTTAGCTACATTCCTTAGTTTGTGCTCATTACCACGTGAAGTCAGCCTTGGCATCTCAGAATACTTGGCATTCTTTTTACATATCAACAAACCATTTAAAATTGAGCACCTAGCAGCTGAAAGGTCATGTCTCATTGTATTCAGTAATTTAGGACTGAGAGTGTAGAAAAAACTCTCAGAAGCTTTGTTCCACTCTTCTATAAATCTGTATCCCTCAGCAAAAAAATTGTAAGCTCTCATACCTGGTTGTCATAAATAAATTGTCTAACTTCCAAAGGACATAGCCTTATGGAAATTCAATTCACTCTATATTTTAAGGAAGAAAATAAATTAAGAATCATTTGTATGTCATTAAGGATCCTGTTATCAAAAAATAGTATAATTATTTTGTGCTAATTTTCACTATTCATAGTAAAAATGTAAATACTTTTAAAAAATAAACAAATGCCCTGTATACCTTACGCATTTTCCATTAATCTGTCCCCTACTTTGTTGGCAGATTAATTCACATTTATCAAATTACACTGAACAATTACATCTTCTTGAAATCTATTCAATGGATTGTTTCCTGTATCATTTTGATAAGAGTTTCCAATAAATATACTTAAAAAAAAGTAAGAAACTTGTTTGAACTTGATATTTTACCATTGCTGAGGACCAAATTTCATACTGATTTCATTTTAATATGCTTTTTAAAATAGATTCCCATTGAGAAGATGCAATATATTACCATTAATTCAACAACATAATTATTCCTGCTTTCAGGGATAAAGCTGTTGAACCCATTCCTTAAAACTTGAAGGCTTACTCACATAGCAAACATTTTTGACTAGTCAGTTCTGTAACCTTGAATAAGCAATTCATCCATGTTGAATTTAATTTATTTTAGACCCTTTGCAGTTTCTGATATAAATTATACCTTTTGAAAAAATTGAGAAGTGTTCTGTTAAATACAAACTTCAGCCTTAGGTCCATTTCTATCTCCCTTTTCAGTTAATGTTGCATTTTATCCCTACTCTCCTCATAATGTCTCCATTTTGGGTTGCAAGATGCAACCAAAAAAGGTATGTAATCTATTTACCATCCATTGAAACCAGCTGGGGAGGTATTTTTCCTTATCACTTCTAACTCCAGGAGCGAGGGGGGATGGTGTTAATGGCCTAGCTATTAAAACCAGGTGGGGCAGTGTTCTCTATCTCTTCCCAGACCCATCTTCCCTCCAGGGGATATCTGCTGTTAATGGGTCATTTAAGTCTCACTGTGTGATTGATAAAATTACATCATCCCATTGTGAGATGCTCCACCCCGTGGGACAGTGGGAGGAGCTGAGCATTCCCACCTGGATGAAACCTGAGACTCAAAACACCAAGGGAGCTGGCTTTTCCACTGGATTCCAGAGGAAGACTCGACCCATTTCATCACCACTGGGCCCTTGGAAGGAACTACACCCTTCTACAGGATTATCTCTGCTCTAGCAGAACCACATCTGTCACTCCAAGAGGACTTAATTGGACTGCTACCAACACCCTGACCAACAGGGTGCCAGGTCATATTCTTACTCTGTCAGTGGTTTTTTGTTTTGTTTGTGTTTTGCACTACTACATTTTTATTTTTAATATTCTTAGTAAAGAACTGTTATTCCTATTCCCATGTCTTTTGCCTGAAAGCCCCTTAATTTCAAATTGATAATAATTTGGAGGGAAGTGGTTTACATTCTCCATTACGAGGGAGACACTGGCTTTTCCTTGGCAGATACCTGCCTTTCCAAACCAAGACAGTCTCTCACTTCCTTTTGGATGGTACAGGCATAGATTTTCCCAAACTCACTGTAAGAATACTATAGAATATCAGTCTATTCTATACATTCTAAGATTTATGGAAGTTGCTGAGAAAGGTATAGCATTTAGTATAGAACAATAGCTACTGGATAGTTTTGCAAAAATAGCTTTCACAGCTCTGTGCCTAACTCACATCTCTTATGAAACATCACACAGGTTTTCTAACAGACACCAATAAAAGAGTGTTTCAGTTCAGTTACCCACAGAAAGACAGCTCATAGCCTGCTGGAATGTTGCAGATATTTCAGACGTGCATGTAAGGTGGAAAGTAAAATATAACACTTACAGGACATCTATTGTTTTGGAGCAATGACTCGAAATAGGCTAAGGTCCCAAAAAGCATTCAATTCTAGATGCCTGTGTTTGGTGTCTGAACTGGGCCTAGATCTTCATGAAGCAGTGGACATTAAAGATACTTTCATATTTCAGTCTCAAATAATTTTTCATCTTTAGCAATTTTTTAATGAGATAGTACAGAGATACACACCCCCTTCCTACAAAACCATACAATGTAGTGATACTTACCATAGATTTGGTGTATAATGATTTACAAGACCCTATTGTAGAAAAGAAATGTATTTGATAGTTTTTAGATTACTTAGCTGCTTACACTGTTGCACACTCAAAAGTGTAAGCAAACCCTCTGCTTTGCTCAACAAAATAAGCTAGATCAAGCCAATATGTCTTCCTTTTTTTCACTTTGGGATCCTGTTAGGCCTTTTAATCATTATGTTGCTCTTGGTTTCTGCTTTGTCATGTGCTATATTCCTCTACCATCATTTATACCCTGGAGGGCTTATTGATTTATGTACTCTTATAATTAGAATATAGTTTACAGTCTACAGGTTAACCTTTCCTCTTTATATAGTCTGTATGAACAAAATTAGAAGCTGGGTTAACTGTATACTATCCTGGTTATTATTTAACCTGATGACACTTTCAGTAAAAGTAAAATTTATAAATATTTTCATCTACACATCCTATTTAATTATTTCTAAATTTGAATGCCTAAAAATATTTAAGCTCCTTGTTTTCATTGCTGTTTTTACACCCATCTGAATCCAATGTCACACTGCATTTGAAACTAGCAAATAGACGTCTACAACTAACTCTCATGCTTACCTCCAGAATTTCAGAGCTTCATATTTGTACCAATGCTGTGTGGTAATACTTTTTACTTAATGAAACAATTTCTACTTCCCTTCCCTTTCCCAGGTAATGCCACATAGGATGGAGAATAATTTTGAAAGAAAATATTAGTTAATGTGATTAAGCCAAAGCACACAACCTTCAAGTTAAAAAGTTGGCCTTGCATAATGAAGAGTTGTCTTTACACCTTCATGAACATAAAACCAACTTGTAAGTTCCTCAAGTATTTTTCCAAAATTACAAATTAATTTTTTTTGGTCATCATTTGTAAGCCAAAACATATGATTATTCCCAGATTAATATTATGGGCAACCTTCACAAATCAGAACACCTTCTATGATTTTGATGCCATATTTTGCAAAGGTCAACTACTGCATTTTTACTTGCTCTTACTTAAAATAAAGTTCGTGTCACCAGGGGCATTCTTCAACTAGTTTTACTTTCCACTTCCCAGCAGTGTTCTCTCATTTTACAGCTTCTCAAATACAAACACATTAGCCACTTTATTGTTGCTGGGAGTTTGACTTGGAGCTGAAGATACATTTCCAGATGGAAGTTTAATAGATTTTCAGGTCTCTAAAAATATTTCTGACACTTACATGCAATGGATGAGAATGGCTTTAATGACACTTGTAGGAATTTCTGACTTGGGATTCCACAGAGCTCAGTCACTGAAACAATAAAGACTTTTCAAAAGCTGTAAAAAAACTCTGGCAGTTTCAGTCATTCAGGAGCCTTATCAAACTAATGGAGAATTTTCTCAAAGCATTTTATGATGATTCCACTTATTATGTTCATTTAATATTTTTGTTAACAAAGAGAAAAAAAAAGATATTTCCTTGATCTCTTTTGCATAATTTTAATACTTTAATGAGGCTTTTCTATCAAAACAAAAGAAATATTTCAGAGTTCATAAAAATTATTCATATGCATCTTCAAAAAGGTAATTTAAAAAAAATTGAATTGAAAAAAAAAGGATACGGTGCACCTTAGGTATAAAGTGCTGTCAAACAAAAGAAACCTCCCCATCCTTGTTGAAAACATCCTTTAAAGTATCTCAATATTTGGCAGTTTTCTTGTTTCTTTCTCATCTAATAACTTCAATATTTTCTTTCCATGTTGCTGTTTGTAGTCAAGTATTGAGGCCAAAAGTGTCTTCCCATTTAAGTGAAAGACAGAATCTAGTCAATCTGCCAATTTAGAAATGAGATATTTGAGATCTCAGATCCATTTAACTGGAGCTTTTTCAGTAAATACACATTCAAATTATGACATGAAGTTACTTAAAGCCTCTAAAATGCTTTAAAAGTCTAGCATTAAATAAATTTAATAAAATACATAGGGTAAGTTAACGAGAGAACCACAGTGTTCTGAGTTTTGTGTATTAATTGTGTTGCAACTGTGGTTCAGAGATGGATCTCACAATTGTGAAAGAGATTGTATACATTGAGAGAATAACCCAGCATGTGAGCTAAAGGCATAACCTGGTAAGATTAGTTGGCATTCACCAATGTGACAATCTATTTTTAATGGAATATCTAGATTAGGAAATGCAATTTGTTTGTCTTTATGTACTTCTTGACAGAATATGGCTGTCTTACCCAAAAGATGTAATTGTTTTTGTTAGTCTCTCTTTCATGCCTGATATAATTTTCAATCAGAAGTGTAAGGCTAAAATATAGTAAGTATTTTTACAGTAAAATCCACACTTAGGGACTCCTCCTTTCAATTCTTAACATGTATAAATAAAATGTGTAGTGCACATAATGATAATGAACACCTATATGATTAACTCATAATTAACTCCAGTACTACAACGCTTCACATATGTTGTATCTTTGTGTGTAGCCTATAACTGCATATATGCATCAGTATAGAATATGTATATCTGTAGTCATATACAGGAAAAACAGAAAACTGTGTTGTCTTCTGGAATTATTCTGATGATAGGTATTGAAAACCATATTCTAGCTGGTAGTCACTGCTTCACAAACAAAAACAAAGGTGCAGAGGGTAAATTCAGTAATTCCATCTAACAATATCATGACAAGCTATCACCTTTCACATATCTGCTGCTGAAAATGGAATAGATTAGTGAAAGATGATCCAGGATGCTTTGAGAAGAAAGTGTTCTACAAAATATGATCAAGAATATTCTGGAGTTCTGTTCCATGGAGAAAAACCCTGTGTTGCCTATGTGCCTATGGAGGGGGGG
>VWYE01002733.1:659905-670526 GCA_013398995.1 Alaudala cheleensis
GGGGGGGGTTTTCAAAATTTTTGGCCAGCACCGTATTCTAAAAAAAAAAAAAAAAAAAAAAAAAAAGCAATGTTATATAAAAGACCTGTTTTATGTGTATTTCAAATCTGAAATGTATGTTATTAATTCTCAGCTCTGTTGCCAATAGAAACTGTCCCTTACACCTATTTAAAACTGAAGTATACAATTATTAACAGAAATAGTCTATAGTCAGAATGCAACTCAAAACTGATTTGTGTGCAAAAAGAGACTTGTATTTCCTCAAAAGTACATTCTTAAATAAGAGAGAGTTGGAAATAAAAGGCAAACTGCACCTTGAAGTGAAAGAACAGGAGCAGATGTCCTTTAGCTGTGTGTTTTATTGATTTATAAACACTCAGTCAGGCTACCTCATCTCTGCAGAGTAATTTAGATATGGGAAAATATCTGTGAAATATATTGATTGCATTATTGATTGAAAAGCCAATTGCTGTTGCACTCCTGTTTTACCATTTAAGTCCTGACACATTTTGACATATGAGCCAGCTGCGACTACTGCCTCGATACTGCAATGAGATAATGTGAAAGCTGTCATAACCACTTCTGTGTCAGCCACAAGGATTTACAGTGCACTAGTGCTGCTATTTAGCTTGTCCCTTAACCACCTGAATAATTAAGGTTTGTTAAAGCTTTTGCTGTTGCATATTTGGTTTATATATGTGCTGTTTTTATGTTTCCTTTCACACTGGATTGATACATCATGAACAAAAGAAATGTAGAAACCAGGCTCTTATTATTCAAAGCTTATACACGTGGGGATGGTTGTTTCTGCTCAAACATTTTTCTCCACTCCATGAGGAATTTGGATTTTACAACATTTCGCAGGGGAATTCTCACTTGTTTCCAGATCAGTTTACACTCAGCAGCAATAAATCAAGTGAGGACAGGAAAAAATCTTCTACAGCCTATTAACAACTCTGGCATTTATTTTGAAATCTGAAACTGTGGAAAATACAATGGAAACAATATACAGCAACTTATTTGGTGTTTTTCATATTTAAAAAGTATTTTATATTTATTTATCTGTCATTGAAATTTAAAACATACCAAAAAGATTTTTGAGCCCAGATAGAAATATAAGCCTCCTCATAAAATACCTCCTTGAAGAACAAAAGAAAATTTGAAGAACAAAAAGAAAATTTTCCTTTACTAGCTCCACTTTTTATCATGACAAGTGAGCTCTAGGTTTATCACCTTCTTTCCTACTCTTACTTTTGAAAGATGAAGGCATTTTCATAGTAGCTTTGACTAATTTCTTTTACTATAATCAACACAGACTTTTATTTTTCCTAAGGAGACTGATTATATTCTTAGAATCAGAACATCCTGAGTTGGAAGGGGCCCAAGAAGATCCAACTCTAGTTCATTCATTCCACCTCTTTTTCATTTTCAGTTGTTTATTTCATGACCTTTTGACCAGATCTAGACCTCCAGGTACAATCCATGTGGGACTTCTGTGCCCTGATAGAATGACATTGATTTAAATGTATTCTGCACATGTTCTAGGTTGTACCTGTCTGCATCTGACAATAGGACTGGACTCTTGCTTACGTATTTTTCATCATGATGCTTGTATTTCTCCCCAAGGTACCACATTTAGCATTCTCTGGATCTCCTATTTGGAGGGACTGCTTGTGAGAGAGAGGAATATTAATGGTTAATGATTCAAAACAATCTGCCATTTGAAAAGCAGAGGGTGCTTTGCTGACAATGTTCAAGGCACAGCCCAGGTGCAGAGAGGGTGTGTACACATTTTGTTTGGTGACAAGCTGGGATTTGAGCCAGATAAGGGAAGAGGCCAACCAGGAAGAGATCCTCCAAGGTGGTATAACTTTAGGGTTTTTATTATGCCAATGTCCTGTTTTACAGAAATGGCTCAGGTGTAAAACTCCCCTACTCTCCAGGGAAGGACCAGAACATTCACACACAGGCCCAAGAGTTTTCATCCCTTTTGATGGAACATGACTGATCAGCTATGTTGAGGTGAGGGGCAGCTGTCATGTCTTAGAAGGGGTCATAAACAATCAAACATCCCCAAAGTGCCCCCAGACTCATTTCTGGGGCCTTCCACTAAGAGGATTGCTCATGAGCTACAGTGTTGCAACAGACAGTGTAAAATTTCTTTCCAAGGTGAGGTATGTGGGCATTCCCACCTGAACCTGAGTATATATGAACCCACTGAAATTTGTGTTTCCCAGGCTTCTCCCACCCTTTCACAGATCAAGATGGACCAAGAGATCACTAGGACCAACTGTTATAGTAATTACAACAATCAAGATCCACAGGGGGTGATAACTTTCTACTCTTATCCTTTCTTTTTCTTTCTTTCTTTCTATTCCTTATACATTTTCTTCAGTGTTATAAGTGTTATTTTTATGGTTTTATATTGCCATATTTCTATAGATAATAACCAAAACCTGCTTTCCATTGCAACCGAATTTTTAAAATAAACCCTACACACACACACACACACACACATATATATATATATATATAAACCACTGGTCATTCAGTGTCATTTCACTCTAACCTGCCCAAGGTATTCTATTAACAAGAACCTCAGTTACACCTCATCTTCAGGGCCAGGTCATAAACCTCATTCCCTCCTCTTTCTGCATGAAGTGTGTTTCTTGGTATCTGAAAATGAAGTATAAGCAATACTTCAATGCATACTTTGTCTTCTCTAGATGAAATGTGAAATGCACACTGTATTTGCTTATTTCATTTAAATAATCAGATGAAAATTATCTACAGTACAAGAATGGTATTGATTAGTTAGCAGGTGGAAATAGCACATGAGACTGCAAAGCAAGTTTCTCCTGCTTTCCTTTGGAGTTAGTCTTGATCATTGGATTATGTGGTGGCTGCCCATTATTTCATACTGCAGAACACAAACATAAATAAATTATTTTTAAAAATTCAAACAATATTCAGAAATATTGTTTGGATTTTCTTTTAAGACATACTGATAATTATCATGGGAAAACAAAATATAAGCTAGCTATATTAAAAATTGCAGCCATTGCAATGTGACTTTATAATTTTAGAACTAATTTTATCTTACAATAATATTTGGCTAAAATAGGAAAATATAAAATATTGAGTTTCCCTTCCTTTGTTTTTAAATATTATGGAAGCAGTAACTCCATATAAAGGAAGAGTTATGAATGTTCTCTACTAAATTCACTGTTCCCCCTTTCTTCTCTTTTCCTTGAATTTTTTTTTTTTTCCAGGTGTGGTGCCACATGGTCTGGAATATCTCTTTGGTCAGTTGAGATCTGGACTCTCATCTGTTTCTTCTCCCAAATCTTATGCCCCCAATCTCCTCACTTTGGGTGAACACTGAGGAGAGAGAATGTCTTGATTATGTGCAAGCTTTGTTAGCAACTGCCAAAACATTTGTGTAATCAACAGTTTTAGCCACAAATTCAAAGCACAACACCATCCTGGCTGCTATCAAGAAAGTCTATCCCTGCCAGACATTGTACATCCAATAATATTCTCTTTCATGGGCCAGCTTGCTCAAAATACTAGGATTTCTCTTTGAGTGCAACAATGGAAAGGGAAGAAAGGTACAACATCTGTAAGATGAATTTCTGAGATCACAGTAGTTTAGATGTCCAGTATAACAAAGGAAGCCTTAGAGGAAGTTTTACTGGATTCAATTGTAGCATGATGAAGCCATGGGTGCTGTAGAACTGCTTGGAGCCAAATGGATACTATGATCCCAAATGCTGCCAGGTTAGGGAAAGGGATAAGTCATTGCAAATCATATTAGCTAATATGGAACAGAAAAGAAAGTACTGTGCTTCATTGCAGCTTTTTTGCTCAAAAGACCATTCCGACTGTCCCAGTGCTTCAAGCAGCATTAGTTCTTCCTTCCTGCTGTTAATGTGGGAATTTCCTCATGAGAGTCACCTCCAGAAAGCATATCAGATCTTATATGGACTGAGCCATCTTTCTGGAGGTTACTTTTTCAATTTCTGCTTATCCTTTTAACAGTCTAGTCTGGCTCTTTTCCTGTGTTAGGCTCCTAATTTAGGTGGGCACGCATGTCCACAACTGCTAGATCCTTTTGCCATTGAGAATTGGATGAAGAACACTGAGAATAAGAGAACTCTCCTGACAAGCTGAATTCATGTATGAACAAGGAATCAATTGTACTTCAGAAGTGTATTTCTAAGGCACACAACCTCTTGGGATGACACAACCTACACACTACTTCTTGCTGAAGGCTGTGCCTAGAGGCACAATCAAGCCCTGAGGGACTGAATATAATCTAAATTACAACAATCATATTGTGGCCTGATTCCCAAGACCTTTACACCAACTTTACAGCTTTCAGTGGATTAGGTTAGGAAAAAAAATAGTCAGTCTTTCAGATGAAAATATTTTGAATAACAGCAAAGATATGTTACTTTTTGCCACTGCGGAATTATTGGTTGAGTGATAATAGATTTATGAAATTTCTTTAATGATTTTTTAAAGTCTGGAATACTGTTAAACATGCCTATTCTTTCATGAAAGAAAACCTTCATTCTACTTCCAGGTGAGCTAAGCTGACAAACACAGGATTTCTAGGAACATAAATATCCATAATCCTTTAGGAAATAATATAGGGTACTAAAATAATTGAGAATATGTATTCATATGTATAAAATTAATTGATATTATCTTCCAAAATAATATAGGCAGATAATATCAATTTTTCAGGGATCTTAAAGAATAGAAGGGTAGGATAAAATACCACTTCCTATATGCCTTTTAGATTTTGTACACAGACTAACAGACCTGTACATGTTTGAACAAATATAGGACCACCCTGAAGGCATACTATGACATTTTATTTCTGATAAAGAATAAGATTCTCTTGTGGGCAGCCATAAAAAGGTGAGCATTCTTACTTTTCACAACTTAAATTGCACATGTATCTCTTGCTATGGTCCTTTTTCTTCCAAATATGAAGCACTTCCTTTGCTTTAGGAGAACAATATAAAGAGTGAAAGAACACAGTAATATCCTTCACCAAAGAGTACCATGCTGTTTGGAAAACTACTAATAGCTGGAGGACAGGAAAAAAAGACAACAGACAGGAAAACAATTTATTGAGAAAGTTGCAGTCTTTCAATTTCTTCCTCTCATGTTAGAATTAGAAAACATCCATTCTTTATAAATGTCTATCAAAAGTTATTACAATAGAAGCTCAACTAAAAGGACTGGCATAGTCTGTACAGAAAAGTGATGAAGGCCAACATCATCAGCTGTTTAAAATCAGATTGATCAGCCAATCAGATTAAGCAAAATAATCAGTACATGAAAATCACACTTTCTATTTGGTCTGTATAATCTAAATCCTGTCTCCTATAGATGAATCGAACACAAATTCCTTCAGTGTTAATTTTAAATAAAAACTAATTTCATTATAAGAGCTTATAAAAGGTAATAAACTAGAGGTAGCATTGGGAGTTTTGGGGAGGGATTATTTTATCTTGCATTCTGAAAATAATTATTTCACACCATCATTTTCTAATTTTAGCATACTTTCTACTTGTTTATTCTCATTATTTTGGTGTTTTTTATGGTCATATTTAATTGTGGACTGAAATAATTGGAGAGATTTTAATTTACCTGCGCTGAACCTTTAAGCTGTAGTCACAATGAGCTTTGTATTTTATTATGCACCGGAACTTTTAAAAAAATTCTTTTTAACATTTGTTTGAACTTTAGATCCCTTCTTTGGGAGTGTTACTACCTGACAAAAAATAAGTAAAACAAAAGACAACACAGAAGAATAAAGCCATGTTTTTTTAGAGAGGGCATGCTTTCATTCAGAAATTCTGAACTCAGCAGACTAACAAATGAAGAGTACCTTTTTAAAAATTTTTGTCTGAGTTTAAATGCGACTTTCTTGGTGGCCCCTTAGTCTCCTTCCTTGGCTATCTTATCTTATTCCCCCGAGTGGAGATGAAGGGCTAAATTTGCACTTCACAATTTGTACAGAATATGCTAAATATTAACAAATCACTTGATCACCATTCTCACATGAAGACAGGATTAACAAATAAAGAGAACTTACTCAAAAAGAACTCTCCAGCAGGAGAAGCTGGAGCTGCTTGCACTGTATGGCTTTTAAAAGTAAACGTTTTAAAAAGTGAGGCACTGGAACAGTTCCAACAAGTTACAGGTACCCCCATCATGGGTGTTCTTTAAAACAGAGGTGTGGATTTGGGGAAGGGGCAGGGTGTGTGTGTGTGTGTCTTGTTTAGTTTTTCAAAAAGACAAAGGCTCGACAACAGCCTTATGAGATTGAGCCAACAATCACCTCTGGGAATTCGTTATCTGAATTAGGCAGAAGGCTAATCTAGTGGCCAGGAGAAGTTGAAGTTCTTTGACAAAGCAATTATTTACATCCAAAAGTTGTCACTAACTTTCTATTCTACCACACTTTAGTAAACTACAGAAATGTCCAATAACTTTCCTGGAAGCCAAAAGACACATGTTTTATGAAGAACTTTTTAGATCAGACACTTTTAGCTCACAATAAAGGATCTTCTTTCCCTAAAAGTGTATGATGTGTAAAAATGCTTAACCTAGCACTCCTATCTTGATTATATGAATGGTTATTATCTTCTGTTATCCATTGAATACTGAAAATCATTATTGCTTCTTTTGCAAAGCACAGCGCAACCCTACACTATTTAAATGATAAGGATACTCAGTCACATTGAGGAAAAGCTCAAAACATAATATTTAGTAAGGTAGTGTAATATATTTTAAAAACCAAATTATTGTTTCAAATATAAAACATTCATTTAAATTGCTATATTACTGTTTTTCTCTCAAATAGCATATTACCAGTGGTTTAACTGTCACCCTGTATTTGCTGCTAGACAAATCAGTAACTGACTACAGCACTTTTCCAAGGCAAGGAATCTTATTCAGTAGTCATGCTGCTCCACCACAAATCCCCTGAGAATAGCAAGATGCTTTGGGTCACATTCCCAAAAAGCACACCCAAAGGCCTGGGATGTAATCAGAATCTTCAGTGATATGATGATCCTCATGTTGTAAGGGAGCTGAAATTAAAGGTTAGATAACCAGGGTCATCACAAACTATTTAAATGAAGAAAATATGGAGATACTATTTCATTAAACATTGCAGAGTATGCATTGTTTTTTTTCTTTTTTTTTTCTCAGCAATCACATTTCTATAAAAATTATATGCATACCCTAAAGATTGTAAGGAAGGCTTGAAAATACCATTGATGAAAGTGTTGAGTTTAAGTTATGTACTGTCCTGTGTTTACAATGGAAACAAGCTTCCATATTAAAGGAATCACATTGATATAATAAAAGGAAAAACATTACAAATGTGTTTTTTTCAGTACTTTGAACAGGAATCATTTCTAAATGGATCATGTCAGTGATCAAATGAAAACCACCAATGCAATGTCAAATTTTGGCTTGTACATCATATCATGGACTTTAATTATACACATACCAAACATGCTTGGTTATGAAAATAAAGAGTAAGTTAATTTAATAGATGTATTTTTCTGTACCTCAGTAAATTTATTGGTATTTGTAATCCAGTCTCTTCCAAATGCTCTCTGTTACTTTTGAAGGTTGGTATTGTTAAGTTCTGAAGTTGATAAGCCATGATATACTTGTTCTCATCCAATTTACTTCAATAACATTTAAAGACTGATTTATCAGCATTCACAAATATTCTTTATAGAATCAAAAGAAACTTGATCTGATGGCATTTCATCAAAACAAAAAAAAAGTCTATGGAGTTGATACAGATATGTATTACTGAAATATATTTAGAGCTCACATTTGTATTTACAGAATTATGTGAAGGTAAATACATACCCATATGAATTTAATAACAACATTTGTGTTATATAATATCCTTCACTGGTTGCCTAAACTGAGCCAACAGGATCTAGATTACAATGAAAGCATTAGGAACAATACTACAAAAGTTATAAGGAACAGTCTTTCTGAAGTATTTCTGAATGAAACTGAGTTTCATTCTCCTGTGACACTCTCAGAAAATGGTCTTTGTTGGTTTGCCTTGCCTTTACAGAATCTAATATTTTAATCATGGATCAATGAAAATTTTAAAGGGTCCTGTCCTTATCAAAAAATAATTAGAAGTAGCATAAATGTAGTCAAAATGCACAAATAACCTGAAATATTTATAGATGTTGCACTCAAAAATGAAAATGCTTCAGTCCTTTATATTTGTAAATTTTAATTTGAAAGAAGGATTAGAATTTTGTTTCACTAAGCTCCTTATAAGGAAATAAAACCAGAATAACCAAAATCTTGGTCTCATCACTCTTACCGACATTTTATGCCTGAAACATCCCCTTTTATCAGTACTTTTCTAGGACTCCCTTTTACTTCTTTTCCATTTTTTTTCCCCAATTGAGTTAATTTTCTTGATCTTCCCTTTCATGGGAATTATTTCAAATCAAAATGCTATCTCCTTATTTGTTTCTTCCTTATTTGTACTTCCTTTTTAGGTGTTTTTCTTCTCTCTGCAAGGTGATGTATCCTTCAAATTTCCACTAAATTTGTGAGAAATTAATGTTAATTTACACAACGGCTGTAATAAACACTCAAGACTCCTTGATGATGTACCCACACTTTTTAAGATTAATTTTCCCTTTTTCCAAATATTTTCATTCTCCGCCATCAAAATATATTTTTTCTTTTTAGCCAGATTTCTGTTGCACAGATTCCCTGTGTGATCTGTTAGTTCACTCATATTTATTCTTAATGAACCCCAGAGCAGAAAATGTCATCAAGTTATCCCTGTTTCAGTGACTTCTCTCCCTTTCCCAATGTTGAGCTTACTAATGTCTGCTTATTTATTCAGTTTGGATTTTGCATATGTAATACAGAGGAGAAATTTTACATATATTAGTCATCTCAGTGCATGCAAATTACAATGGCAATGCTGCTCACATATACATATAAGTCTATTCAGAAACATGATCATAGGATCTGTCCATACTGAGAGCTTTGTTCTACAGGAAAGTGCATAAATTCACAGCACATATAGTACTCAGCCATAACTTTTATAATAACACTTTTAATCATGCAAATTAAATCTTTCTCTCCCACAAAGGCACCCATAACTCATGGTGTGTATATCCAAAAAAAGAGGAGAAAGCATGCAGTTCCCAGTTTCCTGCAAATTCACATCCTCATTTATGGTACACTAATCTCCTTTTGTGGATAAGCCCTTAGAAAATTCTTTGGGTGTCAGATGGTACCATGCAAATTTAGAGCTCCAGATGAATGTTAGACATGAAATCATTAAAAGGAACTCCAAACTGTTTTGGCATTCAGCAGTGACCTGTAAATTGTTGAAAATTAATAGATAAGAATTTGACTTGAGTCAGATTTTGTGGCAATATTATGAAGAAGCAAAACTAATCACTTTGGACAACAAGAATGTAAACATTTTAACTTAATCTTTTCATTTGAAAACACATTCCTCAAACTGCAGTAGGACTAGAAAGTTAAGCAGACTTGACCAACACCCACATGAGATTTTTTTAGTGACAATGACAGGTAATTTAACTGGGGAAGTCAATACATCCTAAAAGCCATTAATTGCTGAATATTGCATATAACCATTATGAACTGTAACTGCTATTGGTATTATTAGAGAAATTTATTTTCCTAAATGGAAATGGGGAGATTAGTGATTTAAGTACACAGGTATTTTATTAATGACATGGGTGAATATTTTTTTTATTTTCAAACTCATTTGCCTTTTTGTTTTTCGCTTTTACTTTTAATCTGGAAAAATAAGAAACATAAGATGGTTGACCTCTAGTTCTGTCTTTTAACGTAATCTTTGCTCAACTTATGAGGTACACTTCATAAACTTCACATAAACATTATGTAAGGAAGCTTAATGAAGAAGGAGGGGATATATGGAAGAATAATATGCACTTTAATAAATCATGCATCCTTGTGCTATTTAAATGTTTCTTCAAGGTTGATTGAAACTTTAACCTCAGTCTCAATAAAGAAGAAAAGCTTCAAATTTGCCAGACCTTGAATTTTTACAACAGTACGTTGAATTATGCAGTGATCAGTCAATTATTCATCTCTCCCAGATCGAGATGGCTGTGCTTTGAAAAGCATGCAAAAATGGGGCTACAGAATGTGATGCTGTGTCAACACATTTCACTCAGGATTGCTTACAAGACAAATTTTTGTTTCAACATTGATTCTAGTTTTCTTGATGTTTGCTTCTAATAAGGTACCTGTTACAAATCAATTTGGGTTTGCATGCTTTAGTTTCTGATGCAGGATGATACACTGCTGAAATGACATTACTCCATTTTCCATAGACTTCTACAACTATTTCAGAATAGACAACTATACACTGAGGGAATCTAAGCACAGACCCCTTTGGAAAAGTTGTTTGCAGTTGATGGAAAAAGCAAGTTGCCAAGAACTGACAAATTTGGTGGCCATCTAAAACAGGGTTAACAATGTTGGAGGATAAGAGAAAAGCAACTGACACCATCTGAGGCATACTGCCTCCACC